>CM033984.1:31225067-31793866 GCA_019706035.1 Raphanus raphanistrum subsp. raphanistrum
AAAAGTGTTAAGTAACTTCAAGAATATCAAGTCGTTTGGTTTAATGTGTCTTCTTAGATCATAAAATCTACTTTTTAACTTCCATGAAATTTAAATTTTCAACTTTCACTTAAAATTTAAGGTTACCTCTTAAATTTTCCGCTTATATTTAATTTCCCACTTAATTTGCAGAGAAGAGTTCTGGAAAAGTCTTCCGAGAAGAAGTCTTCTGAGAGAAGACTTAACTTGTTCTCTTGTTAAATTTTAAAGAATTTTCTTAAGAAGTCTTCTGTTATTGATAATAATAAGTGATACTTTCTATAAGAGTTTTAGTGAAGTCTTCCAAAAACTATTCTAGTGAGACTTATGTATTGTTTGATATTTTGTGAGTTTTACAAAGTTTTTGAGAAATTTTCTCTCTTAGTTTTAGTAAATTTTTGCTATATAGTATCAATAAATTCAATAATATTGTAGACATCAAAATATTTACCAAATTATTTTCATTAACATCTTTTCAAATTTACAAAAGCACTCACAACTAAAAGAATACACATAGCAATCATAAAACAGACTGTAAAAAAAATTATTACAATTGGATCTTGAGACCATTCCTTGACATAGATAAGCTTGAATTCTACTTAAGTGAAAAAAAATTCAGAAGACTTTGTAAAACTTCGGAAGACTTTCACTTTAGTTTCGGAAGACTTCGTAAGATTTTAGAAGACTTCACTTTAGCTTCGGGAAAACTTCGTAATATTTCATAAGACTTCAGAAGATGTCAAAAGACTTAAGAAAACTTCACAATAAGTCTTCCGAGAAGTTTTCCAAAGTCTGACTCAGATCTGGAAAAAAACCTACAAATTCCAAAATGTTCAAATGGTATCAAAAGAGAGAAAAACTTCAAAAACAGTTCTTTCTATTTAAACAATAAATAAAACAGTCATATTATGTTGAATCTACGAGTTTTAATAATCTAACATATAAACACACAAAAATACATATTTAAAATTTATAGATATACTTTTAAAGTAGTGAAAGATGAGAACCATGTAATGGAAAACATGCAAAACACGATAAATTAGTGATAAAGACATAAGAAAAATGAATTTTCTAAATTTATTGATCTACCTTTAAAGTAGTGAAATATGAGAACCATGTAATGAAAAACTTACAAAACAAGATAAATTAGTGAGAAAGACATAAGAAAAAAAGAGAATTGATACAAAGTTTTGTGTTCTGATGTTCAAAGAGATTAGAGAGAGGTTAAGGAGTTTCAGAGGGAGAAACGTTTACATTTTCGTTGCAGCCATTTGAGAGGAAGATAGAAAATGTGTAAATTTACTTTATATAGAGAGAAAAAATTCCAATTAGGTTAAATATTTTCAAATCAAAAGATTCCCAGAAAAGTCTTCTAAACCCTAAATTTACTATTTGCCGAGAAGACTTCTTCATATGTCTTCTAGTGCATTATTCTATGGAAGACTTTTGGAAGACTTCTGCAAGACTTCGATTTAAACGGTATACCTAAATTCTTCTAAAATTTTAGGTGAAAACTCTAAATTTTACTAAAATTTCTGCAAGACTTCCCAAGAAGTCTTCTGAGAGTATTCCAAACCCTATAATCAAATAACTAAGAAAAAACACATTTTTAAACTTAAAAGATATTTAGAAAGTGTTTAAATTAAATTATTAGATAGTCACTAAACAAATATAGGTCAAATTAAAAAAATAAATTTTCAAAATACTAACAATACTATAACATATGTTACTAACCCTAAACCAAAGACTATTATGACTCAATCTACATTCACTCATCTATGTTTAAAATAACTCAATTTAGTAAAACCTAAATTTACATCATTTATAAATGTTTACTAGGTGATTAACTCGCACCCTGTGCGGACGGATAGACGCGGATTTTTTAATAATGGGGCAAATTATGTATAAATAAAAACATAAGGTTAACAAAATTCATGCTTCAGTTGGTGAATAGTTCATCAAAAATTTTGAAACGACATAAGGTTAACTCTTATATCTAATAATTAAAAATATGATAAGCTTGAACTCACTTTTTGGGATCAGAACTTTTTGGGATACCAGAATTCATTTTGATGTTTAACAAAAAAATATTTATGTGCATGGCGTAGAAAACACTAGTATTATTGTAATTCTCAAAATATTTTTCGGGAACTTCCCTTGGAGAATCATCAACTTTTGCAAGAAAAATTGTTTGATAGAAACTACTTTTGAAACGATGTGTGCAGTGTGCTTGTTAATAATCACCAGAGCTATATACACTTTGAATAGCTCTTGACCATAGCATCACCCTCAGTTATATCGTTTCGAATTTTTGATGAACTGTTCACCAACTGAAACATAAATTTTTGTCTCATGGTTGAACATTTAAAAGTTACGAGTTAAAATAAATAATGATAAGAGTAGGTCAAAACAGTATAAATAGTTATGAAACATTATTACAATTGTAAATATTAGTTGATTACAATAAAAATAAAAGATGATTCTGAGTTTGCAAGAAATAGTAATATCATTACTTCTTTATCAACGAAAATCATTTCAATAAATTTCATGATTCTTTGCTATAATTTCTACAGAAGCGAATATTATATCAATTTAAAGAAATATATTAATAATTTTTAAAAGATATTAAAACTATATTTCATAAAGTGGTTTTTAATTAATATGATATCAAGTAATCCATATTCGAGATAAAGTAAATTGTTAATGTGGGAAAATTGCCAATAGAGAACAAAAAAATAAGGGTGTTGTCCCTTTGGTATAAATTCCTTTTTGTCCAATTTTTCTCTTTTCTACCCTTTGTATTTCTGAAAACTAATGAAAAAAATACTTTTGTGAATCAAAAAAATATTAAAAATATAAATAATTAATAAAACACCTATATACACAAGCTGGTATTTTTTCTTTTTTCAAAAAGTTAATAAATAAAAAATTTGAAAATACGTTCTATTAAAGGTAGAATGTGCCTTCTACGGAAAATGGTATAGTAGAAAGCGATTTCTAAAATAAACATGTTCATCTACTATTTTTAGAACGTACATTCTACTATTTACTAATTTTCTAAAAAAGTGGAATGCGCATTCTACTAATTCTAAAGCTATCTACTTTTCGTCCGGAAGCATCTTCTACTTTTATTAAGTATTCTAAATTTCGCGGAATGTATTTTCTAAAATGTACTATCCGTCTACTAAAAGTAGAAAGCGTGTTCTAGATTTTTGTCAATCTTCTAAACTTTTAGAAGACGCCTTCTACGGATAAGATTATCTGATTTTTGCGAAATTAATGAAAATTTCAGTTAAGAAAATATTCTAAAAATCTCCTAAAAATATTCTAACTTCCTAAAACGTGTTATTTTCGATTTTACTTGTCAAAAGTTTTTAAAAAATGATTCTCTCTTGTCTTCTTCATTAATCTATGGTTTTTCCATAGTTTTTCTTTTGATTTTTTTTTTCACAAATTCTTGTTCTCTATGATAAATATCTATACAACATGTGGTGTTTTGAAATTATTTTTATTTTTTGTAAAGTTTTATTTTTATTTTTATAAAGTTTACAAATTTTATTTTATTAAAAACATTTTTAAAAGTTCTATTTTTATTAAAAAGTTAGATAAAATTAAAAAGGTTATAAACCGTTTTAAACTTTTTATAAAAAAATAACTTTGTAAAATATTTTTTTATAAAGTTAGTTTAAAGTTTTTATGAAATTTGTTTTGTAAAGTTTTATTTTTATTTTTATAAAGTTTAAATTTTTTATTTAATTAAAGTTTTATTAAAACGTTTAAAACTTTTTATAAAAATAAAAATTTGTAAAATGTTTTTAATAAGTTTATTTAATGTTTTTATTAAAAATTTTGTAAATTATTTTTTATTTTTACAAAGTCTATTTTTATTAAAAAAAATTAAACTTTTTTATTTTATTTTCCCTTTTTAAAAACGTTTTAAATTAAATTTCTAAAAATCCTTTTAGTTTAATGTGTTTAATAAAAAATTTAAACAAACTTTATAAAATTTGTAAACTTTATAAAAATAAAAATAAAACTTTACAAAAGTTATTAATAAAAAGTTTAAACAAACTTTATAAAAATACATTTTAAATTTCTTTATTTTTATTAAAAATTTTGATAAAATTAAAAAGTTTACAAATATTTTAAATTTTTTATAAAAAATAAAACTTTGTAAACTGTTTTTTATAAGGTTGATTTAACATTTTTTAAAAAAAAATTAAATTATTTTTATTTTTATTTTGTTAAGTTTACAAAGTTTATTTTTATTAAAAAAAATTAAAAGTTTTTATTTTTATTTTCCCTTTTTAAACGTTTTTAATTATTATTTGTTTTAAATTATATTAGCGTAATGTGTTTAATTAGATTAATCAAGGGTTAGTTTTGGGATTATGAAAGAAATTATACTAAAAGGACAACTAAATGAAGGTTTTATACCATAGGGACAACCATGCTGAATTTTTGTTCTGTTTTGGCAATTTTCCCTAATAATATCACCAAATAACTAATTAGAATCATTAATGTAAATTACATTAAAGAAATGTAATAAATATGATATCAACTTGCAAATAATATGTATTCAAAATAAGATAAATTATTAAAGTTTGGTATTATTTAAAAATATATGAGAAAAAAATAATTTCGACCAATGAAATTATAAAGATTCTTGTCAAAGTGTCTTTATGAGTGATACGTCAGCAAAAGACTTTCTCAATTAATATATATGGGGATGAGATTCCAAAATAAATTTTATAAATAATTTATAAGCATGTATAGTGACTTACAACCTCTTATAATAATTTAAAACATATTATAAGCCAAGATAAATCATTTTATAAATGTATTTATAATTTTTCTAAATGACTTATAAAGCATGTATGAAATTTATTAGACGTAAATATTTATAATAATAATAATTTATATACAAATATAATGCTTTATATAAGAATATATAAGCATCAAAAAAATTCGTCAGAAAGATGCCATATGTCACTATTACTAAATATTTTTTTAATAAAATATACAATATAAAATATATTACATTAAACTGTCCATAATGTATTATTACCATTTTATATTTATAAATTAAATAAATAACTCGAAAACTAGAATAAGAAAATATAAAATATAAGAAATAAAAATATTACATTTTTATATTTAATTTTACATTTTTATTATTTCCAAAAAACTAACTGTAATACTTTTCTTATTCTAATTATAGAAAAAAAAACTAAATATAATATTTCCTAAAAGATGCTACATGACATTATTAAAAAAAATAAAAAATAATAAGTAAATATGAAATATAAAGAAAAATGAGTAATAAGTAAATATAAAATATAAGAAATATAAATATTACATTAAACATATATCGTAATTTTACAATTTGATAATATAAAGAAAATTAGAATAAGTACATATACAAGATAAAAAATAAAAAATAAGTAAATTTTCAATATAAAAAATAGAAAAACTACATTAAATATATATCTGAAAATATGTAGTAAATAAATAATAATTCAATATGATATATAAAAATAGACATATTACATTAACCATCTATCGTAATATTACAATTTAATATAAAAGTAAAAAAATTAGAATAAGTAAAAATACAATATAAGAAAAATTAAATAATAAGTAAATATACAATATAAGAAATGTAAAAACTACATTACACACCTATCTTAAAAAATTACGGTTTTACATTTTTATTAAATATACAATATAAGAATAATAAAAATAAGTAAATATACAATTAATAAATAGAAATATTACATTAAACATCTATCGTAAATAGAAATATTACAATTTGATATAAAAAGCAAAACAATTAGAATAAGTAAATGTACAATATAAGAAAAATAAATAATAAGTAAATGTAAAAACTTCATTAACATCTATCTGAAAATGTATAGTTGTACACTTTTATTATTTTCAAATATTCTTATAAGTAAATAAACATATAAGAAAAACAAGCATACAATATAAGAAATAGAAATACCATTAAAACATATATCATAATATTATCATTTGATATAAAAGTAAGAAAATTAGAATAAGTAAATATACAATATAAGAAAAAAATAAACAATAAGTAAATATACAAAAATAAAAATATTACATTAAACATCTATCGTAAAGAGAAATAGAAATATTACATTAAATATAATAAAAGGTTGATAATATGTTTGGCTAAGTTCACATGCAAATATTGAATAATCAACTTACATGAAGTAATTCTTTCCAAAGAACAAAAGAAAAGAAAATATAATGAGTTACAACTTTTTAGAATGATGGCAAGTAGTATCTCTATAATATTATTTGAGAAGTCAGTTTCCTATGTGTCGCGCTCACGTTAACTCTCGCGATGGTTGATTACAATCACACCTTTAATGAATTAAAAATATTAGATATAATTACTATATTAAAATCGATTTTCCTTTTTTTAAATAATTCATGTTAATTAGAAATTTCCTTTTTAGTTAACATATATAGTTAAAACATCTTAAAATTAAAAAACGAATTTAAAATAAGAGAATATATTTATATATAATGTGATTTCATAAAAAAAAGGAAAGTTAACAAAAATAATTTTGATATTTAGTAAAATAGATATTTCTTTTAAAACATAACCTTAACCAATATAAAATATTTCCAAAGTAATAAAAATATTTTCCTTATGTCTATATATTTTTCTCAAATAATTACATAAGAAATTGATTAGATAAACCAATATACCTATAGTTAAATAATAATATTTTAATTAGTATTATTGAAATGGTTTATTCATTATTATAATATTTATTGAATATTAATATTTTATAATTAAAAACCTAAAAATGTCTATAAAATTTTTTCTTACTTATGTAAAATAATTTCTCAATAAAAATTTATAAGAACTGATATTTATTTTTAAAACATTAATTGATATTTTTATGACAACTAATTTTATCACAAGCATATTTTGAACAAGAAATTACAAAAAAAAATTAAATAATATAATCCTAAATTTTTAATAACCTAAAATATTATATTTTTCCACAATTAAAAATTTATGATTACTTAATATATAGTTTGCTTTTTTCCCTTTTTCCCTTATATTTGTACAATCCAATATACCTATAATAAAAGTACATAAGAAAATCTGAATTATTATATTCAAGAATATATTTAAGATTATTGAAAATAATTTTCAGTTTACTTTTATAAATCTAAGTTATAATATTACGTAGAACTTACAAAATATTTTAATTATTATAAATACCAATATGCGTTTATGAGATTAAAATTTTTATCCGTTATTTTCTTTTATGGAACTTTCTACTGATTATTTCTTTATTTTTAAAATATTTTAAGAAAATAAAAAATAACAAATTTTTATAAATATTACAAAAATATATTTACACATTTAAGATGAAAAATGAATTGATGCGATAAACAATCTAATTGGATGAATAAAATAAAATAGTTATACTTTAATATAAAAGAATATATGTCACCTTATCCACAAAATGAGTAATTAACATATTATTTTATAGTAATGTTTATTTATTTTATACATATATATTAATGGATGCTTCAAACCATACAATAAATAAAAATAAATTACTAAACTAATTGTTACAGTTTATTTATTTTTTAAACATATATATATATATGATTTCAAAATATTATTGTAATATTTATTTATGTATTCTGAATAGACAAACACTTAAGTTTTTTATTTGATTTTCAAAAATATATATAATATTATTACTAAAATATATATATATATCTAAGGGAAAAAATCAATCCAAATTAAATCACAAATTATTCATAATTTTAATATATTTTGAACAAAAAATACCATAGTTGAATTTGAAGAATTTGATGATATCTAATACACTAAAGTTATAATCAAACTAATAATATATTACATATCCAAAATCACACATCTAAGTAAAACAATACGATATGATTTATATAATTATAGAAAAATCGAAACTAAAAATTAAACTATTAATAAATTATTACAATATATTTACTTTATAAATATTTATACCCGTGCATGAGCACGGGAAAATCACCTAGTTGAACAATAACTAAGAAACCAAGTCCAAATCTATCATAAGCAAAACACACATAAGCAATGTTAAGACACAACCAAATCTTTCATCATAATCAATTGCAACACAAGGAGTGAGGGACACAACCATCTATCATAAACAAACACACCATCCAAAAATACAGCCGCGATTAATATTACAAGTTAAATAGTATGCCATATTGATCTTCAAGATGTACACAGAGCAGGATCTTGAAAGCAACAAATAGTGGTGTTGCCAAAACATAATGAAAAGGACACCACTGCCACAAACCGGAACTTTGAAATTTACAAAATAACATGATGTTAATAAAGAGCAAAGGTGATAATCACAAAAGATGTCATAAATGGAGTACACAGCGAAATATACCACGAGAAATCACGGCAAGAAACTGCTACAAGGGTATAAATATAAATATGCAAAAAAGCCAAAGGATGATAAAAGCTTATACTTCAGACATTGCTAAACACACAGAGATCCAATTTTTATACTTGTACCCAAACTAAACTTAGTCAAAACTCAGTATCACAGAAACCCATCAACTGATTCATAATTATGCCAACTTTAGCTATACAAAAGAGAAGTCAAGACAGCAATTACGAAAAAAGAAAGAAAGAAACTGATAACCATGATTGAGAAAGACATGAACAAGCTTGAGAGCGAGAAGAAGGGTGAATGAGAAGAGAAAACTATGCATTGAAATCGCTTCTCTGCACCATATTTCTTTACCCTTAAGTCTCTAATTCCACCAGAGAGATCCTTTTGACACAGCTCACAATTCAAAATTTGATTTTACGAAATTGGTGATTTTTTGCGGAAAATTCCAAGAAGCAAACACATAAAAGAAAAAAAATGATTTGTTATAAAAACGGTTTTTTCAAGTCACAGAGGTTAACTTTCCATGACAAAGAAAAATGATGGCAAGCTTAGTTTATGATAATATTATTTTACTTTTTCTATGTGACTGTGTATAAAAGTGAAAAAAAAATTTGAAAAACAAAATTAGATTTATATTAAGGATACAACTATTAGTTAGATGTTTATTTGTTAAAAATAATCGAAATGACATAATGTTAAAAACTAAATTAGACTAAACATTAAAAACATGATTCTATTTTTTATTTTTAATTTGATTTGTAAAATAATAGAAAAATTTGACGTGATAAAAATATAAAATTAATTTATGGGCACAATTCGTTTCCGTCAACGTGGAGATGAGATAGGATCCGGTTTATGTTTTTGGTTATTGACACTTGATTTGGTTAGGTTAATGTGGATATGAGATTGAGATCCGGTTTATGTTTTTGGTTTATAATTAACATTTGATTTGGTTTAATTTGGAAGCCAATTTTCAGAAACAAAAACAAAATGATAGGAAAACAAATATTTTTAGTCAAAAGAAAAAACATATATAATATCAAATGTTCCAATATAATATAAAGTTCCGTTGGAAAATATTTATTAGATACCATAAAAATTAGAAATAAGAGTTCAAATATATACAAAACTTTCAAAGGATAAACTATCACAAAAAAATACAAACAACAAAATTCAACTATCACAAAAATGTTTACATTAATGTAAAATAAAATAATTTCAAACTCAAAAAATATTCAAACTCTTTATTATGCATACTATAAATATAAAATATTCATAAATTCACAAAAAATATATAGTTAGGAATACAAAATTCAACGAAATAATTGTATACGAAATATTTGAAAACCTAAAATTGCCCCGGGCGTAGCCGGGTTAAACCCCTGGTAGCTTCAAAAAAATCAAGAATGCCATACTTGTAATTATAATAAATTACCTTATTGAATTAGTAAATAATAAAATTTAAATATGTTATCTTATTTAATTAATTCAAAAACATGATGCAGTATTTTAAATTTAGAATAACTTAACTAAACTAATAGAAGATTTAATTGGTATTGGCATATTTGTGCTTTAGTTGTTATCTAAAACTATAAATATATATATATATATATATATATATATATATCTTAACATTATCTATAATAAATATAAACCCATACATTCTACGTTTGGATGTAAAAATTGAAAGTAGAATTAATAATTAACTAGATTTTGACCCGCACGCCCGTGCGGGTGTATATTTTTATAAAATATGTTGTTTGTTCATGTCAATATTAGAGTTTGGCAAAAAATTCGAATCTAAAAAACCGAACCGATCTCGATCCAAAAAGAAGTACAAAACCCGAACTGAAATTGATTAAATATCAAAATTTTGGTATTTCGAGAACTGAAACCGATTCCGATCCGACCAAAGTATTTCAGATACCTAAATGTATTTGAAATAGATTTATATACTTGTATATATTATTTTTTAGACTTTAATGTATATAAAACATCTAGAATATATATGGTACTTATAAGTTGGTTTAAATAATTGAAAATATATATAAATAATCAAACGTAAATATCTAAAATAGTTAAAGTATACTCAAATCACCAAAAATACTTAACATAATTATTGATTCTCTATCCAAATATTTAAATCAAACCAATTTATATGTTAAGTTCAGGTATTTTGATATATGTTATTCAAATTTATATGTAATATATTATTTTGTTTATATATTTTGAGAAATTTAAAGTATATAATGAATTTAAATGAGTTATCCGAACCTGAACAAACCCACAAAGACCCGAATTCAAATCTGAATTTTTTTATAAATATCCGAATGGATTTGAAATCTTTGACCCCGAAAAACCAAAACCCAAACAGATCTAAACCGAACTGGAATGGGTACCCGAATTCCCACCCCTAATTCACAATCTATTTTTTTCTTTTAAAAAACACATCAAACATATAATTAATAGTATTTTATACGTACTATCGTATATAAAATAATCACATATATTATATTTTCAATAATCACATATATTGAAAATATTTTTATAATGATTATTGGAAAATATTTTAGTAAAAATAATTTTTTGAATATATGTATATTTTAAATCAATTTTTGATATAAATCAACTTTAAATTATTATTTTGATTTGAAATACGTATATAAAGTTTAAATTTTGTTTTATGATTATTTTAGACAAATGATATTTTTTAGATAATTATATTAGCTCATTTTCGTATATTTTAAATTGACACAAATATATAGTTTTCTTATAATATAATAGATTTCCAATTTTTCTTATTAACATAAATTTTTTTTTTAATATACTGTTATCTATGTTTTCAAACAATATTATATCCTTTTTATATTGCTATTAATGTTTCCAAATAAACATATTTTTTTAAATTGATATTCATGTTTTTAAACAAACCTATTTTTTAACTGTTATCCAAATTTACAAACATCTTTTAAAAATTGTTATCTATGTTTCCAAACAAACCTAATTTGTACTTTAATTTTAATAATATAGATTAAAAATAGTAAATACCTATATATTGTTATGAAATCGCCGTTTATAATAAAAACTATAGATGCAGTGGAATCAGCCAATTAGGTCATTAGTAGCCAACAATTTAATCACTGAAGTTAAGGTAACTAACATTTAAAAAGATATTCCATTAATTATACTTAATTTCCGATTTTATTAAAAGAATAGTTAATATTAATGGCACAAGTTGGTAAATATTAAGAAGAATTAAAGGTGGATTTTTATTTGTACTTCACTTTTAATAAAATAGATTGTTTTTTCCCAAAAAAAAACTTCACGTTGTACTCGCGAACTGGTTTTGTAGGTTTCATCTCCTTAAGAAAACCAAAATTTTGGTTGGTGCCATACTACCATATTGTTCTTTGTCTGTTCTGTAAGTAGAAGAAATGTAAATATATAAGGCTGTGACTCGTGCATATCAATATGGAACATTATTATTTTTGTATTTAATAGTTAGATTTTGTGGAGTGTATCACGCAAGAGATCTAGATTGTAGGCATATATATGTAAATTAGTTGATACAGCTTAGAATATTCCTTTTCTTGTTTATAACCGAGGGATAACAACAATGCATAACGAAAAGAAAGTAATGTTGAGAGAATTAATGATCTAGCGAAATTATAATGGGAAAATTGCCAAAACAGAACAAAAATTCAGCATGGTTGTCCCTATGGTATAAAACCTTCATTTAGTTGTCCTTTTAGTATAATTTCTTTCATAATCCCAAAACTAACCCTTGATTAATCTAATTAAACACATTACGCTAATATAATTTAAAACAAATAATAATTAAAAACGTTTAAAAAGGGAAAATAAAAATAAAAACTTTTAATTTTTTTTAATAAAAATAAACTTTGTAAACTTAACAAAAATAAAAATAAAAATAATTTAATTTTTTTTTTTAAAAATGTTAAATCAACCTTATAAAAAACAGTTTACAAAGTTTTATTTTTTATAAAAAATTTAAAATATTTGTAAACTTTTTAATTTTATCAAAATTTTTAATAAAAATAAAGAAATTTAAAATGTATTTTTATAAAGTTTGTTTAAACTTTTTATTAATAACTTTTTGTAAAGTTTTATTTTTATTTTTATAAAGTTTACAAATTTTATAAAGTTTGTTTAAATTTTTTATTAAACACATTAAACTAAAAGGATTTTTTAGAAATTTAATTTAAAACGTTTTTAAAAAGGGAAAATAAAATAAAAAAGTTTAATTTTTTTTAATAAAAATAGACTTTGTAAAAATAAAAAATAATTTACAAAATTTTTTAATAAAAACATTAAATAAACTTATTAAAAACATTTTACAAATTTTATTTTTATAAAAAGTTTTAAACGTTTTTAATAAAACTTTAATTAAATAAAAAATTTAAACTTTATAAAATAAAAATAAAACTTTACAAAACAAATTTCATAAAAACTTTAAACTAACTTTATAAAAAATATTTTACAAAGTTATTTTTTATAAAAAGTTTAAAACGGTTATAACCTTTTTAATTTTATCTAACTTTTTAATAAAAATAGAACTTTTAAAAATGTTTTTAATAAAAATAAAATTTGTAAACTTTATAAAAATAAAAATAAAACTTTACAAAAAATAAAAATAATTTCAAAACACCACATGTTGTATAGATATTTATCATAGAGAACAAGAATTTGTGAAAAAAAAAATCAAAAGAAAAACTATGGAAAAACCATAGATTAATGAAGAAGACAAGAGAGAATCATTTTTTAAAAACTTTTGACAAGTAAAATCGAAAATAACACGTTTTAGGAAGTTAGAATATTTTTAGGAGATTTTAGAATATTTTCTTAACTGAAATTTTCATTAATTTCGCAAAAATCAGATAATCTTATCCGTAGAAGGCGTCTTCTAAAAGTTTAGAAGATTGACAAAAATCTAGAACACGCTTTCTACTTTTAGTAGACGGATAGTACATTTTAGAAAATACATTCCGCGAAATTTAGAATACTTAATAAAAGTAGAAGATGCTTCCGGACGAAAAGTAGATAGCTTTAGAATTAGTAGAATGCGCATTCCACTTTTTTAGAAAATTAGTAAATAGTAGAATGTACGTTCTAAAAATAGTAGATGAACATGTTTATTTTAGAAATCGCTTTCTACTATACCATTTTCCGTAGAAGGCACATTCTACCTTTAATAGAACGTATTTTCAAATTTTTATTTATTAACTTTTTGAAAAAAGAAAAAAATACCAGCTTGTGTATATAGGTGTTTTATTAATTATTTATATTTTTAATATTTTTTTGATTCACAAAAGTATTTTTTTCATTAGTTTTCAGAAATACAAAGGGTAGAAAAGAGAAAAATTGGACAAAAGGGAATTTATACCAAAGGGACAACACCCTTATTTTTTTGTTCTCTATTGGCAATTTTCCCAATTATAATTTAGATAGGCAATGAATATAAAACGGCTGTTTAATGCCAGTGGCATTTGAATGTAATTTTTTGTGCAACTCTAAGGGCTAATTCATTTTTGTACTTCAGCTTTAATAGTTTAGATCTTCAAAAAGGTAAAATTGAAAATTTTTATATAAAAAATAAGTTATAAAATGGAATATTTATTTATATAAAATGAGTTTCCATACATGCAATATCAAGTGGATTCCTTATCTAGTGAATATAATAACGTTAATTACCTAAATGCAGCTTTAGTGAAATTGGATTTTACATATTTGAATAGAAATGGAATTATATTTAGTTAAAACTATAAACTAATCCTTTTTTATAATTGTGGAGATCCAGCGACCGAGATCAACCGACTAATCCCACGAAACCTATGACAGTTCACGTATTCTTGCGATTTAATGCTAGCCGGGTGGCCACACGGGGTTTCGAAGCCGGGTCTGTATTAGGGCATAAGCTCCCTCAAGACCACTAATCCACCACGGCACCACCTCGTGGTTAGCTATAAACTAATCTTGAGACATATAATTGTTATATAAGGTTTGTAGTGCTAATCGTTTGATACTCGATTAATAAAACAACACTATTGCTGTATTGCAACACAGCCGCTTGGTTAATGTGTTACCGTTCATATAAAAAGCTACTTGTTACACGTAACATTACATCATGGATCATATTATAGATGGAGATTCATGTCTAATGTATTATTATTTTCGAAAAGAATGTATGCAAGATAAATTTAAGTATGATCATTTTCGAATGCAATAGAAGTGTGTATTTGTGTGTGGGGTTCGTGACGAGCTGCATTACTCACACCTTTATAATTCCTTAATACTAATGAGTGCGTTATTTTTAAATCTATATATACAAGTGAGTGTAATTAAGCTCGCAATAAGGGCCAAGCAATTTAATTAAAAAAATATTTACATTTCCAATTTCCCCCTTTACATTACTTTAATTTTAACAAATCGCATTAAAAGTTAAATCGGCTCGTAGCTGCAAACCATGTGTGAAAAAGATACATCTCCATTAGGTAAATTAGTGTCAAAACCAAAAAGAGAAAACTCAATTAATCTTCTCTACACGTCTATATCTCTCTTTCCCTCTATATATACAAACAATCATCCTTCCCTCTTAATGCCTCTCTTACACATTAAACCACTCTCTCTTTCTTTCTTTCTCCTTCTTCACGTTTCTTCCAAGTCACAAGATTAACATATCTTGAATCAAAAGGGAAGTGTCATTATATGCAAAGAGGATGGTGAAGTTCTCCAAGGAGTTAGAGGCACAACTCATACCGGAGTGGAAAGAGGCCTTTGTTAATTATTGTCTACTAAAAAAACAAATCAAGAAAATCAAAACCTCTCGTAAACCAAAACCGGCTTCTCTTTATCCCATTACTCACCATCCTGATTGTGGTCTATCTCTGTTCCAGCCAGTTCGCAACTTGGCAAGGACCTTCTCGGATAAACTATTTTCCTCCTCAGAAACACCAGAGATTCTTGAGGTAATTAATTATTTTTAAACAATTTTCTACCTTAATTTCTCTTGAGATAAACATGTTTGATTCTCCTGTCTGTTGGAATGATTAATTTAAAATACCATTAAACAAAAATAAGTAATCGGAATTATGTCTAAATGCACATTACTTAGCAGATTATTATATACTTATTGAAACAGTATGTCTTGGATTTTGTGGGACTAGATTGTAGATTAGCTGTGTTTACTTTACTCATATCTTTAGCTTAGCAAATTTGGAATACTTTTTTTTGAGAGAACGTAAACGTATTGATTTAGTTATTTATATTATTTAAGCGTCAATTTTTTCTGTCTTATGATTGTATCTATGGAGTTCGTCTGTGCGTCTCTGTATTTTCCATTCTTTTCTCGTCTTTGTTTACGCGTCAGAATGACCGGTTGGTTCTGCTTTGTCTACAGATTGCGCATTAAAAAAATCTGATTTTTCTTCTTTTTTTTAAAGAATTTCTTTTGACATTTTTAAAATTTCTTGATTGAGATATGTAAATGGTACATATTTGATATGATTGAGTATAAATTCAATATGTTAAGTCGTGTAGCGCAAATCGGGAAATCTTTCTAAAGTTTTGTGTGTGTACCTAATACGTAATATTTTTACATATATTTGTTTCTTATTAGGAAAACTATCATTACACACATGATTGAGACCATATAGATCATTTCTTAACCTAGGAGCCAACTTGTTTCCAAAACTTAGAAAGACGGGCTTATAAATTAACTCTTAAATTTTCGATACACATATTATTTACGTAAAATAATTGCTTATTAGACTTTGTTACTCTAGAGTCTACATCTTAGAACTTGTGACCACGAATTCTAAAATAAGATGTATTTTTCTTCATAGTCTCGCGAAAACAAGGAAGCGAAAAACGGTTGTGAAGATTGTGATATCTCACGAAACCATCGTGACGAAAAAATATATAAAGACATAACAAACTCACAAGTCACCACCCTCATAAAACATTCAATTCAATGCAATGACACGTGTATGAGGAAAAAATGATGTTTACTTGGTTTGTTGGGTTAAGAATAACTAAATGAAACTTATTGTCGCGGATTAACAGGTGAGGAGAAGAAATAGCTCAGAAAATGGGGATAATGTCGAGGAAATTTACCAAACTGAGCTTGTTCAGTTATTTTCCGAAGAAGACGAGGTAATCATTACATATATTTATATTTGCAGAATAAAAAAATTTACATATATTTACATAGTCGTTCGTTTTAATATTAACGATTTTTTTTGACAAAAGAGTAAGTATTAAGGATTCTTATTTCTTACTGCTTTGGAAAAGCATGATCACCAATAAATAAATGGCCTATATATCCTATAAATAGTGCTAGTCTAAATTGCATAGCAGCCACTTTCTGAATTCTAACGAAGATAGTCAAATTAAAACTACATTTTAGCTTTTATCACGATTAAAATATAAATAATTGTTTGATTTAAGTGTCTGAATGCTTTTTGTTATACTTCAGGTTAAAGTCTTCTTCGCAAGATTGGATGAAGAGTTAAACAAAGTGAATCAGTTTCACAAGTCCAAAGAGACAGAGTTTGTAGGAAGAGGAGAGATTCAGAAGAAACAGTTAGACATTCTTGCAGAACTCAAACAGATCCTAAGCGATCGGAAGAAAAGAAACCATTCTGGCTCAAATTCACATCGCTCCGTCAATTCTTCAGCAAGAAACTCTGATTTCTCTGCAGGTCAGTTTTCTTAGTTAATGCTTTTAACACAAGTTAGGTTAGTTTGAGGATAGTTCTGTAAATTTCTCACGTTTAAATAGAAAAGCATCTCTATCCTCACTCCATAAAATAAATGGAATGAGAAATGGAATAGTGAACAAAACTAAAAACATTATTTCATTTATAGTGTAAAATCTAATGGAGTAATATTTTTATTTTTTTGTTCACTGCTCTATTTCTCGTTCTATTTATTCTATAAATGGAGTAAAATCTAGAGTGAAGATGAAGATGCCTAAAAGCTGATATTTATATATCTGAGCTATGATCGTGGCCTGTACCCATTAGAAACCACAAAAGTGCATGTCCTAAAAGCCTATTTACGTATTGCAGCTAGTAAAAAGAAAAGTAGGTTATTTATTGTCCTGAACCAGTACATATTTTCTAATGTATGTTCATACAGAATAGATATATTTGACGTTGAAATGACAACCGTTGTTATAACTTATAAATCTTGTGTGGGAATACAAAACTCGTAGCGGAAAACAATGAAAGAATTTTGTTATAGCTTTAACCTTTTATGGCGACACATATTCAATGGCCGACAAGAACATGAGAACAAAAATCCACTCAATACTAACAAACAAAAAAATTGTTTGTAAGTAAATAAGAATGTACCGACAAAGATGATCTCTACATGAAAAGATTGACAAAGAAAAACTATGCTTCTCTTTAGAGCTTGTGTCTCTTGTTGTTAGGTACAAAACATGTAAATGCTTTGTTTTTTTACTTGTTTGTTTTTAGGATCTCCAGGAGAATTAAGTGAGACACAAAGTGAAACATCAAGAACTGACGAAATGATAGAGGCATTGGAGAGGAATGGTGTGAATTTCATAAACTCTGCAACGAGGACCAAAACAAAAGGAGGCAAACCCAAAATGTCTCTCCGTGTCGACATTCCAGACGCTGTGGCCGGAGCTGATGGTGGCGGTGCAAGATCCATCTCAACGGCCATGTCGGTTCTCTGGGAGGAGCTTGTTAACAACCCAAGAAGCGGCGGAGGGGATTTCATCACCCGGAAGAAGATTCAATGCGCAGAGAAGATGATACGCAAAGCCTTTGTTGAGCTCTACCGAGGTCTTGGCTTGTTGAAGACTTACAGGTAAATTCATTACAAATTCAATATCTTACCATTAAATTTTTTTTTTTATCGTGATCATGTGATTCTAACTTGCATATATTATATGTTCGCAGTTCATTGAATATGATAGCTTTTACAAAAATATTGAAGAAATTCGACAAGGTAAAGCATATATTTTATATACAAGCTTTACTCGTTAGTTGACTAGTTACGATGATCAACTAAAATTATTATTTGAATAAAAAGAGAATTTAGTGCTTAATAATGAACATTAGTTTATGGACCAACAGGTTTTCTGGTCAGCAAGCATCATCAAGTTATCTTAGAGTCGTAAAGAGATCGCAATTTACCAGCTCTGATAAGGTATTGTATATGAGGGAAATAACAGGACTACACATATTTTAGTGTCATAGTAAACCACTTTATGAAAAGACTAAACATAATTGGTGGTTTTGATTAAAATAAAAATAAGGTGGTACGACTCATGGACGAAGTGGAGTCCATATTCACAAAGCACTTCGCAAACAGTGACAGGAAAAAGGCAATGAAGTTCTTGAGACCCCACCAGCAGAAAGATTCTCACATGGTCACTTTCTTTGTTGGTACTATTTTAATTTTTCTCTCTATTTTTACCCCTTTTATTATTTATGTTTTATAATGTTCCAACATGAATAAACCAAAAGAAACACATTCCACCATGAATTACGTTAACAAAATGAAACTGTGTTTTTTTTCTTTGCAGGATTATTCACAGGTTGCTTTGTCTCATTGTTTAGTATTTACATAATACTAGCCCATCTTTCTGGAATCTTCACCTCTGGTGCTCAAGTTTCATATATGGAGACTGTTTATCCTGTTTTCAGGTATTTTATTTATATTTTTTATTTGGTTAAAGAACACATGATGTCTCTTCTAAATAACTCAACAAAAGAAACAATCAGAAAATTGTTTTATTGTTTTGATAATTTGTGTTTTTTTTCTTAACGCTAGTGTTTTTGCGTTGCTGAGTCTACACATGTTCATGTACGGATGCAATCTATTTATGTGGAAGAGCACAAGGATAAACTACACGTTTATTTTCGAGTTCTCACCAACCACAGCGTTGCGTTACCGTGACGCGTTTCTGATGGGAACCACGTTTATGACCGCAGTCGTGGGCGCTATGGTCATTCATCTCATCCTCCGTGCAGCCGGTTTCTCAGCCAGCCAAGTCGATACCATTCCTGGCATTCTCCTCTTGGTAAATCAATAAGTATTTAATTATTTGTCATCATATGCTTAGCGTGTTTCAACCGCAGTCGCAACTCTAAACGATCATTTTTATTTTGTTTTGCGTGTGTGACAGATCTTCATTTGTGTCTTGATATGCCCCTTCGACGCATTTTATCGTCCAACAAGATTCTGCTTCATTCGGATAATACGAAACATCGTTTGTTCACCTTTCTACAAGGTACAGTTGGAAATGTCTTGATTACTTGCAGCACAAGAAAAGCTACGGAAACTTAATATTTAAAATGGGGTTTTGTACAAAACAGGTTTTGATGGTTGACTTTTTCATGGCTGATCAACTTACTAGCCAGGTAATTAACTGGTTCTACTTCGATTGATGATATGACGATACATAATTATTAGTCCACTAGTTAAGTCATTAATCATGTTTTGACTTATTTATGTTTAATACAGATTCCTTTACTGAGACATTTAGAGTCAACTGCGTGTTACTTCATGGCTCAAAGCTTTCGAACACACGAATACAATACCTGCAAAAACGGAAGAATCTATAGAGAACTTGCTTACTTGATTTCTTTTTCACCTTACTTCTGGCGTGCTATGCAAGTAAGCTCATTTAGGTTTTCATTCTTTTAGGTCAAAGCCCTTCCAAACTTTCATTTAACAATATCGACATATTTGATCAAAAACAAAAAAACAATATCGACATATAAATTATAGTGCATAAGGAGATGGTGGGACGAATCAAACACTGACCACTTAGTCAACATGGGGAAATACGTTTCGGCCATGGTTGCAGCCGGAGTCCGCATAACCTATGCAAGAGAAAGCACCAATTTGTGGTTAACCGCGGTGCTTGTAAGCTCGGTGGTGGCCACTCTTTACCAGTTATACTGGGACTTTGTCAAGGATTGGGGTCTTTTGAACCCTAAATCCAAAAACCCATGGCTCAGGGACGAACTTGTTCTCAAGAACAAGAACTTCTACTACTTCTCCATCGTAAGTCGATATCACATAATACTTGAACGTATTTCAAAAAATGTTGATAACCAATTTTTATTTTTTGGTCTCTTGTTCAGGCGTTGAATTTGGTATTGCGAGTTGCTTGGATCGAAACAATAGTAAGATTCAGGGTCAATCCTGTTCAGTCTCATTTGCTAGATTTCTTATTGGCATCACTTGAAGTCATACGTCGAGGCCATTGGAACTTTTACAGGTAAAAACTTCACCTAGGTTTTGATTATTTTCCGGTTACACTTTATTTTAAATGTTATTAAACTGTGAAATGTGTTTACCTTACAGAGTGGAGAATGAGCATTTGAACAATGTAGGCCACTTTAGGGCAGTGAAGACCGTACCATTACCGTTCCGTGACATGGATTCAGACGATTAAACAAAGATAATACACTGGAGGGTCTAGTCTTGAACCAGATTCCAGGATAGACAGGAAGTATTCCGGCTTTTGCAATGAATGTTAGCCACATTGTAGAAACCTTTGTGTGGGAACTCGGAAATTGCGTAACCATTTTATCCTTAAAGAACTGGGGACTAATGGATTCTTGATTATAGAACTTTCCAAGTGTAAAATGGGCAAAAATAATTTAAATTCCCGCTTAATATATCGATGAGAATCTATAGAGATCTAATATGATCTTTAAATAGAAGATAATCTACAATAATAATGCTCGAGCAACATGTAAACCGGTCGTGTGTTTTGTAACAAGCCCATCAATATTAGTTAGATTTGCTACATCCGTTTTAGGTTCAACTCTTCTCTTCTTTTCAAATAAAGAATGCCACTATCTGCTCAAGAAACTCAACTTACTTTCGGTGAAAGTTCAACCACTAACCAGACCTGCCACTAACCAAAAAGAAAATGTCACTACATAACACTTTATCACCTAATCTATTGTTTTTTAATGATCATCATTGTGATTACACGTTAATCTACTTCTGAAAAGTATGGTTTACTTTTACTAAGCGGAAAACAGCTAAAAGGTGCTACAATTCATGGACCAACCATGTTTTAATGTCGCTTCAAAAAATCAGTAGATTAGACTTTTGACCCAAAAAAAAATTAGTAGATTAGACTCGAAACATATAGCTTATAGCCTATACTAGTGCTGGGCATTCGGGTTTTTGGTTCAAGTCGGTACAGTTTATTCGGTTTGGATTATTCGAGTTGGGATGTTTAGGAACTTTTAGGAATCGGACATTTTTCGGATCGGTCCGGTTCGGGTCGTGTTGAATCCGGGTCGTGTTTCTATTTTTTTCATAAAACCCAGTGGAACCGAATTATTCATAATAATTCGTGTTTGGCTCAGGTTTAAAGCTAAAAAAAACGAAAAAATCCCGAAAATCCGGATTAAACCCCGAAAACAGAAAAAAAGATATTCGGGTAATTCAGGTTTTTTTTAGAAATTTTAATTTATAAATAATATTTTACTCATATTAAAATTAAAAATAAATAATATTTTAACATATTCAAAATACTATGGTATCCGTTCGGTTTTCAGTTCAGTCCCGATTCGATTTTGGTTTTTCGGATTTAGAAATATAGGAACCGTTCGGATTTTTGTAATTTTCGGTCCGGTTTCAATCCTGGTTTTTTCGGTTCGGTTTTTGGGTTTCCGATAATATGCCCATGACTAGCCTTGACCAATAAAACAAATTTCCAACCACAAGCACCAAACAATTATTGTTGGTTATACATTAGTTTCACTTTTAAGAGTATAGTATTAACTTCATCACTATAAGAAAATAATAGTAGACTTACATGAGTATTTTTATGCAGGTATGATACAGTAAAATGAAACCACACTTCCTTCAATGAGATTAACCTGTGGTGTTCATGGACTTTACAATTCTTGTAGAGATACAATAAGCAGTAGACATAATAGTAATCATAGGATTAACACCAACAGCACTCGGCAACACACTTGCATCGCACACAAACAACTTCTCAGCTTCCCAACTCTCTCCATTCAAATCCACCGCTCCCTCTCTCTCATCTTCTCCAATTCTACAGCTTCCCATCTGATGAGCTGAGCTATACACACCCCATTTCTCAGTCATCGCCTTTGGCCCTTCCACTGCATCCACCGAGTCCAAGAACTCCTCTATCGACTTCTCATCAACCCCTTTACACATCAGTTTCTGCCCATCGCTTCTATGAGTTCCCACTTCCTCTGCTCCAGCTGCAATGAGTATCCTCAACGACTGTCTAAGCCCTGCTCTGAGATTCTCTTTATCGGTTTTATCCACAACGTAGCTTATTCTGCCTTCGGTTCTCACCTCTCCTGACCCGCGGTCTCTAACTATCGTTATGAGATTCGCGGTTCTTGAGTATCTTGACATTCTCTTCTTCATGTCAACCCCTGAGGTCCATGGACATAGCACCGAGAATGAGGCTGGTCCTAGCGCTGGCGTCTCTATGATGGCTCTAACTTCTGAATCTTCTGATAACACTTTGCTCATTGATGTTATGATCCCACCTTCGTAGGATGTTCCCTTGATGTTGACATTAGAAGATTCCTTGTCCGGGAAGTAACCCCACGCCATTAAGACAGGATGTAAGTGAAGGTTTCTACCGATATGTCGGTTTCTCAACCCGCTGGAGATCATCAACGGAGGTGTTAGAAGAGAACCCGCCGCCGAAACCGTCACCTTAGCTTCGATCTTGATCTTCTTGGCTATGTTTCCATTAAAAGACTTGGCCATCACTCCCAAACATTTCTTCTTCTTCTTCCCTCCTCTGTTCTTTTCGAGTATGAACCTCTCCGCTTTACATCCAGTTAAAACCACAGCTCCGTGACTCACAGCGTCGACAAGCCACGTCCTGTCGCTTCCTTTCTTCTCTCCTTGTCTGCATCCATACCCGCAAGACCCGCAGTAATGCCTCTCAGAGGAGTTACGTGCAACGTTTTGGACATTGGTGCCGAGATTCTCGCAGCCTTTCCTCAGAACCTGGTTCTGAAACCCTTCCCTTTCACACGTCTCCGTGACACCCATCCTCTTCCACACCAACTCCATAGCCGAAGCATACTCTTTGGTACCGAACAGAGGTATCTTGTGATCTTCTGACCATTCTTGAAGAACCGACTTGGGCGTTTTGATACACGCAGACCAGTTCACAGCAGATCCACCTCCTACTGTTGCACCAGCCAATATCATGAGGTCTCCATCGATGCTTGGGAGGATCCCTCCGTTCTCGTATAGTCTGTCCATGCCATGACCTTCGGAAGGAGGGTAGTCAGACTCTGTATAGTAGCTTCCTTTCTCCATGACGATCACTTTCATACCAGCTTTTGCTAGCACAGAAGCTGCTACGCCTCCTCCTGAACCAGACCCGACCACCACAGCGTCGCATTTTATCCTGATGGCATCGTGGTCTGCGTCTTGGTCTGCTTCTAGGCCCTTTTGAGCAAGTGATTCGAGGAGAGTTTGCTCTGTTTCTTTCATGGTCTCCACTATCCCTTTCTCCAGAGGTCTTTCTTTTTGAGGTTCAGAAGGTTTTTTCTCGTCGAGGTTTACGCGGTAACCTATGGCTTCCCATGCAGGGTTCTCCCCATTTGAGCTAACCTACACAAAAGCAACGGCAAGTTGAGTAAATTTTGAAGATTTATATGTTAAAATCATATGAAAATATATATAAGTTTTAATACAATTTTTTCTAATTTTTTTAATGTATAGTAACCAAAGTGAAGATAATCTTAGTATATATCAGTTTGGTGAGAATTAGTTTAAGGTTTTTTAGATTATGTGTATATAAACGAAGTGTAAAAGTAAAAGATAAGCTCATATAAATCCGTTTGGTTAGGTTTAGGTAAAGTGTTTTCAGATTTTTGGGACTTCATGTGTACCTTGATGGATTTCAGATTGATTGATTAATCACCATATTGAACACAAGTGACCAAGGTCAGGTTCTGAGTTTCAAAAAAAAAATTGTACTTCACAATTTCATAAAAGCTATGCATATTAGCTTTTTAAAATTTGGAGGGTTAAACCTAATGTTTCATCTCAGCTATACCTAAGATCCGAACACAACATGTAAAATAAATACACGTGAATCTGTGTGACTGAAGACAAATCTTGTAGTGAAAAACAGAGGACTTGAGAAATACCCGAGAGAAGAAACAGAAGAGGAAGGCCACTTTGATGTAAACAAAGGCAGCTCTAATAGGAGTGAAGAACCAGTTTCTGAACTGTTTCTGAAGTACTCTTTCCCTCTTCTCCAACGATAGCTCGCTGAATTTCTCGACAAAAGGCCAGCTTGAGACCAAACTCTCTGTTCCACAAATGAGTAACGTTCCGAGCCGAGTAGAAAGCAGGAACAAGACTAGTCTTGTTGCAAGATAAGCTTCCATCGTCCCTCGTTTAATGATCAAGTCAATGGTCTGCATCCAGTAACCAAAGCCTTTGACTTTTACACAAAATCATTTAACTTCTCTATTAATGCAACCAAACGAAAATGAAGATGAATCTTTCTCTTTTACTGTTGTCTAAAATTTTTGCAAGAAAATCTTCTAAAAATCGAAATATTTTTTATAATGCAATAAAATCATTAAAATACACATATATTTGTATGTTAAAAATGCGTTTGAATTAGCCGACGTTTTAATATTAAAAACAAAAACTTTGACCATTTGAGTATTTAAACTTTGACAATTTGGTCAAGAAACAGAGAAAGTGCATGTACCTGGCGAGCAACAGGAGTCTGAGACCCGCAAGTTGAGTAAAATGACCGGAGAGCCTCTTTGTTCCGGTGGTGATCATCTTCGCGGAGATATTCTTCCGGCTGCGGCACTGGAGGCAAGACGGCTTCGCAGAAGCTGGCTAGGGATTCCATCTCTACCGCCGTGACTTCCCGGTGGCCGAAACTTCTGGCGTCTGTGTGGTTACCCATCACCTTTTCGCTTTAACTGTGAAAAATCTGTGAGAAGATACTTGAGTTTCTAAGAGGAAGAAGCTCCATATATATAGATATAGATACAGATGTCTGCATTATATAAAAAGTAAGAAGCAAATAATGTTTTACCAAAAAAGAAGCAAATAATGTAAAATTGCAAGATAATCCCCGGATTTTTCTAATGCAAATAATGCGAAATTGAGAATAAAATTATTTTTCGGGATTTTATTTTTATTTGTCGTATTATAAAGAGTATATTTATTTTCTAGCATGACACTTTGTCGTATTGATAATTTCATTTACGTTTTACAAACTGGACCAGATTTTAATTTTCGTAATAGGATGCATATCTACCAATGTTTTTATTCATATTCTAGTTGTATGCCAAATTATATAGGCATTACGTCTTTACCTCAAATTTCATATTACTTTTTAAATTTTCTTTTGAATAATAGTTATATACATAATTACTTTAGGTGTAATATAAAAAGTGACAAAATTACCTTCATAAATCATTTATAAATATTTTAAATTATTTCTAAAAAGTTTATAAAATCAGTTTCACCCCTAAATACTAAATCCTAAACAATAATCACTAAACTCTAAAACTAAATATTATAGTATTCTTGATCAAGTGTGTTTTTGAAAAATGGTATTCAACTTAGTTGATTTTAAACAATTTTCTAGTTTTATTTATCTTTTAATTTTTAGGTGTAATTAATAAATAAATACTTAGAAACATTTAAAAATAAAGAATGGACTATTTCTTTATAAAATTTAGGAGTTATAAGATCTTCAGATTTAAAATTTAGCTTTTAACAATTAAAATTTAATTTTGTTATTATAATAATATAATCTTTGAATTCATATTTCACATATCCGACGTAAGATATATGGTTTAATGTTCGATTAATTTTATTGATTTGAAAAACATGTACTATTTTGTTAACGTTGGTGTAAAACATGTATGGCCTATTTTTTTACCAGTTCTGCTGTTTGAGGGATAATTAAGCAATTGACCAAAAAGGATACTTAAGCAATTGACCAAAAAGGATAATAAAAGAGTTTTAAAAGTTACAGAATGAATTATTATTTTATAGGATTGGGAATTATAAAATTTATGTTTAAAATTTAGATTATAACATTAAAATTTTAATTTTTATAATTATTTCAAAATTGCAATTTTGTAATCTTTATAATTTTATTTGAAAATCAATTTCATATGTATCGTACTCACATTGATTTTTAGAATAGTTAATTATCGTGATAATCTTAATGACTAAGTTATTATTAAAATACTATTACTAATATCATAAGTTAATATTTTAATATTTGTTTCCAAATCACCTTATCAAAAAGGAAATATCAAATAAATATATAAAAGTTAAAACATGTAATTTGAAAAACGAGTTTTCTTTTAAATAACTCAAAAAGGATTTTAATATAAAAAGAAATAATATTTAATATTAATATGTCAATATCATAATATATATATATATATATATATATAAATCATGTAATTTAGTAAAAAAATTTGTTAATGACAACTGATTCGTTCATTGATTAAATCGCATACAATAGTTGTTCATACATCAATAATAAACAGACTTAAACACAAGTTCATGAAATGATTTTTTATATAAATCAAGAAGGAACATAATATAAATGTATAATATATATAATTAAAATAAATATTTTATATATATTAAAATAATGTAATATCAAAAAGGAAATATATTTAATATATAAAAATAGAACAGTTTCTCTTATATTTATAGTATCTTTTAATTAAAAATGAATTCCCTTAAAATCTCAAATTCACAAAAACTATAATTTTGTTTCTCTTACATCACGCTAGTTAAATCAGTTTCTTATGATATTAAAATTTCAAATATCTCATTAGTAAAATAAATAAATCAAATTAGTCATAAATATCTTTTTGAGATAGTAAAAAAAAAATCTTATTTAGAACTTTGTCATTTTAATTACAAACGTTTTGTTTTAGGATATAACTTTTTAAAAATTCTTATTTATAATTTTTTTAACGTTAACTAAACATCATTATTACTATTTAATTTTATTTTAATCACTTTTCAATTTCTAAATCAATCATTTTCTCTATAATTAAAATTCTCAACATATATATATATATATATATATATATATATATATATGTTCATATCTTTATATAAATAAACAATTAATTACTTTAATTTTGAACCATCAACATAAATATTTCAATAACTAAAAATTCTACTTTATTTACAAAAATATGTTTTTCTCTGTAAAATAACATGTTTATCATTTTGGTATAGAAATCCATTATCTTTGAATAGATGAAAGATCAAAGTGGATATCATAAAATGACTATATAATAAAATAAGATTTCAAATAACTCAGTTAACTAAATATTTTAACGAGGTAACATTTATAACATGGAATAAAGCCATCTAAAGCTTTAGTATTTGCAATATATGTTACTCTGCCATGATTAAGGTTTCAGTTTAGAATATGGTGAATACAATTTGTACTTATAATTTTTTCCTTCGTAAAAGAAAAGCAAATATGTTAGTTACATGATTCTAACACATTAAGTAGCTTTAGTTGAACTTTTGTTAATGTGTAACTTTTTAATGTACAGTTCTATTTCAAATATTGCAATTTAAACCGATCTTAAACAATTATATTTTTAAATTTTCAAATTTTATTTGTTTAAATTTTTTTAAGTGATTTCTGATAAACCAAAATAAACAAAATAGGAAATTATAGCTATAATAACCGTAAAAACAATAAGAAACTAACTACATCAGATTAAAATCAAACTAGAATTTTAGAAAAGAATATCATAGCAATGTTAAATATTCTGCTTAACTCATAAATAACATGCTTAAATAAAATAGTATAAAATATAAAAAATAAACTAAACAAAAATATATATTAATAACTGTTACAATTTAGATTTTATGTAAACTATCACCTAGTTGAACTTATATAATGTAAGATATATGGTTTAATTAGTGTTAGATCAATTTACAGGTATTTAAAATAAGACTATTTTGTTAATGTTGGTGTAACTATTTTGTTAATGTTGGTGTAAAACATACATGGCCTATTTGTATAAGATTTCTGGTGTTTTCTTTTTTGCTAAATGGTGTTTTGTTTTCAAAACTAAATTTTGATATTTGAGAAAAGGAACTACATTTACCTAAATTTTGATATTTTGATATTTGAGAAAATGAACTACATTTTGTTATCTAAAGTTTAAGATGATGTAGATATTTTAGATTGTCCATACAGCACTTAGAGCATCTCCAACTCCACTCTAAAACCCACTCCAAATTCTATTTTGCAGTAAAATCATCTTCAACCCCATTCTAAACCCCACTCAGAAATGGAGTGATAGATATGATTACTCCAAATATGGAGTAAACCAAATCATTACTCCAAAATGGAGTTGAAATTTTTTATTTATAAAATTGTCCTTTACATTTAAATATTTTTCGTTTTTAATAAAATATTATTATAAATAAGTATAATAATGTTATTTTACTATATATATATATATATATATATATTAAATTTACTGTTAATATTTATTAATTATATAAACAGCCATCTAATGAAATATTTTACGCAACAAAATATATAATTCTAATGAATAATTTAAGTTGGTGTATTAATTTGTTTAAACAATGTAATGTAATTTTTTTTGTGTATTAAATGTTTCCTTTTTAAACATTGTTGAGTAATTTTAATTATATGATAAAAAATTAATTGTGATTAATATTATATTTAATAGAAATGTAACAAAATCAAAATGGACTATTTTGCAAATAGTATAAATGAAATGTGATATTACTAATTTTAAAATAAATATAAAACATAAAATATTAAAGATATTCAATTTTGGAATAGAAAATAGAGTAATACATTGGAGCAAAACACTACTCCATTTTGAAGTTACTCCATTTTAGAGTAGAAAATGGAGTAATACATCGGAGATGCTTTTACAACTGCAAAATACATGGACTTTTTTTTCTAAAAGGCTTTAAAAAAGATAAAAAAAATACATGGACTAGTATGCAGTTACGTAACTACGGAGGACCGAGGATGTGGCAAAGGCCAATTTTCGAGGAAGTGACATGTGAAAACAACGGGCAACTGAAGAAAAAGGTTAATAAATGATTTATAATAAATGACCAAAAAGGTTGATAACGCACGTTAGAAGAAGAAGAAAATGGCTCAGTTAAAAAAAAGGCTAGCAATGTATCTCTCGGAGCCACGAAGATAATTCACGTGAGACGCTCTCTAAACCACAATTTGAGACTTTGTGGCCAAAATTTGTGACTCGTGAGTTAATGCGACAACCCATAACTGAAGCATTGAATTTTTTATTGGTTAATGTTTAATAATATACATATACAGTGAAACCTCTATAAATTAACAATATTGGGACTACACCAAAACTATATTTTTTATTAATTTATAGAAATTATTAATTTATCGAGATATTAATTGAACCAAAAACTCAATTTGGGACTATGAAATTATATTAATTTATAGAAATATTAATCTATCGATTATTAATTTAAAGAGGTTATACTGTATATATATACACGTGTATAAGTTTTTTTTTGTAAAAATATATACGTGTATAAGTTTCCAACATGTATGTATGATTTCTCGATTGCATACGATTCTGCATTTTTATACGATTCCATATTTGTTTAGAGATCTTATAAATTAATGTATACCACAAAGTAATGGAAAAAATTATGACATTAGTAACATATTTGTCTCAGAAAAGTAAATGTTGCTAAGTGCATAAAAAAGAAGAAGAAACAACTTAGTCTAAATTTTCATAGTAGCAAATAATAATTGTACATACTTGTTAAGTGCATAAAAAAGAAGAAGAAACAACTTAGTCTAAATATTCATACTTTTTAGTCAAAAAAAAAAATTCATACTAGCAAATAATAACTGTACATACTTGTTTGCAGAAAACATGCTATGGATAATGGATAATTCTTACAAGGTTATGTAAACATGGTTTCATAAATTTGATGCATAAATTTATCAATAATATATTATTTCCAAGACTTTTTCTTGGGTTCACCTCCTAGGGTGAACTTGAACCAACCAATAGAAAATTGTCATTTTAAATCTAGTATCTTTTAATTAAGGAAACAAAATAACTTGCCAAATTATATTATGCTTTTAAAATAAATAAAAAGATTAAATAAATAAAAATAACAATAGTTCTAAGAAATATTATTTTTAAAAAATATTTATTTATAAGATTTAGAGTTTATTGTTTAAGATTTATAGTTTAGAATTTATCCAAATGTTTATTGTTTTTCCAAAGGTTAGAGTTTACCCAAGGGTTTAGGGTTTATCCAAGGGTTTAGGGTTTAGGATTAGAGTTTAGGGTTTAGTGTTTTGTTGACAACATGTTTAGTGTTTTTTCAAGGGTTTAGGGTTTACCCAAGGGTTTAGGATTAGAGTTCAGGGTCTAGTATTAGAGTTTAGGGTTTAGTTGACAACATTAATTTTTTTTAATTCGTTTTTATATACTATTTTTATTTATTTTTAAATTTTATTTTGAAAAGATAATATAATTTGACAAGTTATTTATTTCCTTAATTAAAAGATACTAAATCCTAAATGACAATTTTCTATTGGTTGGTGAACCTAAAGGTTTACTCTAGGGAGTGAACCCAAGAATAACTTTATTTCCAATTTGTTTCCACGACTAGATTTGAGCACCGACAATCCGGAGGGAGGTGAGTGGGGACGTTTTGTGATAACAAATCATAGATAATTAAGTGTAGGACATACAATTAGATCGCTTAATTTCATTGGACAAGGCTGTGACTAAATCATAATGATATGTTGCATATTTACATGTTTTTAACCATCATTTATTGTACATAATGATCATGTAGATTAAGAATTAAGCATCTTTAGAGTCCATATTGCATGCATTGTCCTTATTAGGTGTTGGAGTGTGTCATGGAGTTTTTGGAGGTGTTTGAAGCCATTCCAAGTCATAAAGAGATCAAGAATAGTCACTTTTCGGGTTGGTTATATGAGAAGGAGTGGAGTGGCCAATTGCAGTGAGTTGTTGCGGTCGCTGGGAACATGACGAGACTGACAGCGACTACATGGAGCGACCTGTGTAACCCACTGTGCACATAACAGCCATATCGACACCTTTTTGAAGTCACCAAGCTCTGGAGCGAGTTTGTGCAGTGAGTTGCATCATCCGCTCTACATGAAACGAGCTTGGCAGCGACATCACACAGCGGGAAACTCAACCAGCTCCAAGACTTGGCCATCCGTTTGAAGCCATAAGTACCAGAGCGAGTTCGTGCAGCGAGACTTGACGGTAGCTGTACATGGCACGAGCAATGGAGCGACTTCCGGGAGCGACTTCACTGTCTCACTCCATTATTTTTATTTGGTCGAGTTTCACTTGTTTTATGGGCTTTTTAGACATTTTCATGGAGTCCATTAGGGTTTTTAAGAATCATATAAATACTCTTGTAATCCCAAATTTGGGAATTAACTCTTTTTCTCTCAAAAACACATTTGTAAACTTTGAAGAAAGCTTGGATCTTTGATCCTTTTTCATCTTATTTTCTTTGTGTTTGTTGGATTATCTTGTTCACTAAACATGTTTAACCTTGAATCATCTTTGGTTTTTGGGTTAATCATGTCTATTAGTGAGTAGATCTATCTAGGATTCATGGGCTAGGGTGATTAAGGGTGATTAGTGAAGATCTAGGGTGTTTAGTGTTAAATCTATTTCTTTCCTTGCTTGTTGAGGGTTCTCAATGCTATTTTGGTCTTGATCATACCAAAATAGATCCTTAGGCATTTCCTGCCCGAAAGGTGTATGATGAAATGCCTGAACCAACTCTTCAATGCTTTTAATGCACTTTGCCAAAGAGATTTGTTGTTAAAGGTGTTAAGATTGCTAGTAGACTTGTTCTCCATGATTGCTTTAGTAACATTCAACCAAAGGGATTTGATGCTTGAGTTGCTTTAGCAAATGAACGTTCATCTAGGGATAGAGCTTGTTTAGTATTGTGTCTAGGCATAAGGAAAGTGCTTGATTGATAGCTTGTCACCTTTAGATTGGATCTACATCACCCAAGATCAAATGCCTAGCCCCATGAGTCCACTTACTTCATATTGAGAAAGAAAGTTCACTCTTTTATTGCATTTCTAGTCTAGTTTTAGTTCACTTCATTTCGCTCAATCGGTTGCACTTAGATTAAGCATAGACTTGCATTCCCTTTGCATTAGAATCACTTAGGATTGGTTCGACAATCTTTTATACTACATCATTTGATTGGGACCCTTGAAAAGTCCTAGCATCACATAACTACTAAGTTTACGATATTATAATTAGATCAATCAAAAACAGTACTAGCAATAACAAAAGAAGCAAATATCGATCAGGCACAAATGCGATAAATACTATTTTTTTTTTTTTTGAAAAGATAAATACTATATTGAAATGGGGTATTTCTATACATCTTGTCACCATCTTCAGAGAAGTGGATGTGCCATCCTTGGTAATCTTGTAGTAAGATGGATCAACAGAGTGTGGGAATCAGTATGGCCAATCAATTGTCTCCACGTCAGACTTTGCGTTTCTTGTAGTTAATCGTGGTCATGCAACCCCCAACAAACAAGTCATCAAATGCCCATCGAAGAATCCAATTCCGAGAGAAAACTCTAGATTTGTAATTAGTTTCATGTTACCTGAGTATGATTCTTAACTAATAATAGTCAAAGGGTTTGGTTAGAATATTTCCTTTTTTTGAGCAATTTGTTATACCTTTTTCTGTGGGTATCTGCTTACTTAGTGATAAAGAAATGAAACCGTACTTAGAAGTTAGAACGTAATTTTTTAGCAAAAAAAAAAAAAAAAAAAGTTAGAACGTAATGGTTAGAACTTAGAACCTAGACCTGTATTTGTTATTATATAAACTAATTATCCTGAATGCTTAAAAGTCAAAAATATGGTTGGAGACAATTAAAGATGTCGCAAGTTGCCATTAACTAGTTGACTAAAGTTCTAATATAGTCAGATAACGATTTATTGTTAATTTTTAAGATAAGCCAGTTTTAAAGACGTCCCCGCTACTATTTTCTTTAACCAACAGGGCGGTATTATTCTGAAAGAAATGTGAAGAACAAGTTCAAGAACATAAGAGAAAAAAGAGAGAAGGATCTGCATGTATCTCTTCTCTTTATCTCTATAATTTTTGTGTGTCATCATGTCAATAAATACAACTATATCATAAAAAGGAATATATCCAAAGCTGTTACCCTCTGAATATAAAAGGCAAGCGCTTTAGGTCTTCTAGTTTTAGTCAAAATTTAAGGATTCATTTATGTTTACAATGCATTAGTTAGGGTATGTATATCCTTACTCCATGATTTACTCTAAAATAGAGTAGGAAAGGAGCATGAACAAAAAAAAAATATTTTATCACTTTTTAAATATGAAAACAAACGTTTTAGACTCTCTAGTTTTATTCAAACACTACAAGAAAACATCGGTATTCTGAGGGATATACCGAGAGAAAATGAGTTCTTCGGAATTTTCTGACGAAAAATCGAGGAAATACTGAGGAAACTAAGAAATGTGGTTTCCTCGGTATTTCCTCAAAAAATTTCGAGGAAATTGCGAGGAAGACACATTTCCTCGAAAAATTTCGAGGAAATTGGGAGGAAGATACATTTCTTCGGTATTTTTCGAGGGAATACCGAAGGACAATAGGGTTTCCTCGAAATTTCTTCGGAATATCCCTTCACGGTTGAGGGGTTTGATTTAAAATCCATTGTTCGTCGAAATACCCTCGAAATATTTCGAGGAAATTTCGACGAAACAAATGATTTTCGGTATTTCCTCGAAATTCCCTCACAATATTCCGAGGGAATTTCGAGGAATAAGGGGTTTTAAACCAAAAACAACGTTTTGCGGATTGAATAACACGTATATAACCTTCATTAAGTGTCTTAGGCAGATTATGAAGTCAAACTTTAGGGTTTTAAACCAAAAATAATGTTTTGCGGATTGAACGGAAACCACACAACATAAGAGAAACACTTATACATTTTAATAAACGTTAAAGGGAATACTTACAATTATTTTTGTAATTGTGTTATTTCATTGTTTATGATCATCTATACAAAGAAACTTCATTAGTATGAATTACATTTGTATAAGAAATGACATAGAGGAAAAAAATCGATGTTTTCAAAACTCCAAACCCTGTTTCCTCGAAATTTCCTCACAATATTGTGAGGAAATTTCGAGGAACCTGCTTTCAAACCCTGTTTCCTCGAAATTTCTTCACAATATTGTGAGGAAATTTCGAGGAACCTGCTTTCCTCGGAATATTTTTCATTAACCCGGCAACCCTAGCCGCCAAACGTTTCGCGAAAATTAGATTAGAAGGTTTCGAGGAAATTTCGAGGAACCTTATTAAATTTTGTGAGGAAATTCCGATGGACAGTGTCCGTCGGACGTCTCATAAATTAGGTTTTACGTTCTTCTCTTCCCCATTTCTCTCTGCCTCTCCTCTCTTCCTCTCCTCTCTTGCGCGGCCTCCTTCCTCTCCTCTCTTCCTCTGCGCGGCAAATCCCCTCTCTTCCTCTCCTCTCTTCCTCTCCTCTCTTCCTATCATGTAAGTTCATCTCTCTTCTCTTCCTCTCTTCATAGATCGATTCTTTGGATGTTAGATCTCGAAATTTAGGTTGTTAGGAAGAAAATTCTAGGATTGAATGGATAGCTTAGGATTTTCAAGTTTGGATTGTTGTTTGGATTGTTGTTATATATATTTTTTAGTTCTTTGTGTTTTGGGTAAAATTCAAAATGTTTTTCATGTTTTAAAACGTTTTTTGATTTTTTAAAACATTTTTTTATTTTTAAAAATGTGTATATGATTTTTAAAACGTTTTTTGATTTTTTAAAACGTTTTTTATTTTTAAAAATGTGTATATGATTTTTTAAAACGTTTTTGAATTTTTAAAACGTTTTTTGATTTTTTAAAACTATTTTTTATATATTAAAACTATTTTTGTACTTACTAAACTATTTTTTATATATTAAAACTATTTTTGTAATTATTAAACTATTTTATATATATTAAAACTTTTTGTAATTATGAAATTGTTGTTTTATTTTTTTCGATTTATTTTGTGTTTTGGTTAAAATTCAAAACGTTTTTCATGTTTTAAAATGTTTTTTGATTTTTTAAAACGTTTTTTTGATTTTTAAAAATGTGTATATGATTTTTTAAAACGTTTTTTGTAATTACTAAACTATTTTTTATATATTTAAACTCTTTTTTATATATTTAAATTATTTTTGTAATTATTAAACTATTTATATATATATTAAAACGTTTTTTAAAGTTTACAGTAATAATAAAACGTTTTTTATAAATTTTAAAAATATTTAAAAACCTTTTCTATATTTATAAACGATTTGTAATTTTTTATAAATATAAATATATATATATATATATAAATATATATGTATAAATCATGTATACTAAAAACTATATATAGTAATTATTAAACTATTTTTTTATATATTTGTATTTTTGTGATTAAAAACTAATTTTGGATTTTTAAAATTTTTATTTATTAAAAATAATTTTTAATATATTTTAGTTTGTACAATTTTGAATAATATTATCTAATATATTTTCAATTTCAAATTTTATTTTATATTTTATATTTTCGAATTTCATTAAAAAATTAATATTTTTTTTTATTTATTTTTTTGAAAATTCCGAGGAAAGGGTTCCCTCAGAATATTTCGACGACCACGTCCTTAGGAAAATTTTGAGGACTTTTGTGACGAACCCTCGTCCTCACAGTTTCCTCGGAATTACTGTTCCTCGAAATTTTGTCAGAAAATTTCGAAGAAATTTCGAAAGAAAATGAAATTTCGAGGAGTTTTTTTCGAGGACCTTTTTCCTCGGTATGTCGTCGGAATAACCCGACGACACACTGAGAAAAAAGTCTCTCAGTATCTGCGTGTTTTCTTGTAGTGAAAATGAAGAATTCATGTATGTATACAGTGCATTAGTTAGGACATCTTTATCTTTTTTTTTTTTTTTTGTAAACTAAACATCTTTATCTTTGCTTCATAATTTACTCTAGAAATATAATAGGAAATGGAGTAAGAACAAAAAATAGAAGATTACTTCAGTTTCAGTTTGGACGTTTTTCTTAAGATTTTATTTATAAACGGAGATATGTTTCTACCAGTTTAGATTTTTTGTAAACGAACCAAGATTTTATATGAAGAAATCATTTAAGAAAAAGTTGCTTCAAGTATTTGTCAAAGAAAAATATTGCCTTAAAGACCTTAAAACGATGGCACGGCACTGAAAGCATCACTATAATAATAATCTTATACTAGTAGTGACGTTAGTAGATCAAATTGTATAGTTGAGACCTGAGAGTTTGGACTTGAGACGATGTTGAGACAACTCTGATCAACAAATATGATTTTGAACCACGTATTCTGCATTCGACACGCGTTCGAAGTTAATAACAAGCACCTGTCAATTCATTATATGATTCTGAACCACGTATTTTTGGTTTTTTTTGGCTCAGTAAATGAAACTTGACCCGAAAACCTTATGATTTATGTAAACCTGTGATGACTCTATTGGACAGGTGTGAGTGAGTTAAAACCAGCTTGGTAGCAGTTAGCAAGTCTAGTCCAAGAGTCAAAACTTTTTCATTCCTTCACAACGAAGCTATCAGCATATTTCAGATCAAAATACAAGTTCAGGGCTGGGTTATGAAAGGACTAATTAAACATATCAGTTTATATGTTTTGGCAACACATATCAGTTGTTATGTTTTCTGAAAAAAAACAGAAGTTATGAACTTTCATTTACAAAAGAAAATATCATAAAGAAAATTGACTCATTCCCTAGTCTATATTTGAGAAGTGATTTGCCACATGTTTTTTTTACAATCGTTTTCACAAAAAAATTATGACGTGGCTATTAAAATTGATGACATGTCATATGGTTAAATATGACATGGACAACTATATTTAATGCTGATATATATTTTTGAAAATCTTTTCAAAATATGGTAATAACTCATATATTACATTTAATATTGATTTATATTTTTGGTGAACTTTGTAAAATATGGTAGTAACTCATAAATCATCATTAAAATAAATATATTCAAATATGACATTTTGAATTTCGAAATATTATATAATTTTACTGTTATAACTATAAAAAAATTTATCATCTAAAATTTTCTAAATTTTCTGAAATTTAAAAAAAAAAATATTTAAATCATAATATCATTAGTTTCTTTTAGATATCTACAAATTATATAAATATTATTTAGTTTTAATTTTTGATAACTATACAATTTATATGATTTTTAGTAATTTTATACAAGTTTATTTAATATATTTAACCAAATGAAATAAATAATTTTTTATCTAAGATTTTAACTTTATATATATACATATATATTCTTAAATATAATTTAAAATAAAAAATATTTTCTCTTAATTTTATGCTTAATTATTGGTCAAAATAATAAAATATATAATATTAATAAATAACATTTTAAAATATAAATTTTAAATTTTAAAAAATTCATCACTACACATGGTGCAAGAAAACACCTTGATTAATAATCATGACAAGGCTAATAAAATTGATGACATGTCTTATAGATTAATAAGACATGAAAAATTATATTTAATGTTAATTTATATTTTTGGTAAACTTTTTAGAATATGGTAATAACTCATATATTACATTTATTGTCGATTTATATTTTTGGACTTTTTAAAAATATGGTAATAACTTATAAATCATCATTAAAATAAATATATTTAATTATGGCATTTCAAATTTCGAAATATCATTTAAACTAAAAATATTTCAAAAATATATACATACTTTTAGAAAATTATAAAAATTAAATCATAAAATTAGATTAAATCGTAAAATCATTAGTTTCTTATACATATATCTACAGATTTTATAAATATTATTTAATTTTAATTTTTGACAATTATGCTATTTTACATATTTATTTAATATATTTAGTTAAAATAAATAGACAGAAAAATCTACCTAAGATTATAATTTTAAATATATGCACATTCTTTAATATAATTTAAGATAAACAAAATTGTTTTTATCTTATTTTAATGTTCATTTAAATCAAATTTATATTAAAATATTGATAAGAAAAAAGAAAATTTATAATATTAATAAAAAATTAAATATAATTTATATTTATCTATTAAAAATATTTTAAAATTTTTTTGCACATGGTGCAGAAAAACACCTAATTTAATAGACATATCATCTGACAAAATCTAAACTATCGATTTTTCTGTTCATTTTGGCGATTCCCTATTAGCGTAGACAATTTTAAAGTGTAAAGTTCAAAAAAAAAAGTTTTGATTATCACTCTTATCTTCCTCTGATGAATTGAACATAAATAAAATTTTGGTTGTGTTCTTCTCCTATTGGGTTGATATTCACAATGTTTGATTGGAAAACAAGCTTAGCTTCCGATTCGGAGGTGGTATCAAGCTTCGCTCGTGTTCAGGCTTAGTCTCCATGATGATCAAGAAATAAGATTTAGATTTTGTTTTGGAAGTTCAGGACAGATTCTAGATAAATAGGAGCTGCCAAAAGAATTAGTATTCTGACAAGTTTCTATTCTTTTCTTCTAAAGCTCTTCCCTCAGATAAAATCTAACAATTGGAGCGAAGAAAATCTTGTTAGTGACGTATTCTGATAGTGGAAGGAATATGCAAATAGCCTCACGTGAGATGGAGATTGCTGGCTTTCTGGCAAGAGATTCTGGAACCGCCTTCATCTTTCTCGATTCAAGAAACATGGTATTGACCACGTGTCAACCATGGTTTCATCATTATCTGTTGGTTTATATAAACTCCGTTTTGGGCTAAATTTTATAATTGATTTTGTTTGTTATTTGAGCCGTGGACTTCGTTTAATAAAAGAAAAAAAATTGAAAAAGAAAGTGCATAGGACAAAAATTCTAACCAACTGAATGATATGATTAATTGCTTAAATCTCGATATATCTCAGTCATGAGAAAATGATAGTGAAATAGAGAATGTCTTAAACTAACATGCAAATGTTTTCTATGTTTAATATTGTAAGTACTAAAAATTGTAGTGTTTTTAAATAGGATCGAACCGGCAGTCGACCAATTTGAACCATGAACCCAAAAATAATCCGGATTGAGTTAATGTCAAAATCCAACTAAAATAAAACCGAATTAAAAACTTCTACCAAACCGTCAAAAACCCGAAAACAGGTGGCCTAATGAACTGATCAAAACCCGGTTTATATATAAACCAAAATTTTGCTAATGAAACAATTAACTAATTTTTCTTTAAAAATAAAAATAAAAATAAAAATAGAAATAAGATTTATTAAAGATTAATACATATCTTGTTTTTTTCTTTTGACGTTTTTGTAACTCATAAATTATAAGATTCACAAAGTTAAATATTTACGTTAAGATATTATTTTTGTCTATTTCTTATTTTGTTTAAATTTCATTTGGGGATCACTTATTTTGAAACATTTACGTTTGTAAATTTTTTATTTCAAAATATAATAATGTGCATATAATTTTTTAAACTGTGATGACGATCTAGAGTGATAAGATCTGAGAATAAAGTTTAAATATGCTTTTCATATTGATTTTAGATTTGAACTAATAAATTATTTTATTATTTTTTTAATTGTTATTTTTAAGTTTTCTAAATATTATGGTTATTTAAATATTTTATTTGATATGATCTAGTTTTGTAAAAATATTAAAACCCGGTCGAACCAGAATGATCCATGACCCAAAAAAAATCCGGTTTGCTAACCGGTCCAGTTTCAAAAAAATTTATGTAATAATTTTTCCAAAAGTATATATATTAATTTCAATCTAGAACTAATGAAATATTTGTCGAGAAAAAACATATATGTATTAATCTTTCCTTGATTCTCTCTTTGATGGATATGTGAAGAAAGAATGTTATTGCATGTCAAGATTAAAAAGTTACTTTCTTTGACAGTGTCTGACATCATCCAATCTTCTGTCAGTTCTACTTGGACTAGGGAATTACAGAGAAGAGGAAAACCAAGAAAACTAGAGAGAAGAAAAGGATCAAGGACGGCTTTCTGTTAAAGCAGAAGCTCAACAAGATGAGCCTGGGCCACAACATATTTAGGCCTACTTGACAGCTTCTCGAAGCTCATTCTTCAGCGACTGAGCCCATTCACTTAGTAAGCCTCTAAAACGAAGCTTTCATTTGAGATTGAGCATTCGAGCTAAACCAAGAATAAGTCGGAAAAAAAAAAACAAGACTCACAATTATTCATTTACTACATAAGTTTAGAAAAGAAAAACACGCAGATTTATGTCATTTACTACATCTCATCTACTAATGGCGAGAAATTAATAAGATAAATCCAAAAATGTAAATGTGAGTCTTGTAGAGGGGAGATTACATCCCTCCAAAGGCCCGGCGAACGACGATACAGTACCTGTCGATCAAAGGAGGGAAGCATAAAACGGGCCTAAAAGACAGCCCATTAAGAAGGCTTCTAGTCGCGACTTCGCGACCAAAGGGCAACGGTCCATTTAACCGACTTATCGACTAAAGCCCATACGGATCAGCAAGTCTTAGGGCGAACTGACAAGACCATCTATAAATGGGAAGAGGGAAGAGACATAAAGGGGATCGACACTTTTACACACTCACAAGACGGCTAGATCTAGGGTTTTCTCTCATCTCTATCCGTTATCTTGTACTGTTTCCCAGCTAGCTCTTCGAGCTCCGTCTTGTCTTTCTCTTTACACTCCCACTGTAACCAGGTCTTGTTATCTTCATCTATAAAACGTCTTTATTAAACCCACAGACGAGTTCTTCGTCTTCTCTTTACTAGTTTCGACCGAACTCGGTTCTAACAGTTAGCGCCCACCGTGGGGCTAGCAAAGTAACGTTAGCAAAGATGAGTCAGAACCCCGAAGGTTCCACTTCCGGCGACGAACACGACGCGCCGAACCCAACCCCTGTCACGGCTATTCCGATAGCCCCTGCTTTTGTCAATACCATCATGGAGCGTTTCGCCCGACAAGACGCTGCTCAAAAAGCAGCTACCGAGCAAATCGCCGCAATCGCCGCGCTACTCGCTCCTCTCGCCGGCGCTCCAGACGCAGCCACTGATACCATTCGCAGACAACTGTTTGCAAGCGACATAGCTGCCAACCCGACGAACCAAGGCGCTCCTCCCAGCACTCTCAACCCAGACGCCGCGCCTTTCACCCCTACAAACCCAGATCTACAGATGGTTCGCGAAGTTGCAGCACTCAAACAGTCGCTCCTAGACATCAACTCCAAGATACACTGCGTCACCACCTCTGCCCCGCAGATAGAGCGCGTTCTGGCGAACACCCTCCGAACACCGTTCTCACCCGCGATAACCGGCGTCAGACTACGACACATCGAGAAGCTCCGACTGCCGACGTACGAAGGCTTAACCGACCCAACGACTCACATCACGTCTTTCAACATCGCAGTACGCCGCGCAAATTTCTCCGACGAAGAACGCGACGCCGGCTACTGTCAACTTTTCGTTGAAAGCTTGAAAGGGCCAGCTCTTACTTGGTTCACCGGCCTCGCTGAGAACTCTATCAAAGACTTTCACGACCTGTCGTCCGCCTTCCTCAAGAACTACATCATGTTCACTCAGGAAGACGCGACAGTATCCGATCTATTCAACCTTGCCCAAGGAAAAGACCAAAGCTTGCGCAGCTTCATGGAAAAGTTCAAGGCCATAGTTTCGAAGGTCGTCTTACCGGACAGCGTCGCGGTCGCTGCGCTTAAGAACACGTTGTATGTCCACTCAGTTTTCCGTGATGACCTCTACAGGAACCCTACAACGTCTCTTTCCGACGCCATAGCCCGTTCTCACAACTTTATCCGCATGGAAGAGGATACGAAAGCCCTTATTGGCAAGTTGAACGCATCTAAAGCCGCGGCATCCGACAAAGCCGTCGTAAAAAACGCGGATAGTCGACACGAGCCACGCCAGCACTCGTCGGGCGACAGAGCAGCCCAAAAGAAGAGCTTCGTGTATGCCGTCGACGAAGAGAGCTCCCCAGCGTCAACGACTGTCGTCCGCGAGAAAGGATGGAACGTTTACAACCGCGAAACCGAAGGAAAGCCGCCGGATTCCTCCGCAGCAGTGAGTTCTCGGCCCCCGGGAGCTGAGAAATGGTGCGACTACCACAACGCTAAGTCGCATAACACCAGAGAATGTAAGACGCTCTTCGAGCAATTTCTCTCCTCTGTTGAGAACGGGAAGCTCGAAATCGAACCTCCGAAACCTAGGGCCCGGGGACCTACGAGCTGGAGCAAGAACAAGGATAGAAAAACTAGCAAGTCGCAAGGTAAAGCCCCTCAGCAAGAGAGGCGAGCAACACCTGAAGAAGCAACTCCAGCATCACCGGAAAAGGGGAACTCGTCCAGCGACGAGGAATCACCAAGAAACCGGCGCCGCGTCGAGACTGTTTTCACAAGGTCCGCCAAGCACACTGACGATCATGAACTCTCAAAAGCGAGAAGACGTATCAACGTCGTCTTAACGCAACTGGGATCTTCGGTCGACGAACCTGAACAAGTTTCTCCTCAAGACCTGCGCACTCAGCTAAGCCGCCCATCATCGAGCGACTTACGGAACATACTCAAGCGAAAGGAGAAAGCAGCAGCAGACACGGTCGGCCACGCCCCTGATCTCCGCGAGAAGATCAACTCCTCCAAGACTCGCCGATTGAACAACCCGAGTCCCATGAAGCCCCGCCCTGTAGACCTGCGAGAAAAGCTCAATTCTAGGAAACCAGATTTGCGAAGTCAGCTCGATCGTCCTCTGTACTCCGATCTTCGACAAAAGCTTGAAGCCTCTAGAACTCCGAACTCCAACCAAGACAAAGACACCGTCATCAACGTCATCATGGGTGGATCCCCGCCCTGCGGTGACTCCGTCAGGTCCATCAAAGACTACCGTCGTCAAGCAACATCCTCGCGTAAATGGCCGACAAAACCCGAGAACGATCATCAAATCACCTTCTCGCCTGACGACGCCCTCGGCATCCACATGCCCTCGTCGAACTCGGAATCGGTGATTGCCAAGTCACCAAAATTCTCGTCGATACCGGCAGCTCTGTCGATTTGATCTTCCGAGCCACACTCGACAAGATGGGCGTCGACACGGGAAGTATGAAGCCATCGTCCCGCTCCCTCACAGGTTTCAACGGCTCATCCGAAGCCTTGATCGGCACCATTCGCCTTCCAGTGTACGTATGTGGCACGACACGGACCGTTAAGTTCTCGGTCGTCGATTCTAAAGCCCCTTACAACGCGATCCTAGGCACCCCTTGGCTGCATTCGATGCGAGCAATCCCATCAACTTACCACCAATGCGTGAAGTTTCCGGGACAAGACGGAAAGATCCGAACACTACGAGGCGATCAGCAAGCTGCTAGAGATCTATTAATCGCGACTATAAAGTTACAACGACAGACGTCGCATGTCAACACCGTCGCACACCCTCTGCAGAAGGCGTTTCCCCAGCAAGAAGAGGTGCTTGACATACCGATCGATGACGCCGATCCTAGCAAGGTGATCCGCATCGGAGCATCCCTACCGGACGATATGCAGCAGCAACTCGCCGAGTTTCTCCGTCAGAACGTCTCTACCTTCGCCTGGACTACATCCGATATGAAAGGGATCGACCCAGCAATCACCTCCCATGAGCTCAACGTTGATCCGACCTTTAAGCCTATCCGCCAGAAGCGCCGAAAGCTAGGACCAGAACGATCAAAGGCAGTTAACGACGAGGTGGACCGCTTACTCGCCGCCGACTCCATCATGGAAGTCAAATACCCCGACTGGCTCGCTAACCCCGTCGTCGTCAAAAAGAAGAACGGAAAGTGGCGAGTCTGCGTCGATTTTACTGATCTGAACAAGGCTTGTCCAAAAGACAGTTTTCCTCTCCCGCACATCGACCGTTTAGTCGAGTCGACTGCTGGAAACGCCCTATTGACGTTCATGGACGCATTCTCCGGGTTCAACCAGATAATGATGCATCCTGACGACCGCGAGAAGACGGCGTTCATAACCGATAGAGGTACATACTGCTACAAGGTAATGCCCTTCGGCCTTAAAAACGCGGGAGCAACCTACCAACGCCTTGTCAACCGCATGTTCGCCGACAAACTGGGCTCCACTATGGAAGTCTACATCGACGACATGCTAGTCAAGTCGCTCCGAGCCGAGGATCATCTCACGCACCTCAAAGACTGCTTCACAACGCTCAACGAATACGGTATGAAACTGAACCCGGCTAAATGCACGTTCGGCGTTATGTCCGGCGAGTTTCTCGGATACATCGTCACCCAGAGAGGAATTGAGGCTAATCCTAAACAGATATCGGCGATCCTCGATCTCCCAAGCCCCAAGAACAGCCGAGAAGTGCAACGTCTCACCGGCCGCATAGCAGCGCTCAACAGGTTCATCTCGCGATCTACCGACAAGTGCCTTCCTTTCTTCGAACTGTTGCGGGGAAACAAACGATTCATTTGGGACGACAAGTGTGAGGAAGCCTTTGGCCAACTGAAGCAATATCTGACTACCCCTCCTGTCCTCTCGAAACCGGAAGCGGGTGACATTCTCAACCTCTATATTGCCGTCACGCCTATCGCCGTCAGCAGCGTCCTCATACGCGAAGATCGGGGGGAGCAGAAACCAATCTTCTACACGAGCAAGCGCATGACCGAAGCCGAAACCCGCTATCCCACTCTCGAGAAAATGGCGCTTGCGGTGGTACATTCAGCGAGAAAACTCCGCCCGTATTTTCAGTCTCACACGGTTGAAGTTCTCTCCAATCAACCCCTCCGAACAGTCATGCAGAACGCCAACCACTCTCGGCGACTAACAAAGTGGGCAATGGAGCTCAGCGAGCACGATATCATATACAAGAACCGGACAGCAGCCAAGTCCCAGGTCCTCGCTGACTTCCTGATCGAACTCACACCCGAACTCGAGCAGGATCTTGCCGTGTCGTCTCGCAATTGGATCCTGCATGTCGACGGCTCCTCGACCAATAAAGGGTCTGGCGCCGGCGTTCAGCTCCAATCCCCAACCGGCGAACTGATAAGACAGTCTTTTAGCTTCGGCTTTCCCGCTTCCAACAACGAGGCTGAGTACGAGTCCCTACTTGCAGGATTACGCCTCGCCAAAACCGTCAGAGCCAAACGCCTCAGTGCCTACTGCGACTCTCAGCTCGTCGCCAGTCAGTACAACGGCGAGTACGATGCTCATAATGCAAGAATGGACGCCTACCTCAAGCTTGTTCAGGACCTCACGAAAGACTTCGAATTTTTCGAACTCACCAAAGTCCCCAGAGGAGAGAACGTCTGCGCTGATGCTCTGGCAGCCCTTGGGAGCAAGCTACACGATCAGATCAAGCGGACAATTCCCATTCATCGGATCGAAAACCCCAGCATCACGTCACAAGGCGCGAGTACCTCCTCTGTCTCTGCGGTAGCTGTTGCGGCCGAAATGGACATCGATTCCTCATCAGACGAAACCCCCGACTGGCGTACCGATCTGATCAACTATTTAGCACACGGCACCCTTCCAGATGATAAGTGGCTAGCGCGAAGACTGAAGGCACGCAGTGCCCATTACGTCGTCATCGACGGCGAACTACACCGTTGGAACGCCAACAAGGTTCTCCTGAAATGCATATCAGGCGATGAAACGCGACTAGTCATGGCTGAAAATCACGAAGGCGCGGCGGGTAATCACTCTGGAGGACGAGCCCTAGCACTTAAAGTCCGAAGTCAAGGCTTCTACTGGCCTACTCTAAACACAGACTGCGAATCCTACGCCAAACGCTGTGATAAATGCCAAAGACACGCGACCACGATCCACTGCCCCACCGAGCAATTGCGCACTCTTACGGCACCATATCCGTTTATGCGTTGGGCAATGGACATCATCGGACCCATGCCGAATTCACGAGGAAAGCGTTTCGTCCTTGTCCTGACTGATTACTTCACCAAATGGATCGAAGCGAAAGCCTTTGCTAACATCACCGACAAGGAAGTTCAGAAGTTCGTCTGGCGCAATATCATTTGTCGTCACGGTCTTCCTTACGAGATCGTGACAGACAACGGGTCACAGTTCATCTCGCATCAGTTTCGTGATTTCTGCGACAAATGGAGAATCCGTTTGAACACCGCAACGCCGCGATACCCGCAGAGTAACGGCCAGGCAGAGTCGTCCAACCGTACGATCATCAACGGCTTAAAGAAACGTCTAGACTTGAAAAAAGGCTGCTGGGCCGACGAGCTAGACGGTGTCCTTTGGTCCCACCGCACCACGCCTCGTTCCGTGACTAAGTGCACCCCATTCTCCATGGCCCACGGCGTTGAAGCGATGGCCCCCGCCGAAGTTAATGTTACCAGTCTCCGCAGATCACGGATGCCTCAGCACGTTGAGCTCAATCAAAGTATGCTACTCGACGCCCTTGACGCAATCGAAGAACACCGCGATCAAGCCTTGCTCCGAATCCAGAATTACCAACATCAAATCGAGAGCTACTATAACAAGAAGGTCAAGTCGCGCCCTCTTGAGCAAGGTGACCTCGTTCTCAGAAAAGTCTTTGAGAACACTAAGGAGTGGAAGGCTGGCAAACTCGGAACGAACTGGGAGGGACCATACAAAATCACGCAAGTAATCAAACCTGGGGTTTACCGTCTCGAAACATCAACCGGTGAAGCAGTCCCTCGAGCATGGAACTCCATGCATCTTAAGCGTTATTCCGCCTAGCTCCGTTGCAACCCAGCAGGCGACGAACACACTTCATCTACCAAACAATCGTGCAAGTGCGCTTCCCGAGCCACTCTTGCCCTATTGTTAAAAAAAAAAAAAAAAAAAAAAAAAAAAAAAAAAAAAAGACTCGAGTAAGTGCACCCTCCGCGTCACTCTTACTCGACTCCAACGAACTACGAATGGCTTGATTCTCTTTGGAGATACGTAGGCAGCCTTAACCGGTGCAGCTATACCCAAAACACATCGAGTAAGTGCACCCTCCGCGTCACTCTTACTCGACCCCAACGAACTACGAATGGCTTGATTCTCTTCGGAGATACGTAGGCAGCCTTAACCGGTGCAGCCATACCAAAAAAAAAAAAAATATGCGTGGCTAAGTCAACGCCGCTACTGGCGAGTAAAATAGCCCCTAGAAGCCGCAAAGTCCACAATCAGAACCATCTGCAAACATGTCACGACCCAACGAGCCCAACCAGCGAGCAAACCTGCTTCTGGGAGCCGTGAAGTCAGCGACCAAACCGTTATCGGCGAGTAAAAATGCTTTCGAAAGAAAGGAGAAAATAGCGCAACTTGACTAGCGCAATCAGCGAGTAAATCAACAAAGTAAAAGAGTCTAAGGCACCAATAAAAGAAGAGCATCGCGATCTAGTTCAGTCTGAATCCGATAAAAAAGATTGTTTTTGTTTCGTAACTAGATGTCCGTTAAAGTGACAAGCGAAGAACTGGAAGCAACACAACAATAAAGGCCCTGCAAGACTTCAAAAAGGGAAAGAGTCTCAAGGCAGATAAAAAAAAACTACTAAGTATTAATCCTACAACAACATGGCGATCTAGTTCGCCGGTTCCTCCTGATCCTCGGCAGCTGAAAGCAGTGTCGTCACCACCGGGCTTCCCGGAAGGCCCGTGTTTCCTCCATCCTTCCCGCTATCTTCCTGCTGATCTTCGATCTCGTCACCTATCTTCTTCTCAATCGGTTCCTGATCCACAACCTTGGAGCCCCCACTCAGTTTCCTCGCCACGGTATCAAAGGAGTCATCGGGAGACTGCATCCTCGGCAAATTCTCCGGATCGAAAAAGCTGTCGTTTGTTCCATACTTGTCGATGCCCACGAGGATCTCTTCGTTCACAAATGGAGAAGGTAAGACAAGTGGGGAGAGTTTAAGGTCCTCCTCGGGGATATCTCCAACCATGAGTTTATCTTTCTCCACCTCGTACAACTCTTCCTGCATCTTAAACATACCGACTAGCTCCTCTGCAACATCGTAGCCTTCCTCTCTCGCTAGCTCGAGGCATTTTCGTGTTCCAGACGCCTGCCCAAACAAGTTATGCGCCACCTCGAAGTTATCGCGACGAACGAAATAGTCCCGAATGTTGTCAAAACGACGATTAGCCTTCACAGTCATAGCCGTCTCGACCCTGGCTCTTTCGAGAGTCACCTCATACACTCGAGAATCCCTACGCCTCTTCCTCTCCGAGACGAGCTTATTAACTACAGCATCCCGCTCTTTCAACAGGTCTTCCTTCTCTGCCTCTAAAGAAACCTTCTCGCGAGTAAGAGTTTTGACAGCAGATCGGGAATTCAGCAACTTCGTCCTTAGATCGTCGAACTTCGCACGAAGGATCCGTTTGTCCTCGACGGCTTTGGCTGTTGCGACCTCATGCATCCTGCGAACGCGAGCTACCTCCGCTTCCGCAACGCGAGCCGAATTCTCGGAGATCCCCAACTGCGCCTGAGTTCGTCTCGGCTCGGTCTCGTACCTCTCCACCATGCGGTTCATAATCCCATCGCTCTGTAATGCGGAAAAGGGACAGGAAAAATAACTTAAGTAACAAAAGAAATCAGAGTAACGAATCGAAATAAACTTTGATGAAAGAATTACCAGTTTCCTGGCATGAGCAGCCTCTATGTACTCATCTTTGAAAAGGAGATCTTCCACCGGTGGAAGAGCAACAGGGCCTCCTCTCACCTGTCGAGTCAACTCAGCGCATTTTACCGGGTTGGAGATCAAGAGAGTGTCCTCGTTGTATGAGAAGGTCACTAAATCGGGAAAGTTCATCTGAAGCCCCTTGGTAGTAGCGAAGTCTCCGCCAGCGCCATCACTCAGAGAAGGAGCACTTCGCGAGACGACGGCTCTCTTCCCAGAAGCCTTCTTCTGCTTTGAGACAGAAGAGTCAGGCGCGGGGGTAAACTCCCCTTTCTCTCTCTCATCGCGAACAAAGTTGTCTGCAGGGTCGTCGGGAGTAACTTCCTCAACCGGAAGATCCTCTTCGCGAGAAGAACTCTGTTCAACCTCAGTCGGCTGTTTCTTCTGTTTCTTGGGACGTTCCTCCAAAGGATCCTTTGCAGAAGATTCAACAAGATCTTCTCGACTCACGTTCAAATCTTCGGTCTCCTTTTTGGAAGAAGCTTCGCGGGACCTCTTCTTCCCCTTCTTTTTCTTTGACTTCTGCTGCACTGTTTCATCAGGCGCCTCAAGAGGCTCATCTTCAGGATGAGTGGATTCCTGCTGATCTTTAAGGGGACTACCTTTCCCCTCCTCTCTCGTTTCAGTCCCGGCAACCGCGGAGTTATTTTCGTTTACGCCCGGAGTCGCGACTGGAGGAGGATCATCGCGCACCGCCTCCGCTGATTCGCTATCGGCTGTGGGAACAGATTTCTTCTTACTAAGCGACTTTAGCTGCCCCTTCAGGATAGCGCTCAAGTCAGGAGTCTGCCTCATCTTTTTCGCCTTATTGACTAGCTTTTGCTGTTTCCTCGTAAACAACGACAAACGCTTCTTCCCAGGAATGACCACGCAAGGTAACCTGGACCGCCAAACCTCTGCAACAAAAGAGTAACGATAAGGTTAAATCAACAGAACAAGAAGTTGTGATTAATTTATAAAGCAGGCGGAAGACCGAGTACCTCTCGCTACGCGATCCTGACAGCGACGTATCCAATCGGCACTAAGATCAGGCCACCGACGATGACTAAGTGTTGCGATGGCTTGAGCGTGCTCGAAAAAGTTCTCCGGATATGCGATCGTATTCGGATGGCGAACTGCAAAAACATAAAAGGAAAATGAATGGGTTAATACCCCGAAAATCAAGAAACTCGAGGTTGACTACGATCTACCGATTTCACGATCCCAAAGGACCGGGAAGTCATCTCTCGGCGGCTCATCAAAGGCATGCTCATCCGACTTAATGTAGAAGTAGTATCGTTGCCAGTCTTTCGTCTTGTTCGGGTGACCAGTAAGAACGTTGTAGGATGGTCGCATCTTTATAGAATGCAAACCGTGCGGCATCGGTCTCAGGAAAGTCAGCTCCTCGAAAGTCCTCACGCTCATCGGGATGTTCACCGCAGTAGCCATAACCATTAAGGCGACAGCAATCCTGAACGATCCGTTCAAGAACTGCGTAATCGCCACGCCCCGACGACGAACGTATTCAGTAATCAAGCGAGGAATAGGGAACCACAGCTTCGTGTCCACGCCAAAATAAGACTCGTAGACGCACTGGTACCCCACAGGCGGCGACCAAGGCCTCTGCCTGACAGATGGGACAAGATAGGTGACTCCAACAGCACCGCAACTCTTCAATAGATGTTTCACGCTGCTATGAGTAGAGTAACTGGGAAACACGTTTCTCCAGCGCTGCCCCTCGGTCCCAGGTTCGCGTAAAGTATCTCGAGGGATCCCCGGAAGCACCTCGAAACGGTCGCCAGAATGATAACGCGTAGGCCTGTACTCTGGAGGCTCCACGCTCTCCTTTCGAAGTCGCTTCATCGGGACCCTATAAGATTGTGCCTGCGCCTCAAGTCCCTCATTCCCACCGCCTTCGCGAGAAGAACCCGCGTTTTTCTCGGCTCCATCTCTCCTCTGCGAATCAGCAACTTTCGGATCCGGTTCCGAAGCCGCGTTCGTCGGCGCCCTAACCTCTACCGGAGCAGCGGAACCCGCAACCGCTTTTCCCTTCTCTTCTCGTGACAATCGCTTCCCAGACGGCATATCGATTCCCGGACAACAAGCCTTACCAGCAGGACTTAGAGAGAGAAATAAACGAAAATCTAGAGAGAAGAGAGAGCAAAGAAGGATACCTGAGATTGCAGAGAAGAATGATAAAAGTGAAGCAAAGCCACCTATTTATAGCAAAGGAAGGAGCACGATTCCCAAAGCACCATCATTAGGTCTAATAAGGCCTAAATGGGCTTTGATTAGGCCCGCAATCACTCTTGTCTCGACTCGCAAAGGTCTGATTAGTAAATCGAACCGGAGATTAAGAATCGATCAGACCGAAATCAAGACAAGGATTAAAGAATTGGTCAAACCGGAACTAAACCGGTATAAGCCGGTAGCTTCGATAAAGAAGAGAGAGAAAGCGGCGAGTAAATTCGCTTCAGAAGCAGCCAGAAGAACCCCGCGGGTTAACGTGCACCATCAGCGAGTAAAACTTCGCTCTACAACAGAATCAAGATAGCGCGACTAAAGAAAGAAAAGTAGGCGAGTAAAACTTGATTCAAGAATCGCAAAGCTCCAAATCCAGCTGCTGAGGCGTCTCGCTGCTCTCCACGACCAAACAGACGTACCTGCGAGTAAAATCGTCCTTGAAGGCCTCTCAGAAATCACGGGACGAACGCATCTTTCGTCTACTCGCTCATAATCACGTAGCGATAGCCGGCAGGCGACAAGCGCCCTCTCCGGGATCTCACAAGCATTAAATAAACGCGAATGCTGTCCCTCACGACCAAGCGGCGCACCAGCGAATAAACTCGCACTTGGAGGTCCCGTGGGAATATCGCGACGAATCAAGGAGCCTGCGGAGCTTTCTCATCCTCGGTGAAGCTGCAATATAGCTTCACTTAAAGCTCCATTCCTCTTCCTCGCCTTCAGTTTGGCTCCAAGTTCTATGGTTCCAGCATCAAAGCTCGAGGCTTTATCTTGGCAAAGCTCTGGTCTTTGTCTCAACATCAAAGCTCACGACGTGTTTACCGCTCTTCGCGACCAAACGGACGCACCCGCGAGTAAACTCGCGCTTAAAGGACTAGTAGGAGCGCCACGACGAATCAAGCCAAACCCGCGAGAGAAATGACTGTCAGGGATCTCAGCAAAAGCCGCGACCAGACGAGCAAGTCAGCGAGTAAATTCGCTTTCGGAGGCCTTGATGGGACAACGCGACAAACCGAATAAACCAGCGAGTAAATTCGCTTTCGGGGACCTAGCTGGGACACCGCGACAAACCAAGTCCAACCACGCGAGTAAACTCGCACTTGGAGGTCCCGTGGAAACATCGCGACAAAACGAAACCCACGAGTAAATTTGCGTGCAGCTAACTCTGAAGTCGGCGACTAAACACCCGCGTACGAGGCCGCACTGAGACACCAACAGGCCAATAATCATCGATTCACCAAAACCTCTCTTACAAACAGTCCGTCAGGGTAAAGATTATCATTAACCACAGACGAACTGGGGGGGACTTACTGTAGAGGGGAGATTACATCCCTCCAAAGGCCCGGCGAACGACGATACAGTACCTGTCGATCAAAGGAGGAAAGCATAAAACGGGCCTAAAAGACAGCCCATTAAGAAGGCTTCTAGTCGCGACCTCGCGACCAAAGGGCAACGGCCCATTTAACCGACTTATCGACTAAAGCCCATACGGATCAGCAAGTCTTAGGGCGAACTGACAAGACCATCTATAAATGGGAAGAGGGGAGAGACATAAAGGGGATCGACACTTTTACACACTCACAAGACGGCTAGATCTAGGGTTTTCTCTCATCTCTATCCGTTATCTTGTACTGTTTCCCAGCTAGCTCTTCGAGCTCCGTCTTGTCTTTCTCTTTACACTCCCACTGTAACCAGGTCCTGTTATCTTCATCTATAAAACGTCTTTGTTAAACCCACAGACGAGTTCTTCGTCTTCTCTTTACTAGTTTCGACCGAACTCGGTTCTAACAAGTCTGCTAAACAAAAGCGAGAAACGTTTCAAAAAACTGTAATGTGAATGTGCGTCTGATAACATTCTGCATATACAGTACACACGTATATAGAAAAGAAAACGTGACAGCTAGCGCGCTCCACTCGTGTTCGCTTCTCAAATCACACATAATAATAAACGGACCAAACAAAGAGAGATTCTTTTGTATAATAAGAAGATACTTCTTCTCCTCTTCCTCTTGAAACATCTCCAAAACTTCTCTTGTCCCATGGCGGCGGCTTCTTCTACCTTCTTGTTCTCACCGGCGCTTCTCTCCAACAACCGCTCTCAGCCACCATGCTGTTCCATCTCTTCCTCCCCGGTGCTCATCGCTACTCCAAGATCGTCTCGTTTGAGCTTGACAAAACCTGAGAGGAGGAGAAGCCTGGTGGTGAAATCAACGGTGGGAGAGGTCTCATTTCGCGAACCGGAGACATCAGGATCGGGAGACAAGGAGGGAATCGAATCGCTGAAACTCAAGTTACTGGTGAGTCGTCTTCCGATTCAATTAAATTCTCATTAGAAGAATCTCTTTAGTGACTATGATGTGTGGTGGTTTGGTTGGGGTGCAGAGTGTGGTTTCGGGGTTGAACAGAGGACTCGTGGCGAGTGTGGATGATCTAGAAAGAGCTGAGACTGCTGCTAAACAGCTTGAATCGGCTGGTGGACCCGTGGATCTTACGGAGGTGGGTCTTGATAAGCTCCAAGGGAAGTGGAGGCTCTTGTATAGCAGCGCCTTCTCTTCTCGCTCTCTAGGTGGTAGCCGTCCTGGTTTACCCACTGGTCGTTTGATTCCTGTCACTCTTGGCCAGGTAATGCTCCCTAGTGTCTGCATGCCCTGGTCTATCATAATGAGCCAAGACTCTAGCTTTTTTTTTTAATAATGTCAGTGCTCGAGTGTGTCATCTCTTAGTAGCTTTTGTGGACGGCCTGGTCTTTTTGGTTGTGATGAGCCAAGACTCTTAACTTTTTGGATCTCTCACCTTCCTCGAGTAGAAAGCCAAGTTTTTTTTATACATATCGTCTGAAAATTACTGTGTGGACCGCAGGTTTTTCAAAGGATTGATGTGTTTAGCAAAGATTTCGATAACATAGCGGAAGTGGAGATAGGAGCTCCTTGGCCGCTTCCGCCTCTGGAAGCCACTGCCACATTGGCACACAAATTTGAACTCTTAGGTTTGCCTTCTCTCCCTCTCCACCTTGATATTTACTATTAGACTATTATTGCTTGTGTTAAGACTCTTAATGGGAGAACAGGTACTTGCAAGATCAAGATCACATTTGAGAAAACAACTGTGAAGACGTCTGGAAACTTAGCGCAGATTCCTCCCTTTGACATCCCTAGGCTTCCTGATAGTTTCAGGCCACCTTCAAACCCCGGTACTGGAGATTTTGAAGTCACCTATGTTGATGAGAACATGCGCATAACTCGTGGGGACAGGGGTGAACTTAGGGTGTTTGTCATTGCTTAAGTTCAACATGTAAAGATTTAAGTACTCTACTTGTGAGTTTTGCACAAATCGTTTTAACGATTATAGAACTAAAGTATTTTATAATGAAAAGAATATCCTGCTTAGTGAGACCAAAACCTTATTTCAATATATAGAAATAACATAGCATGGATTGTTTAGATTAATTTATGCGTTATTGTAACTACATCATGAGTTCTGTGCAAATGGGCATAGAGATTTATTTAAGTATTCTATAATGAAATGAATATAGTCGATTTAAAATTGACACATACTTTAGATAAACTGAAAAACACATCTTGATGATACAAAAACATAAGAGTTAACAGGCAAAGATGAGAAACAATCGTATACGAGAGCTAAAACAGATGAAATCAAAGATCCAACGAAGTACAAAACTTGTAAAGCTTAAGACGAGACCAGCTTAGAAAAGTGATGTTCCCTTGCCCTTCTTGTCTCCACCGATCTCAAAATGCTTGCACCTCTGGAGAAATCAAAAAAGAGAAAAACGAGATACAGTGTAAGAACAACTACCAAGTCTCAAATCGAATGCTGACTGTTCTATTTTGTAATAAGAATTGCTGGGTGAAAACCGTTCGTTCAAGTTACCTTGATGGAGTGCTGAGAAAAGTGCTTGCAGGTTTGGCACTGAAGCCTCAAGACAATCTTCTTCGTCGTCTTAGCCTGTTCAGTTAAATCACAAGACATGAGCATCAGCACAAATGCTGATTCTATTGGATAGTTTTACTCTCACTAACAAACAGGATTTTGATCTGAATGAGTTGCAAGTATAGAAGTTCAAGATCCGTACAGCCGCTAACAAAATTAGATGAATGGCTTCCCTACACTGATTTAACTAACTGTGCCTAAAAAACAACAAAAACAATCTGTAAGAAGAAGAGATTAGTAGTACGTACCTTCTTGTGGAAGACAGGCTTAGTCTGACCACCGTAACCGGATTGCTTACGGTCATAACGACGCTTCCCTTGAGCAGCGAGACTGTCTTTACCCTTCTTGTATTGGGTAACCTTGTGCAAGGTATGCTTCTTGCATTCCTTGTTCTTGCAGTATGTCTTCTTTGTCTTCGGAATGTTCACCTTTCAATTTCCACCAACACAAAAAAAAAAAATTATATCATCAGTGACACATACAATATCAAAAGACATCTGAGGGGTTAATACAGAAAGTTATAAAATGAGGATCTTTCTCTCTAAGTTCGAAAACCAAGACAGCAAATAGTGAAACAAGTAATAACTATTTTACGATAAAAGCATCTTGAAACAGTTTTTGGTCAGAGTGAAAACTCAAACTACAGATCTGAAAAACCAGTAAACCTATCTACCATGTGTAATTCTTCCTCACAAGACTTTAATCCGAACTTATCAGAAATCGAAACGAGATTCTCAGCGAATACGAATAGAAAAATAGTTACCATTTTCGCTCCTCTGATCTATCTCCGGTGAAGCTTGTGTGCCGTCTTCTGCTAGCCAACGAAAGATTAAAGAAACAGAATTTATAGTAAACTTTTCAGAAACCCTAAAACCATAAAATGTAAAACGGCTACTTTGGGCCTCCAGTAACTTATAGGCCCTTATCTAGTACAACGACTTTGGGCTTTACATAGGGTGCCAATTAGGATGATTAAGCATTTGTTGCGGGTTTCACATAAACCGGGAACTAATCAAAGAGAAGTTAAAGGTAAGTGCTCGTAGATCAATCACAAAACTAACGGAGTAGTTAGGATGCCTGCTCGGAATTACCCTATGCATTAGTCAAGGCAGTAACACTAAGTCTAGCCACTACCAAAAGATCGGAGGTTAAAAGTACTCAGGCACCTAATTTCATAGGTACATATATTAAGTATGTGAAGAATAGACATTGAGATTATTCAGTCTAACGGTCCATCTCCCATGTTACTAGTTTAGGATCACGAGTTTGGTTAGCATCGATGTATTTTACTTCATTTTCTGATTTTAGTTTAATGAATGAAAAAATATATTTTACCCTCATCTTCAGTATCTTTTCTACGTTTTCTAGATCTCAAATATCTTATTTTTCATTTTTCACGATTTTATAGTTTTTACAACCGCTTCTTGTGAGTTTGACTTAAATATAGTAGATTCATGAGACAAACATTGATTTAGTTTTAAAATTTTGATTTTTGAATGTTTTTACGTTTCAGTGCCTAGAACCATCGATTACCTCTTCCTCGCCACGGCAGTCTTCTGATCACTATTTAATAGGGAGAATAAACGGTAAAGCGAACGCATTTTTGAACAAGAATTAGGATGAATGTTTTGGGGGCCCATTTAACGGGGTTGACCCGCGAGAATCCACTAAGGGGCGAGTTGAATGGGATGGATTGACTTTTTTTTCAGCGGGATGGATTGACTTTAATAGCAGAAACTAGATTTTGACCCGCGCTTTTAAAGCGCGGGTTTATTTTCCTTTATTTTTTTTAAATTGACAAATATTTAATAAATGTCATATTTTCATATATTTGTTTTTTTATAAAAGACTTAAGCTTTTTATCTTTCTTTATCGTGTTTCATTTTAAATGAGTATAGGTCTGATCACAATATCCGGACCCGAAGAACCAACCCAAAACCAACCCAAAAATCAGGGTCCCGAACCCGATCAGACCCGGGGTAAATATCCGAATGAATTCTAAATTGCTATATCCAAAGAACCGATCCGAACCCGATCCGAACCGAGAATCAAATGAGTACCCGAAGATACCCGAAATGTGAATATATATCTAAAAATATATGTTATAATTATATTTATAATTATTTTAATATTTTAAATTAATATCATAAGTTAACTATAGTAGTCATTTTTAGTACTTTTGAGTATTTTTGGATAAAATATGATAGTTTGGATAAAAGTTTATCCAAAAAAACTGTATAGAATGGATATTTTTGGTTACTTTTGGTTACTTTTGAGTAATTTGGATACAAAAAATTGAACCGAATCGGATACTTTGGTTACTCTGAGTATAAATATCCGAACCCATTTTAGATATTTTGGTTATTTGGTTATTTTTCAGGTTCTTATGCATGAGAACCGAACCCACCCGGACCCGGAAAGATCCGACTCGAACCCAATCCAAAAAAAAATAAAAATTGAATATGATTTGTTAATCAGCCCAAATGGCCCAAAAGAGATGATGTAGGCAATTGGCTGGATTTAAAAAAATGACCCACTATAGATTTGTTATTAATATTACTTGATTGCCCTTAATGAAATATGCAATGTTATTAAAGAAATGGGTATTTTTAGTAAAAAAGCCAATAGGATCCTGCTTTAATAGTATAGATTCTATCAATTAATACTCAATAAATTAATAACCACAATAAATTAATATTTTTTGGTTTCCGATTGGATCAATATAAAATAAAACATAATCCGATAAATAATAGGATAATAATATTTTTTTAAAACTCTTAGGTAAATATATAGTCCCATAAAATTATAAAATAATAATTACCCAATATAAATTTTATATAAACATATACAAAAAAAACTATTGTGTATGTTTCGTTTGAATTTCATCTCGAAATTTATTTTTATTTTTATCGAGTTATATATAAAAGTAAATTTCTTTTATATGATATGTATTATATAAATAATCTTATAATATAGTTGACATTAAAATCTATAAACTCGATAATAATATGACGAATGAAATATTCTATTCATTTTTCTACACTAAATATTTAAAAGAATCTATAAATATAAAAAATTCTTAAATTAATAACTTTATAAATTAATAGAATCTTGTAGTCCCATCGTCATTTATTTATAGAGTTTTTATTATAGTTGGAGTTATCATTTTAGAACCAGAATTTGTGTTTCATGGGTTAAGTCTATTGCAAACGCCGATGGTGACTTGAATTCGGCAAAACATGAACATCGGATGAACTCATTACATAATAATTTTAGTCCAAGATATGGATGTTTGAGTCAAATGCCATTTCAAACAATGTCAGTAAATCTACGAACTAACCTCAGAAAAAAACAAAAACAAAAATTAGAAAGTAAATACTAATCTCTTAAGTTTGTTTGCTGATTATGTGAATGAATAAATTATAGCTACTATCCAGTTGGATCCTATGGCGTTTATGGAAGAGCAGAAATGATCTCATGTTTTCTATTAAGGATAGTTAACTTCGAAATTTTTTATTTTATATAAATTTTGATATTGGAGAATAGATTGGTATTATAACTCTGGATCCTTTATTATCGAACTCAACCATGCATCTGAATCGAGAAATATCTCATTAGAAAATACCGCTCTTGCGATGGGTTAATGTTACTATGATGTCTCACTCACACAATATAAAACATCAGAAATGATTGTGTAATTCAGAAAGGTCAAGGAGGCTTACTCGATTGAGGAATGTGCAAGTTTGAAGGCAGGCACTCAGTGGAAGAAGTGGAGGCTTCCGCTTTGATATGGGCAATGCAATGTGCATGGTCATTAGGAAATCTACAAATCATATTCGAAGGAGACAAATACAACATGTGTCAACAATTGATAAAGAGAACAACCAATCCAAAACTACAGTTTTATCCGGCTACAATTGATGCATGGAAGCAACAATTTACACCCATTTTATTCTATATACTGGTCGGCAAGGAATTTAGGTTGCTGATAAATTAGCTAAGACTATTATTTAATGTAACCAAGATTGGAGCATGTTACATACTCTTCTTTTCTTTATCAGACATATTGTAATTCTTGATCAGTAATAACTAATTGGGTGAATTTAGTGTATAATCATAGTACAGAAAGAATTAAGAACATAATCATGTTTTGGGAAAGGTTTCATTTTCCACGTAAATAGATATTGATGTCCATCACGGTGTGTAAGGATGTGTATATCACACACTATAATCATATACCATCTATATTATTAAAGTTGAAGTACTTTAAGGAGTTGTTTGGAAACTAGAATAGAAATTAAAAAATTTGGAGTGTTTGGCTATAGGATAGCATGAAAACATGGATAGCATTAAAAATACAATTATGATTTTTTAGCAATATAAAAAGAAAAATCGATTTATAATCAATATCTCATCAAATATATTCAGTTACCATAACTCAAATACATGTAATAAATTCCAGAGAAAAATCTTACTTTTAAATATGGAAACAATAAAAGAATTATTAATAAATTTATTATGACAAATACATGATACATCTGCATTGTAAATATATAAAAAAATATAGACCACTTAAAACGGAAAACAAATAAAAATTTATAAAACAAAAAAAAATTAATACCACGATACAATTGCATTACAAAATGGTGAGACATCTAGAATATATAATATTCACATGAGAACTATAAAATATTATAATGTTCTTAATTATGTAACAAGTTAGACGTTCATATTATAACATCTCAGGTCCACCTCCTATTGCAATTACGTGACATGCAAACATATTCGTATTGTATATGTTGGTTTCTTTCATATCTGAGTTGATACGGGTTCATAATTCAAATATTTGTAAAATAAATATAATTTTGGGTATGTTATGGCTTTGGATTGGTTAGTCTATTTAGAACCCAGAAAAAGACTCAATGTATCCGAAACATGAAAAAATACTCAAAATGTCCAAACATTTACCCGTAATCTAACCTGATGAAACTAAAATGTACCCAAAATTTTTACCGACCTGAAATATATTTTTAAATTTAAATTTTACCCAAAAACATGTCTGAAATACCCATACCAAATATATACAAAATATTTCAGATACTTTGCGCACCCAATCGGATTTCGGGGAAGACCCGAGCTCAAACAGAGACCTACGGGTCCAAAAAATATATTAAATAGGTACTTATATAAGATTCGGATATGAACTGCACATGTATTTTCGAGTCGTTTTTGTTAGGTTTTTCAGGTCCGGTAAAATACCAAGACCTAAGAAAAAGTTATATAAAATGTATATACAAAAATCTCAAATAAACTAATTCATAAACTATATAATTTTAAACAAAATTCTTTTCTTTAATATAATACGGTTTTAGAACACAATAATGTACAATAATCTCAAAATATTAATTGGTATCAAAGTTTATTTATAATTCAAAAATCCCGCGCTTTTTAAGCGCGGGTCAAAATCTAGTTCTACTTATAGCGGCGACATATAATAAATCATTTCAATCATAAATGTTATAGTAAAAAATCATTTGATTTCTCTTATATTATTTATTGATAGGGTTCAATGCAGGCTAGACAATATGAAAGAACATATTTATTTGTATGACATATATTTAGTGTATATTATATTATGTGAAAAAATATTGAACTGATATATTCTAAAGAATAAAAGTTATTCTATATTTGATGACTAAATAGTAAATAGTATAGTATGTAATTAATTGTATATAGGAAAAGAAAGATGGACAAGTGGAGATGAAAAGTAATTGAAATGAGAAAAATTATGACATATATAAAAATATAGGGAGTGAATGACAAAGAGGAATAACATATGTAAAAATATAGGCAAAAGAAAAGGATGAGAAGGATGCATGTAAGGAGGAAAAAGAAGAAAAAGAGGAAATGGAAGATGAGAATGATGAACAAAAAATATATGAAAAGAGGAAAAGAATGATGAAATAATAGTATAATTACAATCCTATCATATAATTAGTAAAAAGAATAAAAATAAAAATATATTGTTGTAACATTACATATTAGAGAAAGAAAGAAAATGAAGGTGAAAAGGGAGGGAAAAGAGAGAAATAAAATATATAGAGATTGTATAATAACAATTCTGTTATATGCTTGATAAATAAAATAAGAATAATATTTTATTATAACTTGACATATTTAGTTTTATAAATATATGTTTGTTTTAAAAGATGATGAAAAAAATCTATGCTTTTTGTATGTAAATATTCTTTCATTTCATTTTAGTTATTGTTTAGGATTATACAAAGAGCTTAAGAAAAAAATGAATTTTATATATTTTCAAAATAAAAACATCAATATCTAGGCACCTAACCAATTTCACCCAATGGAAAAATAAATTAGAGAATAATTTTAATAAATCAATACTATTAAAACTGAAGTACAAATAGTACTTAACCCTTAGCTTTCTTCAATAATTACAAATGAATGCCACTGATCTAAACAAAGTAGTTTTACACTTATTTTAATTAATTAATTTCTTAGACCAAAAAAAATCGCTGAACCATTCTTTTCCCTAAACAAATCTAATTAATTAAATTTGACAGCTCATACCTTAATTAAGTTGCTAAATTTTGGTTAGACATCGTACTCTGGTTAGTCATCTACAAATCAAACTGTCTCAGAACTCAAAAGATTTCTATAGTTTACGTTTACAACTATATACATATTAACATAAAAGCTAACATATATACATACAATCAAAAGTGTTTCCCAGTTCGTATAGATTACAAATGTGAATATGTTTTTTTCTGTAAAATATTTTTAGAATAAAATACATACTAAAATTATGAATTTTTGAATGTTATATTCAACTTATTTTCTTATACCGACAATCATGGAAGTTTGAAATGAAATTCCTATTTTTTAGGTATGAAATTAATCAAAGGATTATAATAATAGCTAATCATCGATTTGAATATCCATATATGAATATTCTTATTTTAAAAATACCTTAATTGTATAGAAACAAATAAAAATCTCTAATCTTAACTAGCCATATATGATTATTTATTCCAATTAAATATAATGTGTAAATCACGTTCGTTATTGAACATGTAATCTAGATAATTAATAGAAAAACTTATTAAATCTATATTATTAAAGTTGAAGTACACAATTTGGTTGTTTGGAAATAAGGATACTAGAATAAATGAGATTTGTTTGGCAATATTGATAGTAGAGATGTAACTTTCTTTTATTTACACACTTAACCATTGTATTTTCAATAAATTAATAATAAATGAGAATTGCTTATAAACATAAATAACATATTTAATACTTCTTTTTATTTAAACATTTAGCCATTGTTTTATAATAAATTAAACACATTTTCTATATTTCTTTTTATTTACAATTCTGTCACTATATTTACAATTATTTTTATTTACAATTCTTTATGGTGAAAATAAAAATACAAACTGAAGTATAAATAGTATATTATATAAAAAAAAGTTTAAAAACAATATTATTACCTTATTTAGTTTAGTCAAATATAAAAATTTCAAGAGTTCAATTTTCAAAAACAAATATCATAAAATTAATAATAATTCATAGAAAACTAATGAAAAAAAATAAAATTTTGAAACATGGATAAAAGTACGTCAAGAAGAAAAAAGTAATGGCTTATGTTATTAATAAAAATTGGAAATCCATTATAACAGTTTTAAAATATACAAAATGGATTAATCTAATTACCTAAAAACATTGTTTTGTCTAAAATAATCATAAAATAAAATTTAAATTTTATATACGTATTTCAAATCAAAATAATAATTTAAAGTTGATTTATATCAAAAATTGATTTAAAATATGCATATATCCAAAAATTTATTTTTACTAAAATATTTTCCAATAACCATTATTAAAAAATGTTTTCAGTATATATAAGAAAAATACAACAAAAAGATTAATTTTATATATCAACTTAAATTATGGTTTTTATATTTCACATCAAACTTTAAGAATATAATATATATATAATTATTTATAAGATGGTACATATAAAATACTATTACTTATATGATTATTTATATGATGGACCAATACAATTAATTATATGATGACATATATATAATACATAATATTGACTAGGGCTGGGCTTTCATGTATCCATTCCGGTTCATTTCGGATCTGTTTAGGTTTCGGGTTTCCAGGGTCAAAGATTTCAGCCCCATTCATATATTTCTAAATTTTAGTTCGAATTATGATTAGGGCTGGACGGTTCAGGTATCCATCGGGGTTTGTTTCAGATCTGTTTGGGTTTTGGGTTTCCGAGGTCAAAGATTTCAGTCTCATTCAGATATTTCTAAGGTTAGAATTATATTCGGACTTTTGCGGGGGTTTAGTTCGGGTTCTGATAACCCATTTAAATTATTTTTTAAATTATTTATATATTTTGAATTTTTAAAATTCTATAAATAAAATAATATATTCTATATAAATCTGAATAACATAAGTCAGAATATCTAAACTTAACATATAAATTGGTTTGGTTTAAATTTTGGATCAGAAAGAAATACTTATTTTAAATATTTTTGGTGTTCTGAATGTACTTCCACTATGTTAGATATTTATATTTGACTATTTTTATATATTTTCAAGTATTTAAATCAACCTAAAAGTATCATATATATTCTGGATGTTTTATATACATTAAAACCAAAAATAATTAATATATATATAAGTATATAAATCTTTTTCGGATACATTTTGATATCCAAAATACTTTGGTTCGAATTGGTTATAGTTTCGGCTGTCTAAATATCAAAATTTTGAATAATTTGAATATTTAATCAATTTTGGTTCAGATTTGATATTACTCTTTCGGATCATATGATCGGTTCAGTTCTTCAGATTTGAATTTTTTATCCAGCTTTGATATTGACATGAAAAATAAATAGCAATATATTTTTGAAATATATACCCGCACGGGCGTGCGGGTCAAAATCTAGTTTTGTATTAAAACTCTAAAATAACACTTATTTTGAAACAAAAATTTTACTCTACAATGGAATTAAATTGAAACGGAAGGAGTATAAAATTTAGATAAGTAAACTTTAAACTGATATAGTTAATTAAAAGAGAAAGGAAAGTCATAAAGTGCAAAATCCCCCTATATATTAACTGATAAGTCACTTAAGTGATTTCTGATGACGTGTCGTTCATATGAAAACTTTCCAATTAATCGTTATAATTTGATTGGTAGATGTTTTTTTAATTTTTTATTTATTTAATTAAAGTTTTTAAAAAGAAATTAACTCTAGAAGTACCTAATCTAATATATGTTTCCAAACATACAATTAAACATCTTAAGTATAGATGAATTAATATAATTTACTTATAGAAACAATTAAATATCATAGATTACTTTATATAAATTGATAATATACATTTAAATACATATGATACTACAAAAAAATAATATAAAATGGGTTTTAATATATCTATATTAGTAGTGAATAAAATAAATCATAGATTCCAAAAGACTAATTAATGTAAACATAATAATATTAATTAAACTCATTCGTTCACTTTATATATTCTAAAATGTTTCAAATGAATGTAGAACAGTCAAATATTTTTTTTAAAAAATCTCATTATTTTCCAATGACAATGTGATATCATAGATAAGTTATCACTTTTAGAAATGGTTAAAATATTTTTATATTTTAAAACATATCATTTTTTTTTAAAATCTCATCATTTTCCAATGACAATGTGATATCATAGATAAGTTATCACTTTAGAAGTGATTAAGATATTTTTATATTTAAAATTTAAAAATTATATGGTAAGTCATAAAAAATTATATTAATCAAGAAATGTTATTTAATTCAAGATTAATATAAAGAGATGAGTTTAAATTATTATATGATAAGTCACTTAAAATTATATTATATAGTAATTAATTTAAAATTATTATATAGTAAGTTATTTAAAACTAAATTAATCAAAGTATTTTTCACATGCTTTTACTAGAGTTAATACTCTATTAATATGATTCATATAGCTTTGACTATAATAAAATTAGCATGCTTGTTTTGAATAGTGAAAAAAAAATGAGACATAAGTTAAAAAAAAAAACAGGAGGGAAGAATAATAAAATATGTTTGTTGTGTTCTTGGTTCTTTCATATTCTTATGTATTTAATTTTATTTATTTGTCGAGATACATGTATTTTTGTGTTACTATATATGTGAACTAATTAGTTTTATATGTTTTTAAAACATTGTGATAAATTAAGTAAGAAAGATCAATAAAATGAAATGCTCTACAATTGCTAAAATCAAAGATAGAAAATATAATGTAAACTGCAAGTAGGATAAATTATTTAAAAATAATGAGATGTATATTTTGCGGTGTAAAAAACTTTAAAATGTAAAATAAATAAAATTTTATACAAATAATAATATTCTATTTTGATATAATATTTTATCTCACATCAATATTAAGTATATTTGCCAAATAATAACATTTCATTTTTAAATAATTATTTCTCTTATTAATTAATCAGATTTAATTAAAATAGCTATGTTTTAAAGGAAGAAATGGTTTGTTTAACCCATTTAAGTTTTATGTTAAACACTAAATAAAAAATTAGTGAGAAAGCGTTATTTGTGATTTGACAAAATTATGAGAGAGATTACTTAGACTAACATTTTCCTAATACATGTTTTCATGTTTACATTAACCAAATTTGTTTTTGGTTTTAAAGAGATAAATCATACTATATATTAATTGAAAAGTCAATTAAGTGATTCTTTCCTATGTATTGTTAATAGGTTAAATTTTTAAAAATAGTTATAATTTGATTGACAGAGAAGATGTTTATTAGGTCTTTATTTTAATCAGATCTAAAAATAAAAGGTAACTATAGAACTAATTAATATAAATTACCAAATAACACAAGTAATATTACAGATAATGATTTACAGTAACTAATTTCAGAATTAGAGAAATAATATATAAGTTTTATCAATTTCTTTTTCTTTATCAATTATTTATATATAATTAAATAAAATACTTTAAATTTTTTATTGAAAGAAATTTAATGGTTATATATTTTTATATAAAATAATTATTAGAACTTTTTATGTTTTCCAAAGTCCACACAAAAATGTTTACAAAGTATCTTCATGATAAAAGCATCTGATAAATGTATTGGTTCTACACAAAAAAACTCACTTTTTATTTCTTGAAAGCTAGAGTGTTCCCGGTTTTTTCAGGTGTTAAAATAAAATATAAAGTAATTATATAACCAATTATCTGGATTAATTATAATATCACTTTTCGGTAAGAGAAATATTTGTAATGACTAAGGTTTATGATGAATTATTTTCAATCTCACTTATCTTTAAAAAATATATACTGAAAATTTTGATTTCCAACTATTTGAAACTGAAAACAAAATATTAAAATTTTAATTATTATTCAAAAATTATAACAATGTAAATATAATATATATTTCTTCATATAATATAATTACCCGCAATATTGAGGGCAAACACCTAGTCGTATTTATTATATAAATATCATAATGGATGTTATAGTTATATATTTCATTTCTTGTTTTGTTATGGTCATGGTACCAAATTTCTCTAGCTAATTCTAGTTGGCAAAAAGAAAAAGAATGAATTGTAACTTTTACAACTTGTATTTATACTGTTCAAAAACTGACGTTCAGTCAAATGAATATAGCATTTTACTGGTACACTAAGATTTAAATCATTTTTTTCCTAAGATTTAAATCATTTCTAAAATCAACAACTCTAAGAACCCAATAGAAAGGTCAATGGAATATTCTTTAGAGTAAACAAAATCATTAAGCAAAGCATATGTTACACATCCTGATTCATAATCATCATAGGGTTTTCTTTTCTCGTAAATCACTTGATAAAAACATTGGTCTTGTTATACAAATGCATCCCCAACAAAAGGGAGATCAGAAAAGAAAAAGGTATGTAGATGATGAGAAGAAAAACAAAACCACCACTCTAGTCTAAACTTGATCAAGAAAAACTCTCCTTCTCACCCCGCACCGATATGTCTTTTTCTTTTGACTTTGCAGGTTCACTGCCTCGTCCTCCTCCACCTGTTGCCCCTTTTGACTTCTTCTGCCTAGATTTTTTCTGTCCCAAGGACTGATCATTTTGTTGAGGTAAGTCTATCCCTGAACCTGACTCTGACCCTTCACCCCTGTCCTGCTCTTTCTGCTTACCCGTGCTGCGTCTTGATGGCCTCGTTGATCCTCCCACCCTTGATGGAGACTCTGCAGGTGAGTTGTTTGTGTTTGTAGATGATTTACGCCTCCCCTTGTTCCTTTGCTTCTCTTTCTTGTTGGAACTTCCTTTTGAATCTGGAGACTTATACTCATGCATCTGTAGAATCCCATCAAAGATATGAGCTCATCTGCAACCAAAATATCTATGTAGATAGTGTGAGAGGCTATATGTACCCAGCTTGGGGTCGTAGCAGAGGGCCCTTCCCATCCTATATGAGCAACATGTTTGACATCGGTCGGTTCTCCAATCTGTATCTCTGGTTCCTTCGCATCCTCTGCATGCAGCAGTTTTTATAACATTTTAGAATCTGATTTATTTGTAAACATACATACAATATTGATAAATTAATAAACGAAACTCACCGAAGATACGAGCAATGTACCTCAACCCTTTTAAGAAACCCTTCATTGGTGAGGTACTCTTCAACTTGCAGATGCATACCTAACTTGCACATCAAGAAATCAAAAACTTTTTCATAGATTGTTTTTTTTAATAGACTGCTTCTTTTTGGTTACAAATTCTCTATTCATGTTAATAACATGATGTTACACATTAAGTTTGGATAATGCAGAGATCGGTGCATGATTTTTCCGGTTAAATCCTACTATAAAATAAAACGCATCAGAAATCAATAAAATGAACTTACATGTTATGGGAGGAGATAAAACTCTATTAACAAAGAAACTGAATCAGAAAGATTTCCAAGAGCTATGAGTTTCTGCAAATATGAGAGAGGGATATATAAACAACTAAGAACACAAATAGAACATATTCTTTGCGTTAAGAAAACAAAGGACAAAATAAGTTTAAAGAAAATAAAATACCTGGATTGCAAACTCTAAAACGATATGTATGTTTCCAAATTGTTTCAAGAAAAAAAAATCAATAGGCTTTTCTCTACTTCTTTTGTTATTTTCTTGTTTCGTGTTTTGTTATGTGTCGCTAGCTGAAGAGGAAGGTAACGCAAGGGAAAAATAATTCTCAAAATGTGTCCAGACTCTCTTTCTCTCTTTCGTGTCTATTTCTTATTTTCTACACATGTCTAATAGACACATGGCCGATGATTATTGGATAAAGAAGTTGAAAGTCAACGGATAACCAGAAGATTTACCTTTATTTTGGTGGGTTGTCTTCATTCCTATATTAAGGTTACTCCGAGTCACCTTACGGTCGTTTTTACTGGCAAACGCGAGAGATGCGTTGGTTTCTATGAAAAGCTTAATAAGATTTAGTAACTTGATCGGAACTTCCACCTAAATACTGAAATTGTTTGAGTTACTAAAATGAAACAAATTAAAAACACCTAGGGTATATATTAACTAACATGGTACAGTAGTAACAAATAGTCAAGTTTCATTGTAGTATCTCAAACAAATTAATAAAGTTTACATGAGATACTACTGCATGTTGGTTTTACGTTTAAACTTTATTAATTTATTTGCAGTATTGACGTTTAACCATATATACTTTACGGTCATCTCCCAAAGTTAATTATATGACTTTGGATAGTGTCGTTGTCTTCATCTATCTTATTAAAAGAGAAGTACCCAATAAAAAATACCCCTTAATTTTCAGTTTTATTTACAATGGCATGCCACTGAGAATTAACTAAGTTTCCTATTTTAATGCTTATCTTTTTCAGTTTATTTAATATGTTTTCCAAAATTATTGTTGTCTTTTCTGATTTAGATTCCTTAATTATTGTTGTCTTTTCTGATTAATAAATATATTTTCCTAATTTGAATTTAAATAATAGATTTAAACATTTAATATTTTTTCTAATTTAAATAATAAATTTCCTTAATCATATATTAACCAAAATCGATTTCTCTATATATTTTGTATTAACTTATTAAATATTAAAATCACATAACATAATCAATTTATATAACATATAAATATAATATAAAATAATTTATTCATATATTATTAGTATAATGGTTTCAAAATATAAGTTCAATTAGTTATAAATATTGGATTTGTTTATATGATATACTGTGATATAATAGACAATTAAAATCATAAAATATAATTATTTAACATAATAAATAAATAAAATATTTTTAAAAATGTAATATTAACAATAATGTTATAGAGTTTAATGTACATATATATATTATATCATTAGTACACAGAAAAAATTAAAGTGAAAAAAATATTTATACAGTTACGGGTCGAATCTATAAATAAATAACAACAGCGCAAGATTATTTTCTTTAATAAATTTATTTTAATAGAAATTATAGTTCTAAATATGTTTATATATTTTATATTTTTATAAATTTATTTTATTTGTTTATAAGAGATGCTAAGATTTTAGAATTAAAAAAAATATGACCCGCTTTTATATTATTTTAGTTAGAAAATTTAAATTTTATATCTGAATATTTAATTAAGTTTTTAATTTTAACTTTTTATTATTACTACCAAAATTTATTTTTAGTCTAAAATTTATGTTTAAAATATCGTAAATTCATCATTTAATATAAACAAAAAAACTAAAAATATAAAATAAACACCCGTCCGGTCGGACGGGTCAAGGTCTAGTTCTTAATTAAGCTCTTAACCAAAGGTCATTACATCAGTTGATCCATTAATAGTCATATATATTTAGCCATTATTGGATTATAGATAACTAATTAGAATTCCGAAACTTTTATCATTGTTAACAACCTCCAACCAAATTAAAATTCATCTCCTTACCTGAGAAATATAAATAACGAAATATAACCATCGAATTCACGAAAAATAAAGATTATAGAAAAGGAACGATAAAATTTGCTGATAGAAGATTGTTTTGCCCATATTGTTCACGCATAGCATCGAATTTGTCGTCGTTGTTATCATTTTTCATGGAAAACTTAGAGCTGATCATTTTAAGGATAGCAAACACGATCACTATGACGCACACTACAATACCAGTGACTAACACACATGTCGACAGTACTGTCATTGTAATATAACTGTAAGTGTATAAAAATGGAGTTTGAAGTTGATATATGTATATTTTTGCTAATATTTAACTATTTATATATACAAGAGAACTTCCACTGGTAATGAGACCCATTAGCTTTTTCGCTAATATAATCTAAGCATTATTAATATTGTTTATTTGAGAAACATATTTTTTAAAAAAGGCTATTGCATTTATGAGAAACCAAATATTTTTAAATATATATCAACATCAAATTACATCATAGATATATCAATTGTATTAACTGATTATATTTATTTATATTGTCTATATTAATAATCTTAAAAGCAGTATTAATATGCAATACATTACAAAAAAAAACATAAACAATAAGTAATACTAGGAAAAAAATGTTAAAACAATAAGACTAAGATATAAAAATATATACTTTAGAAGGTAAGAAACTAACAATTATACAGAAAGCAATTTTCAAAATATTATTTATAATTTTTCCAAAACTGTTCTAAATATTTATTATTATATTAATTAAAAATCTAGTTGATATTATTATTGTATAATATGTGGTAGCTCGTAGCTGTTTTGGAAGTACCAGAGAATTCTTTTGCTGGTATTAAATGGTTTGAGTCTTAAATTAAAATCTTATTGATTAGAAATTTTCTTAACGTGGTCCCTAAAACAAAACCAATTCCAACGTGGTTAGCTTTTCTTTTCGATAGATGTTTTACCGAAACAATGGATCAATCCTCTAATCTTCAAGAGCTGAGCACAATGAAGATAAAGCAGCTGCATCTAAAGGCTGTTCAATCTCTCTCACCATATTCTTAATCAAACCTTTCACATACCTCATTCCTTGAGGGTCCTCCCACAAAACCTTCAGAATCTCATGAGGTATCACTGTTGCTGGTCGAACCACCCACTTCTTACCATTTCTCTCTTTACCATTCATGCTATATCATAAACAACACACAAAAACAAAAACTTCAAGACTTTCACTCATTATTTCAAAAGAAGAAGAAAAAAGCAAATGTTCAGGTATTACCTGTTGAGAATAGTGAGCATGTTTGGCCACTCAGAGACATCGAAATGAACATCTGCAACATCCTTTCCTCTGTGAAACATCTGTTTGATCTGACCATAAGGCACACACAGTTTCCGTAAGTCACTAGTCATTAATCCTGCCAAGTTTGAGATCCTTGCAACGGTTGTCCTCGGTATATCAATCCTTGAGAGAAACAATTGCTTGTTGAGCACGTCAATTGAATGCGCTGCAACTGCTCTCTCTTTGCCATCTTCCGTCTGCAAACCACAAAATAGATGATTTATCTTTGGTTTTGAGTATTATAACCAGGTTAGGTAACAATATAACCGCACCTCAAACTCAATGAAAGCAGCTTTTGTGGATGAACCAAAGATAATCTTAGATATGTCGCTCTTACAGAACCTTAGCGCTTCTCTGATCTGATTTGAACCTATACTTGGATCCAGTGGATGAATCTTAACTGTTCGGGTTGGTTCCTTCACCAATGAAACAGGCACATCTGGATCGCCAATGAGATCCGGAATGCGTATCTTATCTACCATATCTTTCTGAGAAGTTGCCTCAACAATTACACTGCAATGTTTCACCATCACAGCACCTTTCTTGAGAGCCTTCTTGACTGCTGACTTAGTCTACAAAAATATAGAAGCAAAGAAACACAATCTTTTAAACAAGAAGACAAATGTAACTCGTTTTCTCGCGATAGGATGAAACTAACCTCAAAAGTGACGAGAGCATCTTTGTAAATGCAGCCCTCGAAAGATGGAACTTCTTGTACATCTAAAACGGCTCCAAACTCGGAAAATGATTCAACGATGTCACTCTTCTGAAACCCTTCGTGCAAAAACCTCAACACTATTTTGTTAGGAGAGTGCTCTCTGTTGGATAATGCGTCCAAACTCTTTTTTGTTGACTCTTGATTCGCACTGGTAGCAGCAGCAGGCAAGGTTGTCTGGCTGCAGACCAATCCTTTGGATTCTTTTTCCTCCGTCGCAGAGAAAAGATCATTCTTTCGAAGGGTGACTATCAAATTCCTGATGCTCGAGTCTTTGCTCACTGCAAGGGTTTCTTTAGAACTTCCAAAAGGATATGTAGTCTTCCTTTCTCTAATAGCAGCCACTTGTCCGCTCTGTTGATCAGTTTGCTTGGTGATATTCTGAAAAAGGCCGTGTGGACCACCACAAGAGGATTCTCTTGTGGAATTAGTGTTACTCAATGCCGCAGATCTGAGATTTGACCTAACCTCATTATCCGGATGCAGGTTAATGAACATGTTGGAGAGTGATACCTTTTTATCGGATGCTTCTTCTTCAGTTAGTAGGACATGTTTAGATCCGACTCTTTCAGTTTGTAACAAACCCAACACCTTCTTCTTCTCCTGTGCAAACTCCAAGCTATTACTATCTTTCTCTACAGGCGTGGTTTCTCTCTTAATAACCATCTCAATTCCAGCAACACTTTGAGATGCATCTTCAGACTCATCATCTTTTGCACTCCGAGGGATAGAGTTTTTTTCCTTGTGCAAGCTGACCATCTTTTCAGCAGGAGGTTGGTTGAGAAAGGAGGGCATGTTTCCCATAAGCTTTTGCTTAAGATTAGTGAGTAAGCCTCCTAAAGAATACCAATTCATTCCCTTTTGGCCAATATCTCTACAAGTCCAAGATAGACAGTGTTTGTAAAGAAGAACAATACAGTCACCCAAATTAAACATGAGAATAAATGTAATAAGAAACTTTGGTAGCTCCACATAGGATTAAGAAAGACAGAGAAAGAGGATACAAGTTAAATACCAAGAAAAAAAAACTCAATTTTTAAATTCGGTATCTTCTCACTAATCTAAAACTAGTATTTGCTTAATAAAAGAGTTCGATCTTCAGAGGAGAAGAGTACTCACTTGTTAAAAGAAGCCTTAGAATCCGGCAGTCTCTCGAGATTCCGGCCATTCTCCAGGGAAGAAGAAGAAAACCTCCTCGTCAAAGGTACGGAACCTGTAAAACAAAGATTTCAATTTACAGAAAATCACAAGGATTCAGGAGAAGGGTTTCTCAGTTATCACCTCTGCAGATAAAATGGGGATTCAGTTTGGGAGTAAGAAGACGCCCCATGCCCATTTTTTCTCTCGCGGAAAAGGAAAAGGTTTTTGAGGTTTATGAAAGGCGGAGGAGAAGGTTTGGTTCTGGACTGAAAGGCGGAGGAGAAGGTTTACATTGTTTCGGTTATGTAATTTTAACCGATAGTTTATTTTAATTCGGGTTCAAGCTTATTCTGATCGGCCCAACAACAAAAAATAGAAGGCCCATGCCTTTTTTTTTTTGAGGAACCTTTTTTGTTTTTGTTTACCCCAACCTCTCTAGGTCAACCTATAATTTTTTGGACATACTGCAAGTTAAAGAATTGTGCATTTCAAGAGTTTTTTTTTTTTTGGTTAACCTGGGGGTATCCCGGGCCTATGGAAGGGTCCAGACTAATCCCCAAGAGGAGATGCAGCCCACGGATAGACCCTCTCTCCGGGTATGCAAATGGACCCTAAAGCATAGGCCCATATCCGTGTTGGTGTCCAGAAATCATGACTTAGTTCCCTCCAGCAGGGTTCGAACTTACAACCTGGATGGCATTTCAAGAGTTCTTTTTAGATAAGTTAAAAGTATAAAATATAACATTTATAATCTGTTTTAAGAAATCTTTTTCTTCCTTCCTCCTACATAAATCTCTCTCTATGACATGTCTTTCATATATAGCTTGAAATAAATATATATGTCTTTTCATATATGTCTTTTTTGGTCAAAATATGTCTTTCATATATATAACTTTAATATCCGGGCAAACTCGCTTGGACCGGTGCTTTTGCTCTCCCATATGCACTCGTGGGGTTTGGAGTTGGCTAATTCACAAGACTATCTTTTATGAAGCAATCTAAGAGCACGAAGCATGTTGGTCTTTTGCTGAAAAAAGAAACTCTCAGCAGAAAATGCAATCACACAAGGAAAATAAAACGCGAACAGCGATAGTTCGTTCAATAACAAACTATAACTCTACGGAATACAAAAAGAAAAAAACGTAAATCGTATTAGAAACCTTAAGGGTGAAGAAACGTAAACGTAGTCAAAGTATAAGCGCCATGAGAAAACAAGGCGTACGTTACTCTCTATAACGCTTTATTTAATGTTCTAGTTTATCTGTATGTATTCCAAATTGTTTTACCATACAAATGAAAAAGCGTTTAATTGCTGATTAAGTTGACTAATATGCACCTAAATTACAATTTTATAATACTATTCAAAAACGACCGACGAAAGTGTATCTTGCAACTGAAAAAGTTGTATTCTTTTGAATTGTGAGAATCGAAAAAGTTTTCTTGTTTTCATCAAAAGCTTATAGCAATATACTATAAATGATAATTAGCAAATAAGAAGCTATGATTAAAGATGGGTTTCTCGGATTTCCCTTTCATGCAAAAGGTATAATCTCTTTCTTCCTCTTAATTTATATTTTCTTAGATTCAAAGATTGTGGTTTACATCATGGATTTTTAAGATCTTGAAATTTCAGAAAATACATAATCTTTTATACATCGATTGACTATACGAACTTTCGGTTTCTTTTCAAGATCTTAGTAATCTATAACAATAACTAATGAATTCAACAGGCGTTCCGGTTTGAACGCCTAGTAGATGGAGATGGAAGTAGAAGGAAGAGGAAACCATCTTGGTTGAATTCGGTTTCTCACGGATGCTATACCATCGACCGGTTAAGCTATATCGACCGTTCACCGAGTGCAGATTCCGTTACCGTACAGAGAGAGCAACAGAGTGAAGATGAGCATGAAGTTTGGTTATTTGCAGTGTCAGATGCTGGAACCGGAAAAGAGATTATCAAGTATATGCAGAACCATCTCTTTGAAAAGCTCTATTATAAGGTGATTGAACGTTTCAGTTACATTCTGTAAATTTGATTCTTTAATTAGTATCAGTCTGATCAGTGATTTGATGGAACAGCAGCATGGAGTTATGAGAAAATGTAAAGAGATTATGAGAAGAGCGTACGTCGAGGAAGAGAGAAGCAGCGGCTCGGCTGCTTCCGTGACGGTGGTGAACGGAGAAAAGCTAGCTATGGCCAGTATCGGTGGCCATAGAGTGGTGGTTTGCAGAGACGGTGAGACTTATCAAATCGGAGCTAAATCCTCAACAAGAAATTGGTCAGATTTTATTTTCCCAGGTTTGTTCCCTTAAACCCGATATTACACTGGTTAAATCCGGTTAATACCGGTTTTGCTAACTTGTGTAAGAAGAAAATGAACTAAGTTTTGCTTTTTAACTGTGTAATCTTAGTTTGTAATCAAGGAGAGACAGATGATGAATCAGATTCAAGAGATTCAGAGCTTTCTTTGGTTACAGAAAATATTAGTTCACATACAGAGTTTATCATCATCGGTAGCTCTGGGATTTGGGAGGTAATTAGTTTGATAATCAATCAAATTACAGAGACTGATCACTTAAGTGATGTAATAATGGTTTTGATTATGATGCAGGTGATGAAGAATCAAGAAGCTATTAATCTAATCAGACACATGGAAGATCCTCAAGAAGCTGCAAAATGTTTAGCCAACGAAGCTTTAAACAGGATTAGTAAAAGCGAAATTTCTTGTATCGTAATTAGGTTTACCTAAACCGGTTTTTAACCGGATATTCGGTAAATATGAAATTAAAGAAAAAACAGAACCGTTTTCTTTTTTTTTTATTACAAAGAATCAAATTAATCAGTAGCCAATAGAATTGCGGCGGTCGTAACATTTACTTGAAACTCTCTCAACGTTCGACAACGCTTGAAATCCGGCCGCCGTATGACCGCCGTGAAGTTTCTTCAGAGGGCTAAAACCGGCGAGCTTAGAGCAGATTCCGCTGATCAGCGTCTCTTCACCGGCGGCTCGGTTCCTCTTGTCATCCACGCCGATCAATGAATCTGACTCGGACATAGCTTCTCTTTCGGTAAGTGTTGTACCGGAGCTCGAGGGTGAGACCGGTGAAGGAGACGGAGGAGGAGTGGAGAAACATGTGGAGTTTCCGAAGCCATTGATTTGGGAGGTGATCTTGAGAGCTTTAGCACGAGCTTCTCTTAGTTCTTCTTTCCCTAGAAGAAGTGTTTGAATCTGATCCGCCTTCTTTTGTACCTTAGCTCCCCAATCAAACCTGAGGAGGACAAAGATTAAGTAAAATCCATTGTAAAAGAATGAACTAAATTTAATTAAATTAAATTTGAAACTATTTTTGTCAAAGGCGTGGTAACATATTTTTCAGTGGTTATATAGAATTTTGTTTAGGGAAAACGGTATTATAATAACCACTTCATTTCTTTTTGCCTCTAAATTTATTTACCAGTAATGTAAATCCTTATTATGTTTCATTTAACAGTTCTTAACAAATTATATATACATGTATAAATACATTGGATTTTAATGTTTCTAATTTTTTTTTGAAAATTTAGAAATTTCATAATACGGATTAAAATCTAGTTACTTGTAACTATTTGTAAGAAATGAATGAATATAGTTTGGTTAAAAACGTTAAAAATATACTAAGTAAAAACGTGCTTAATCAAAATTAGTTTCAGTTTTATTTGAGTTGTCCAAAAAAAAGTTTCAGTTTTTTTTTTTTAAAACAGCACATATTCCACTCTAGAATATAAGAAAATTGATGTTTCGGAAAATTAATAGGTACCCTTTATCGTCAACGTATTGGAAGGTTGAGAGGAAGCGAATATGGTCCAAGTCGTAAAGAAAATCATGAGGCAAATGAAGAGGACCATGTGTTAATAAGAACTCCAACAACACCATGGCCTTGTAAGCTTCTCTCCATTTTTTCATCTCTCCTTCCCCTTTTCCTATTCTGTTTTCAATTTTGTTATGTAATGAAGGACATCCACGATTCTCCACAAGAAACAAACTTAAGAGAATTCATTTAGTCATTACTTTCTGTGAAGGACATCCACGATTCTCCAGTAATCCACTGTATTAAATGATGCCTCGGCTATTTTAGTCATCGTTTTAGCGTCTGGAGAAGAAGGATCATCGTTTGTCACTTCTTCTACTAACCTAAAGAATACCAAGAAACCAATTTATTACTAAAGAGACTGAACAATCACTAATGCATATTATTAGCTTAGCTTGTCATAGTGTTAGTCTTACAGCTCAATTTCGGTAACATCGGTGAGAACAAGTCTAGCAACATTGTACTTGTCATGAAGAAACAAAGAGGCTTGTTTCTTGATTTCTCCAAACCAAAGTGTCCCCATCAAATTTTCCAACAAAACAAATTTGAATGATCACTGTTGTCTCCCTCCATCAACAAATCACTTATATGTTATCACAAGACCAAACATTCTCATGAATAACCACTTTTTTAGCTCAGAGACTTCAGGAGAAGTCAACAACTATTAATAGGTTATGAATATTTGACCAAATGTAATTAGTGTAATTAAACGAATTTTTGTTACTACTTTATAAGGTCTGACTAACAAATTATATGAACACATTTTTTTTTGTAACACATATGAACACATTAAGGGGAGAGATAAATTGTTTTCTCTCATTTTCTTCCTGAACGGTTATATGAAAATCAATAACAGTTTTTAAATAAAATTATCTTTAAACAATTGTATTAAAAGTTAAAAAGGTATTTTTGACAAAAAAAGAAATTAAACATGTTTAAAAAAAAACATGTTTAATAAGAAACAAATAAAGCAAAACTAAATTCGACCTCAAGAAAGAAGAAGCTGTTAATTGATTTTAGTAGGCCCATATTCTGAGGCCCAAGATGCGCTGAAGCCCGATCGGTGTTTTTATTTGTAAAAGGTGCGTGTATTTGTCCCACATCGGTGGCGAGAACTTGGAAGCTCAAAAAACTAGTGCTATAAACAAAGCTCACGTTCTCACTAGAAAAGCATCTTTGCGCTTGGGGCAATGACGCAGCTAATGAGGTACTAACCGAGGCGCGTCTATTGCTGGTTGAAAACTATTTCCAAACCCCCTCTTGGGCCTAAGCTTGTCTTGGGCCTTCGAGAATTTCTGGAAGGGCTCCCTTCGGGGTAAAGCCCTACAATTCCTCAGTTTAAGTTTATTGTTCAAAAAAAAAAAGTTACCAGGAAAGGAGGCGAACTTAAGACTCTTAACTTACCCGAATGAAAATGTCCATTTAAGTATAAACTTAGACGGATGTGACAAAAAAAAGTATAAACTCAGACGGAAATGGCTTGCGAATTGCAAAGACGTGTTTGATTGAAAAACTTACAGAAATGCTAAATATGATTTTATGATATATTTGATGTACTTGGGGTTAAGCATCTTTAGTTTCAGTAACTTGTCGTATTTCATGGTACCAGCTTTTTGACCTTGCGATGGTTGTGACTGAGACAAGAAGATACACAGCGTCCCAAGTTTTAAGGATTTGCATAGCTTTACACAAGCCAAAATAGCTTCATACCTTCCTCCTAGGCAACATCAGAGAAAAAGATTACTTCACCAGAAAGAATTAAACTGCGTAACCAAGCGACTCCAGAGTCCATATCATCTCTTCTACTTTGCTATTCATTGAATAGAAAAGAGTTATTTAACAGTACATTGATGAATATGTAACGAAAGCCATTCTGATGTGTGAACCACCGATCCAAAGGTGAGTAATTGAGCAGTTCCTGTTAGGTTCTTATTTTCACTGTAAAGAGATTTAATTAACTCATACGAAGAAGATCATGGAAGAAGATTGCACAAATGAAACTGCCAGCAAAACATTTTATAGATCCTACCTATATGCTTTTGTATCTGAAGATCTCTATACTTTTTTGCAAGCCCTTATCGATAATATACACTTGATGTTGAAATTTAACTTGTTAAGATTACTTTTAGATATAAATCTAACATTTTAACTACATCTGGAAACTAGAGAATCACATTGGTTTGCTTTACAATCAAGACCCATAAAAAAAGTTGTGTGCGTTTAATATGACGGTGAAGAAATCCTCTAGAGTGCATGTACTCACAGGTTCCTATAGCACCAAGTAAGGAATGTGGATTAATAGTTAATAGTAACTGCCATGTTTACAAGAACAGAGCATTTCAAGTTTCGAAATCAAACACACAAAACCTACGATCCATCAACATTACATTATGGTTGACTATCAAGCAGGAACCACTGACTACATGGTAATATACGAATTAAATTTTGTTAAAACGGAACACACCTGCTTAACAGCAACTTCTTCTCCAGTCTGGACATCAACCCTTTGAAGATCATACATTATTGTTACTGCATTATGTCGCTCACCAAACATCCTATGTGGGCTTTAGAGGATGTAGGCAACGATATCTAATGTGAGTGTAAGGTCAGCTTCTGCTGTTGTTGCTGTTTACGCAACAGATCATAACATTTATGTCCAGACATTCCATTTGTTTTCCAATAATTTTTTAATTAATCCGTATATTGAAGCAAAACATATAAGAAATGGCTTCATGTTGATTTGAAAACAAATAGAATATCGTTTTCACATTTCCCTTAACTCTTCATTGTAATGGAGAAGCTTGCCCCTTATGCGAACTCTGAACATACACGAAGCCGAAAAGTTTGACACTTACCCAGTTACCCTCACCAATAGTCTCCACAAGAACAGCTTCCACGGTTGAAATGATGGAACCTGCTATTATCCCTAACGATAATCTCTCTCTCTGTGATCTTGGAAATAAACTTGATCGCCACATGACAATCCCTACATATCCTTATGTTCTTAGTGACTCTAATCGTCGTGCCAGGCTCTGTGTTGATGATACCAAACGCAACAGCTAGTCTCTCACTGTGTCCAAACAAAATCTCTCTCTTATGCTCCTCGTCCACATCGTGAAGCACTCCGCTTGTGTCTGCAACATACCCTTCTTTCTCCATCTGTTCCATTACCTCTTTAAGAAACTCGTTGATCCTCTCCATACTCGAATGCGATCTATCTCCTGAAACAAAACCATGAGTCTTGTTTTTGAACTCGATCCAACTGCAAGCTGGCTTTTTCCTCAGTCCTAGCTTCTTCATTCTCAATCTCAGTCTCGCCATCTCTTTCCATCTCCCGTTAGATGCATACATGTTGCACATCAGAACATAAGCTCCCATGTTCTCAGAATCAACAGCGAATATCTTCTCAGCTACCTTCTCTGCGAGCTCAAGATTCTTGTGAACGCTGCAAGAAGACAGTAACGTGGACCAGACGCTACCCGTAGGGTCAACACGCATGTTCGAAATGAAATCAAATGCTTCTTCCAGCTTCCCTGCACGGCCTAGAAGATCAGCTACAGCTGCGTAATGTTCCAACCCCGGGTTCAAACCGTAAACCTCAGTCATGCTGTTGAAATATCCCCACGCCTCATCCACCAACCCCACGTGACTACACGCAGTTAGCACAGCAACAAACGCCACATCATTTGGCTTCACTCCTCTCAGTTTCATTTCCTCGAACAAGGAAACCGCTTCATGCCCATGGCCATGTAACGCATGCCCCATTATAATAGCCGTCCATGAAACTTCGTCGTGTACATTCATCCTGTCAAAAATCTTCCTAGCAGCCTTAATACTCCCACATTTGGAGTACATATCCACAAGCGCACTATCTATGAACATGTTATCTCCATACCCACCTCTCAACACATACCCGTGAAGTTGTTTCCCAAGATGTAAAGTAGATAAGTGAGCACAAGCAGGCAACACACTCGAGAAAGCCACAGGTCCAGGCCTAACCTTCCCGTTCACCATTTCCCTAAACAGCTTCAAAGCCTCGTTATATCTACCGTTCTGTACATACCCGGCAACAAGCGAGTTATACGAGATACCATCCCGTCTCCACAAGCGAGAAAACACTCTCTCCGAATCTTCAATCCGAGCACTCTTAGCATACATATCAACCAAGCTACTCCCAATATACACATCAGCATCAATCCCTCTCCTAATCACATACCCATGAATCTCTTTCCCCTTATCAACATCAACGTACTCCGAAAACACCGGAAGAACACTAGACAAAGTGAAAGCATCAGGCTTTATATCATCATCACACCCCATCTCCCTAACCATCCTCAAAGCATCTTCATACATTCCACTCTGTGCATACCCAGCAACGATCGTGTTCCAAGAAACCACATCCTTTCTAGGCATCAATTCAAAAACTCTCCTCACACTATCTATCCTCTGAGGCATTTCATCGAACACTTTACGTGCACTAGTTTTCAAACCCATCATCCCTTGGAGCTTAGCGTACATGTTCATAAGGGCATTGCAAGTATACAAATCGCAATCCAACCCAAGCTTAATAACGTATCCATGGACAGACTCGCCGAACCGTAAATCCGACATCATCGTACACGATTTGAGGACGGAAGGGAAGACGTTGTGGTCCGGGCATCTTCCCGAAGCTCGCATGTCGACGAAGGAAGAGAGTGCGCGGGAGAAGAGGGACTGGTCGGCGAAGGATCTGATGAGGGACTTCCATGCGAGGACGGGGGGAGAGTCGAGGGTGTGGAAGAGGAGCGAGGCTTCGTGTAGGAGTTTGAGGTTTGTGTAGATGGAGATGATGATGGAGGCTGATGTGTGGGAGAGGGATTGGGTTCGGAGGAACTGGGCGTGGAGCTGCTTGGCTTGGTGTTTGGTTTTTATGCGTGTTGGGTTCTTGATTAGGGTCTTGATTAGGGCTTTTGATGATGATGATGAACTCATTCTTCTTTGTGAATGAGTGAACGTTTTTTAAGCGCAAAGGTTGTTCTTTTATACTTCTGTTTGTTCAAGCTCCCAACTTTGTACTTCAAATTCAAATATGACTGGTAAATTGGTAATAATATATATAACGGTTCCGAAAAGATAAAAAGATGAATTAACGCGAAATTAAAACTTTGGCCAGGTTCTTCCATCTCCTTCGGATCCTGTAACTCTCTCCTTCTTCTCAAATGAGAGCATTTGAGACTTATCCTCATCAACTAGTTAATGAGACTTCTCGGAAAGGTGTATATAAAAAAGAGGCTGGTTATAGCCTTTACTTGATTGGACTCCTTTGCCATCTATCTTGACCGGGAAGAGTAAAAATGGTTAACATGGTTCATCAGCTCGGTTAAATTCAAAAAATCTGACCAATTCAAAAATCATAATAATAACGTTTTACGGGTTTAGGTTCAATAAAAATGACTAAACTAAAAAACTGTTTCACCGGACATCAAGATGGCTGGCTCTAACTATTTGTAACCAGTCACATACCAGATAAAAAGGATGTTACCAGTATAAAAAGCACTATATAAAAGCATAGAATTTTTCATTGAATTAAAAACAATTTGGTTTACACAATAAGAGAGTTAGAGAGAGAGTTTTATAACTTCAATACATGAATGCATTAGTACAGAATGCAGTAGAAAGATAACGTCTTTTTTTTTTTTTGGTTCTGATTCGAGTTGCGAGACAGCACTTGCAAATCTCTCTTTAGTCGTCTTCTCTTTCTGGAGGAAGACCACAAGGTAGAAGCATTTTCTGCAAAACCAAAAAAAGTTGAGCTAACATGAGCTTTGCCATTATTTTGAATCAGTTCAGCCGTGTGAAAAATAAAACATGCTCGTAGAACAAATAGAAGATACGAAAGGTTTTTTTTTTTTTGATCAAAGGAAAGGTTTATCAGTCTCAAAAATTGAATGTAACCTATAGATTGATTTCTATTGATCAGCAAAGCTATATAGTAGCCAATTATCATAGTAGAACTGCATAAACTTAACAACAATAACAAACAAATCAATAAATTTTGAGACGAACACATTGACATATATGCAATATCATTCTTAACAGAAGAAGCAAAGATAGTCAAGAGAGAACAGAAGAAGGCGAAAGAGTACCTGCATGAAGTTGTAGCGTTCACGTCCAATGGACTCATTCTCAGCGATAGCAAAGTAAGCGAGCATGGGGTAGTGACCAATGTAGGAAGCATAACTGTCACGCTGAATGTTCACAGCCCATTCACTATAAAGTAAGATAGTTCCAAATTAGTCCACAAGCCTGAATAGAAAATCAAATTAATTTAAAAGAGAAAACTTACAATCTGCTCAAATCAGCATGGCCAGTACCAACATACTTGGCTTGAAGATGTTCAAGCTGAGAGTTGATGTTAAACCTATCACTTGCCTGCACCAATAAAAAAAAACAACGAAAATTGAGATTCACATAACTATCAGATGCCTAATTTATGATTTTGAAGGAAATTGAACTAAGTTAGTGTTAATTAGCGAATCGAATAGGGCTTTCGGTTTTCCTCATAGCTATATCCACAGTTCCAATTTTGGAAGGAGAAAAAAATAAGAAGAAGAAGAAGCTAGGGTTTCGAAAACATACCTGCATCTTCAGATCCTAAGTTCGCAAGAGCTCTTCTGAAGTTGATTCAATTTATGTGCCGTCGCTTCTTGGGGATATTTAGGATTTCCATCGACGTCGGCGAATTCATTTCTTCAGATACTGAATGGGCTTCAGTATGGGCTTTGGCCCAGATAAAATCAAACAATCCATTCCTCACCATAGCTTAGACTAAAATTGACTTCTTGATCAATTAGTTTGTTACACGGTTCATGAATCATTGAATTGTAGACATTGGTCTAGTAAAACAAAGATAAACCAACTCAATAACATTTAAGTAAACCAGAGTATACCAGCTTATATCATCCAATATACCCCTTCAGTCTCTGTAATGGAACTAGCATGTGGAATAAAGAGACTTAAAGTACATACCTATATGTAAATGTTTAGTTGAGGATATCCACATGTTTAAAAGCAAGAAACCAGTCTTCACTTGTTCTCTAACCGTATGACAATTGATTTCAGTGCACTCATAGAACACCAAATTCGTGGCAATGTATGTAGCGGATTTGTTGTCACAAAAGAGCTTGGCGGAGGTAGTAACACCGGCATGAAAACTAGTAAAAACCTCTGCGACCATAAGAGTTCACAAGCAGTATAAACCATATTCATATACTCTGCTTAAGTGATACTTCTACTCACCACATCCCATTCCTTAGATTTCCAAATTCCAAGTAATCAAAGAATTTTCAAGATACACATAGTAGTCTGTTATAAAATATCTAGTATCTGGACATGTCACCCAATCAGAGTCATCAAAGGAGTTGAGACAAGTCTCTGAAATTGCAGAATAAAATAAACCTTAGCCATAATTATTCTTGATGTATTTAAATATCCTATGATCTATCTCAGACACATGACTTACATTTCAACTTAACAGAAAATAGGTCCTAAACGTTGATGACAAAGCTTTCCATCATCATCGGATCTTCTTCCTCTAACTTTTCATTTCTCAACTGTCAGTCTCACACATGGCACGAGGGTCCAAGATTGTGTGTCAAGCTACAGACACTCTCTGCTAGCGTTGTTGATCAAAATATATATGTTGCAGGAATCCAGTTCTACGCCTTGAACTCATCCAAGGTAATGGACATGAATGTTTTGGATGGTCGGTCATGTGCCGCCATAAGGGAGAGACAACACACGATTTATCGAACATAGAAGTGCATGTCTCGACGGAAAGTTCCACAGGGCTACTAACAATAATGTGGTTGGTTACAGGCCCGGCTCAAACTTTGGACAAGCCATGTGCTAAAACGAAAAAAGTACTAAATATTTTAGGTCCATTTTAACTCATATTTAATTAAGGGCCTTTTATATAACCATCTAACGTGTATTTTAAATACATCACGTGTTCTTCTTCTTTATGAGAAAGACGAAACCTAATTTTTGTTCCAGATTGTGTTCTTCATCCGCCGTTTCTATTACTTTTTCACAGAAATCTTAAAATTTGGACCTTTTTCTTATAAGGAAAATTGATTAAAAAGATAGGACCCGGTGCAAATGCACCGTCCGCACCCCCTCAGAGCCGGCACTGGTTGGTTACAATCAAAACCGGACCAGAACCGAATTTGAGTACATGCCCATCAAGCATGTGCTTCAGGGCCAATGTTCTTAAAAAATATTTTAGGGGCCAAATTAAATGATTAGTTGGATCAGTAGCATACATGTATTTGATTATCTGTGCACGAGTTCAAATTCCCATACGTATTTTTGGGCCAATTTTTGTTTTTTTGTTTTTGTTTTTAGGCTTATAATTATCAAGCCCGGTCCTGGTCACAACTCCAAAGAAAAATAAGTGGGATGATCTGGCCAACACAAAGATGAGTTCATTTTGGTATGAAGAATTTTATTGCGTGATAGAGAATGTTTTTGTACTCTGTCAAGGACGGTACCTTAGGATGGTAGGACACTGAGGTAAACATGTGGAGAGATTTGAAAAGTTTGGGAACATAATAAGTACTATCATGTCGGAAAAGATGATTTAGTGTCCTGCGATTGCCCTTAAAAGGCTGACAAGTGGTGAAGTTCGGGGAGAAGCAGAGGGGTGTGACTATGTGCTCACAGTTCCTATACGATATCTTATCATCAAGGCTCTTGCTGCTAGTGTTTGATGAACGGTACATGTGATCTTTGGATGAATTTACACAAAAAAAACATAATGATAATATTTTACTTGGTTTGTACTTAAAATAAAACCACCTTTTGAACAAGAAGATATCAAATCAACCAAACCATATCAATCCTCTCTGGAAACTGTTTGAACAATACTTAAAAACTTTCTCTCTATCTCCACACAAATATCAAAGGGCACGAGGAGAAACTGTACTTACTCGGACCCTGGATTCGAAAACTCAAACCTGTTAATTTAAAATGAATGTTGTATCCCTCTCTCTCTACAAGTTTTGGTTTAGGCTTGTGACAGCCATATTGTCGTCAACCGGATGATGAGCTGGATTTGCCTTCTTTCTCTGGAACTTGGGGCAAGAGGTTCAAGAAGCTTCCTTGGTGACTTGTGTTGCTACTCGCTGATTCATCCTCTGTTTCAATGTTTGGTTTTAACAATCTAGTTAGATGATAAAAATTGATATTATATATCATTCCAAATAGATTTCTTGCAAATGTGAAATGAAATTACCAAAGAGGGATTTAATTGATGGCCGCTTTGGCTTGGTGCTCTTCTTCTTCAGCTCAGCTGCAACAACAGTACCACAACAACAAGTTACAACAGAAGCAGATATATATATATATGCAACGTTTTTAAATTACAAGTCGGATTCGTTATGTAAAAAAAGTGAAATTTACCTATCCCTGATAACTGATCTTCATCTACTATTTCAACGTTCTTGTAAGTATAACCCACAAAGTTTATGTCTTTAGATGACAGCATCTGGAGAGAGAATCAAACAAAAGACAAGTCTCATGTTAAGAATGCTAATGACATTAGAATGTGTACGTATATGCATGACTTCACGTACCTTTCTCCATGGACCTGATCTTGTCACCTTTGAAACTTGCTTGTCAGTCTGTTGTTACACAAGGAGTTATAAGATGAATATCAACCGCTTGCTTATACGCATGCATCATCGTGGGTGTCCATCTATTTATATATATATTTTAAAACCATCTTTCTGTTATAAGTTTACCTCATCAAATTTTTCGAAGTTCTGGGTGTCCAACTCGTCATTGACTTGGGGAATAAAAGCAGCCTTCATTTGATATAACTTTCCCCATTCCACACCTACGAACCAAGGATGATCCTACAAAGAAAGAAAGAATAAGCGTTTTATTAAACATCTACCAATAGACTTTAGACAAGAGAATTTCAAATCTTAACGGTTGTTTTAGAGGAAGCAGCACCTTAATTTCATTGGCTCCTTTTGTTCCAAGCCTTTGTTCTACGTTACATAAAAGTCTACAGATGAGATCCTTAGCTTCTGGTGATAATCTAGCCTCTTCTGGGAACTTCAAATAGTTTCTCCAATTTACTATCTGCATATATAAACAAAAAAGAAGACAAATCAATATTTGTCAAGGTTATAGCATATACTAGTATCACCAAAGAAGGGGAGGAATGTGTTACCTTCCTACAAGTTGTCATTGGATCATCTGAATAAAATGGTGGAAACCCCACAAGCATTTCATACATTATGGCACCAAGAGACCACCTAAACAGATCATTTCATCACATATTTAACTGATCTTTATACTAAAGAAACCAAACCGAAAAACAGATCAAGACCCAACAGTTGTCTTCACTTACCAATCACATTCCATTCCATATCCTTTCTTCAGCAGAACTTCTGGAGCAATATAATCAGGAGTTCCAACTGTTGAATAAGCCTGCAGTTGATTTTTATAACCTTTTACTAAGTAAAAACCGTATTTCAACAGAAACTTCTAACAGAGATAAACTCACAAGCATCCTTCTGTTTCTCTGCCAGTTCTGAAGCTGTTCCATCTGGGAGCGGGAGCGTCTAGGTGCCACAGGGCGACCATCGCTTTGCAAAGCCCCACTAACGTTCTGCGCAAATGTGAAATCCTTTTCCTCCAGAATACTACAGTCTAGTGGCTTACATAATCCAAAATCTGATAGTTTCATGTGACCGCTTCTGTCCAGTAGCAGATTATCAGGCTTGATATCTCTGTAGTAAAATAAACACTTAGAACATCAAAAAGGAAAATAGGCAGACAAGAGCTATATACAACAAGTTTGTTAAGTTCAGTAGACCTGTGGATATAGTTGTGCTTATGAATGGACTCGATAGCTAAGACGGTCTCCCCAACATAAAATCTAGCCTCATCTTCAGTGAGTGTGTCTTTCCTCATAAGCAACGTCATCATATCTCCACCAGGTAGATACTCCATGATAAGATACAGATACTCTTCGTCTTGGAATGAACAATACAGCTTCACTATGCAATTGCTGTCAACCTCTGCAAGTAAATTTCTCTCTGCTTTCACATGTTCCACCTGAACATAAGCAAACCAAATCAGATTTCATTGATAGAAAAAAAAAGAAAAAAAAGAAGATAATATCAAAAAAAAAAAAAAGACAGCTTGCCTGGCCTCTACGAAGCATCTCAGATTTCTTGAGCTTTTTCATAGCATAGACATGGCCGGTTCCCTTCTCCCTGCAGATCCTAACCTCTCCAAAAGCGCCTTTCCCTATCATTGTCAATGGCTCGAAGTCATCAGTTCCCATTTTATGTCTCTGACGTCGCATGTATTCAGTTTCTTTCTTCTCTAAATCCTTCAGCATATTCTTTTGCTCTTCCTCAGAGACTTCTGCAGCAGCTAACTTATTCTCCAGCATATTACGTCTGCACCAAAATCCAAATTACCACACAAAAGATATGTATAAGTTCACATAAAAAAAGAGCAGAACTCATTATGCTTTAACCTTGAATTAGCAAATAAATATCTCATAAAGATTAGCATACTCTAGAAGACTACATAGAAAGCTAATCGTCAACAATACAATATGTATGCCAGACACAATATTATGTATCTTTTGAAGAGAATGAGACCATACCTCTCCTGTCTTTGCTGCTGACTTTGCAACTGTTTTTTGTAATGATTTTCGATATACTGTTTCGCAGCGGCAGCCTTCTGCTTGGTCACATTGGACACAGCTTCTTCACCTCCAGCTGCTTTGGATTCATCCTTAACATTGTTACTTCTAGAAGCTGCTTCCATCTTTTTAGAGGACTTGTCTTTCCCTTTAGACTTTAACTTATTGAGCCAACCTTTGACGACATCCATCCTTTCCCAAACCAAAAAAAGAATCTTACGCAGAGAGTTCGAACTATGAGACAGTGAGCGGACAGGATTTCTCTAGCGCCTTTGCACCTACACCGAGATAACACATGTTAGCTAACATTAACTCCACATCTTAACAGAACATTAACTAAGGCAACTAGCAAGACAATGTTTGACCAAATGTGCTAGAGGTATTACCCTTGCAGTATTGTTGGAGAATAGCTAATAAGCAAACAAAATGATCAAATGATTATTGAATAAGAAAAGCATGAATAGTTGCTGCTTAGGCGAACAACCAAACAAGCCTGAGCATTTAATCAAAGCCTTACACACCTTCCACTACCCAACCCTAACAGTAAAGCTTACACCTTTACTCTGTACCCACAAAATTCAAAGCAAAAACTCAATAAACATGATCAAGGCAAAGCAAAGCGATACCAAATCGATTTAAAAGAGTAAACAGAATGTACCCAGAAGAACAAAGCTTGAGACTTTGGAAGAGAAAGAGAGAGAGAGAGAGGGTCGTAAGGGTTTAAGTGGAGAGGAGAGGGAACCTCGATTCAGGGGAACTTGATTCCTCAAATTTTGCAGTGTCTGTGAAAGAGAAAGGGAGAAAGGAAAGTTTGAAGCTTTCGTTGCTTTTGATGTGTAGAGAAATTATATGCACAAACTCTGCCTTCTTTAGGCCAAAATATTTTTACAACTATGAGGATTTGGTTTACTGTCAAAATCATAGAAACAATGGATTAGGGAGTCTTTAATTGTATAGATCTCAGTCTTACTAAAAAGTCATTTGTTACCTTATCTATACGTAGACGTATATAGAATCATAGATACTAATTGAGATCATGAATATTCCCTTCCGTTTATTTCTTATTTAACGTTTTCAATTAGAGTAAGAAAATATTCTTTTTTCTTAATTCCATAGTTATCTATATAAATATATTTAATTAACAAAAATAATTAAACTAATATAAATAATTGGAAATCAATAGACATTACAACTAATAATTTACATAAAGATCTAAAAATACATTTTAAAAAGTTATAAAATTTTAAGTAATGAAAAAACGAAAGAATAACTGATTATCCACTTCATGATGCAGCAATATTTAATGTGATATTTTTTTTTTAAATATACTGTAATAGTTAAATTTGAATAGTTTCTTTGTTATTAGCAAACGTCATTAATAAAAAAAGTTATTGTTTATACTAGCCTTTTCTTTTGGGCAAAATTGTTTATACTAGTTAAACAAGAATTGAGAAACTACTACAAACCACATTTGAGCATTTTATCCGTTAAATTTGATTTGATTCGTTATTTTTCGCTATTCGATCCAAAAATTTCGGATATCCGTAAGCTTTCGAAGTAAAGCAGTACTAAAATTCAATATCCGTTAAAATCGAAGCAAATCACAAATATTAAAATTTTAGGAAGCGAATATCTGATCTGATCCGTCAATATATAAATACATGTATGTTTTGATTATATTTAAAGTTTAAATGTATAAAATTATATAATTATTATTCTAACATATGATTTGACAGATTCTATTCACGTTATTATTTATTAAAAGTATTACATAAAAGAAAGATAAAATATTTAATACAACAATAATTTTTTTCTTAAGTTTTTTGTTATTATAGTTGTTAACTAAGTTTAAAATTTTACAAAATATGAGGATTCAGTACTTTTTTTAATTTTTATCTTTTATATCACGCAAAAATATATTTTACAAAATAATTTGTATCGAATTTTAAGATTATTTGTATTAGTCAAAACAAATGAGATATCCGTAAATATTCGCAAATATCTATTTATTTTCCGGATATTTATTTTCTGAATATCTATTTTTTAGAATATCGGTATTTTTCCGAAGCAAAACAAATCGAAAAATTAAATATCCATAATATTCAAAGCAAATCATAAATATCTTAAAAAACTCGAATATCCGGTTCTTGTCGAGTCCTAACCACAACGCTAGACAGACACCAAATGAAAAAGGTTCAAAAGCCTAGATATCCGCCGGTGATGCAGTGCCATCAAGCCACGTGGTATTTATGAACAACGTGGTCCTAAGCTTTCTAATGCTATTTTGTGATTTGTCCGCAATTCTTTATCGTCACAAAATCACCAATTTGGAAAACCCATTATTTATTATATTCTTTAGTTAAATATATTTTATTCTTTAACCACATCAAATAATTCACAAAAATCATGTTGTAGGATAATTTTAACTTTACATTTTATTCACTATATTTTTTTGACGACAAACAGTTATTTATATTACTTAAACTTGAGATGGTCTGGATAACCGTATCAGAATAGAACAATCAATAAAATAAAATTCTCTATCGAAAAACCTCATAGTCCTAACTAAAGAATCTAAAATTTGATTTTGCGCTCGTAGAAAATGAATGATATTGAATTCCGGAAATCATATCTATTGAGTCTCTATCCTTTCCAATTTTATTGTAAAGACCGGCCAAACATGAGGCTCCTTAATTATGGTGATCAAATCCATGAAATCCATTCTGAAGTTCTGAAATGTTGAAAGCTGGAGTATACTCTCCATCGCCCGTTGTAGTACTTCAACTTTTGAATGCAAAGCAAATTCTCGCTGTGGATAATTTCGTATTTCCATAAGTTGAACCTTCCTCAAACTGTCCAACATCATCCACACTCGCTGAAATGTAATGTGGATCTCCATGACCCATCTAACATGAAAATATTTCCCAAGATTAAGACTTGGGGTTCCTCAATATTGTGATCTTGTAGAATAGTAGGCTTCATTTCGTTTGCATTGAACCGTGCTTAACACTCACTTTCTGCATAACAAACTAACTCCAGTGGATACTTATCAATCCTCCTAAGGAGTTTGTCATTTTGAACCTTCCAAATATACCAGATTATCCAGGGATAAGGATCTCTGTCTAACTATGGCTCGACAATGCTGTTATTTCTCCAGAAAAGTTAATCCATATTAGCATAAATACTCGGTGCTGGAAAGATATCTGGATTAGTTGGAGTCGCTGATAGGTACCAAACTTGTAAAGCATGCGGGCATTCGAAGATAGCATGAGTAAAATATTCTTCTGGTTCTCCACATCATGGGCAGTAGTTATCACATCTCATATTACGCCCATTCAAATTCTTCCTTGCTGCCAAATGTCATGTTATCAATTGCCAAATAAGATGACATATATATTGAGGAGCTTTAATCGTCCAAGCAAAGGATTGAGGTTTAGTTATACTGGATTCCAGTACCTCCTTTTCTTTCTCTGTCTTCAATAAATTTCGAGCTATCCAATATCTAAATTTAACTATGTACTGGCCATTCTTGATGAAGTTCCAACATAATTTATCACGCCGATGTTTGAGCTTATGGCCAAACTTCTTATGGGAGGTATATCAGCGAGAGCAACATAATCCTCATGTAGGTGAATATCCCACTTCTTCGATTCTTGATTAATAAGGTCGCTGATTCTCATGTTCGGGTGCAAAAATGGTGCTTCAGGATGAGCATGCCTAGCTGGCATTGTAGGGATCCAAGGATCCTCCCACACCTTAACCTTATATCCAGAATGTATATTTCTGTCTAATTCCCAATAGCAAAAGCTTTCGAGCCGCTGAAATTAAATACTGGTCCACACAAATGATTGGTTACTTACAGATATTGTTCGCAAAGGCGAACTCAATTTATAGTATCTTCTTCTCAAAACTCGAACCACTAGCGAATCAAGGTATTTAAGTAGCCTTCATAGTTGTTTTGCTAGTAAAGCTAGATTAAACTCATGGATCATAGGAAACCAATCCCACCCTCCTCCTTTGATAGACATAGCTTTTCCTATTTAGCCTAGTGAATTCATCTCTTTGGAGAGTTTGAACTCTACCGGAATTCATTATATTCATTAGTTCATAACTATGTATTTTGATTTTATATACTAGTAATTCTTGAAGTACATGTACTTTGTCGCTCCAAAAAAAGAAGTACATGTACTTTTATTTAGTGGATGTGAAATTTCATGATTGTTAAAATTCTTAAATTTTAGTGTTATTGGTTAATGGATTCTAATATTCTTAGTAAAATATAGTGCTATTATTTTTATGATTGTTTAGTAACTTACAAATCTCTTTTATTTTAAAATTTTAGTTTCTAATGATTTTATAAACCTATTAACTCTAATGTTATTGAAACTTGAATTCTAGACAATTTTACTTATAAATCAAAACTTCAAAAATCTTGCATATAACCATTAGATTTTCAAAATCATTACATTAGCAAATTTTGATAATTTCTTTTAATACGAAAAAATCTTTTCAACTCTTTAAAAATTCAACAAATCTATCTATTATTAGAATCAACCAACTCTACATAACTTGTACTCCCATTAACCCCTCCTTATATGTAAGGAAAACATATACGGTATATAAATAGTAAAATAATTCACAAAAAGCCACTCTATAAGATAATTTTAATTTTTTTATTTTATTCATTAGTTCTTAGCTATGTGTTTTGATTTTATATACTTATAATTCTTTGTTGTTCAAAAAAAATACTAATAATTATTGAAATACATGTACTTTTATTTCGTCAAATATGTTTTATATTAGTAGAATAAATTCCAAATAGTTAGCAGCTAAAGAAAGATTCCACTCATTTTCCGTTATATTATTGAAAGATTTACCAAAATGACATAAAAGTTGATTTTAAATGTAAAAATATAATCTAAAAGTAACTAAATACAAAATTAACCCAATAAAGTACTGAAATTACAATATTTCTTTATGACCAAACAAATAATTTGTAATTACTTTTACGATTATAACTTTGTGAAGTCTTCTCAGATCAGCAAAGTCTAAATCATTTATAGAAAAATATTTTGATAGAAAATAAATTAAAAGCATGTAACTATAAACATTTCTAAATAATGTAAACTTACATAAACTAAAATTAATTTGTTTTCATTAAATGAGTGAATATAGGTTGTAAGTCACGAGTGTACTTTGTTTAAGATTTAGTAAGATATGTTAGTATTATTCTTATTTTAGGGGTTTATATTTTAGCATCTTAAATTTTTAAAATTAAATTAAATTAAATTTTACATATATGCGTTTAGTTTTGAATATATTAAACCCTTTATAAGTTGAACTTATGATTAATGAAGTTTTTGTTGTTATTTAGTTATTTATTTGATTTTAAGGGAAAGAAGACTTTTTGGGAAGTCTTATAACATATTGATATGGTGCATTAGAAAAATTCTTGAGAATTCGTCTAATACATTATGTTAGACTTCCTAAGAAGTTTTCAGTACCGAAAATATTTAATTTAATTAGAATATTTATTTTTTTATATAAAGAAAATTTATACAAAGAGACAAATAATTAGTTTACTTTTGCTTTTGAAAGTGGTTGGATATCAAAAAAAAAAACTTGAAGATACCAAACTTTATATCAACTTTTTATTATTTTTTCTTATATCTTTCTCACTACTTTTTCTTGTTTTTGCATATTTTTTCATTTTATGGTTTTTATCTTCCATTCCTTTAAAAATAAATTTGTAAATTTAGATATGTAATTTTATGTGTGTTTATATGTTAGATTTGAAAAAACTATATATTCAACTTCATGTGATTGTTTAGTTTATTATTTAAGCATAATTTGTTTTGAAGTTTTACTCTGTTTTGAAACCGTTTTAATATTCTGATTTGCATGTTTATCAGATCTGAGTCGGACCTCTCCAGAAGACTTCTCAAAACTTCTGGAGAAATCTTCTCGACTTATGAAGAAATTTTCTGGAAAATTTAGCTATGCAAACTGCCAAATTGGTAAAATTTTACTTTCACCAATTATTTTGTGTGCTAAATATCAATAAAGTTACAAATTCAACATAATGTGATTATTTTAGCTTAAAATTATATTTTCATGGTTTATATTTCTTTAAGAAAATAAGATATCTTTCTTTATTATAATTATTTTAAGTTTAATATTTTTTTTAGATATGCATGTTTTTTTTCAGTTTTGAAGAATGTATATCAGACTTCATAGCAGAATTCTAAGAAGACTTCTCGGCAGACTTCATAAACAAAATTCTCAAGCAGATTTTTCGGAAGACTTCACATGATTTAAACAAGATATTAAAATTTAAGCAAAAAACTTAATTTTATGTGAATTTTTTTTAGCAGACTCTTGTTCTGATAGTTTATATAAAATTGGAAATAATATATCTAATTTGTCTCTATTCTATTAAAAATTATTTATTTAATAAGTCTTCTCTATTGCAGATTTCTAGAAAAGACTTATTTAGAGCAGAATTTTAGAGAAGCTTTCCTTTGTAAATATTAGTTTACTTTTGCTTTTGAAAGATTCTCGATAATACCAGAGAAGACTTCTCTTAGTCTTCTCTGATAAAGAGGTCAGTTTTGTAATTGACCAAAATTTTGTAGATATTTAACTTTTCTAAAGATATTTCTGAAAAAATCTTCTTACTGTCACATGAAGAAATAAGTCTGCATAAATTAGTTTTGCAATTGACCATATTTGACTTTTAAGAAGAGATTTTTGTAGAAATCTTCAACTGAAAGACTTCTACAGAAGTATTCTCTCAAAACCACAAATTTGACGAGAATCTCGGAATAAAACCAACAAAGACTTTTCAAGAAGTCTTCTAATTAATACTAAATGTTTAATTATTTATTGTCAGTTGCAAAACTAAACTAAACAGATTTCTTGCAACACTTTGAAAAATTCATGTGACGATAGAAGTCTTTTCCGAAGAGATTTCTCCGGAAAACTTCACCGGAAGTCTTCTTTAGAAAGTCAAATATCTGTAAATTTTTGTGAGAAAACTTTTTTAAAAAGTCAAATATCTGCAAACTTTTGTCAATTGCAAAACTAACATGTTTATAAGAGAAGACTTCAATACAAGTCTTCTTGCGACAATAGAAGTTTTCTCTATTTTTTGTTACAAAAAGTTAAAAGAATTCTCTAAAAGTCTTCTACGAAAAAACACAAAATAGTCAATTGCAAAAGTAACTAGCATTGACTAGAAGACTTCTCTATAAGTCTTCTCGAAAAGATCTGAAAAAATCCAATATCATTCTTAGATCCTGTAAGATTCATGTTTACCTTCTCCAAACACACATAACTTCATAATGAAAGTTAACCAAGAAACTTGAATTTAAGTAACTCCAATAAGTTTATAAATTTTGATATAAAAAGTTGGTTTGAAATAAAATGAGAGAGAGAGAGTAAAAGAGAAATGATTTGTGTGTAAGAAATAAGAACATGAAAAATATAAATGTCATTTTTGGTGTATTTAGAACTTGAAATTAGTTGGATGGTGTATTCATGGTGGTTAGTGTATTGATGCTAATGACTTGTAAATAAAAGAAGAAAATAAGGATAACATAGTAAAACAATCATTTTCGAAAAGAAAATAAATGATGTTTTCGTGAATAACTTAAATTTCTAAAATGAATATGGCAAATATAAATTCCAAAAAATTACCTTGAAGTTAACTTAAAATTTTAAGTCATATTTAAAAACTCCTTCTCTCTTTCTTGCCTGTACAGTATATACATATATCGTCTTCTCATTTTTCAATTTCTTTTTTGCTATATACATATATCTCATTTTTCAGTTTTAATAACTACACTAGATTTTGACCCGCGCTTTCAAAGCGCGGGATATTTTGTGATAAAATTTTCATTAACAATGTCACAAATGTTTCTTTAATTTGATTTAAACTTTTCTATTTAAAACAATTTTGCATTCTTTTGTGCAAACATGTTTTCCTTTGCATTTAAATCAGCATTTTTGTATCCGATCGGGACCAATGGTCCAATCAGTAAACTCAGTAATCCGATGTGTAATCTGGTTTGAGTTTTCAAATAAAATTAATTGTTTAAAAACCTGCTAAAATCCAAGACTAACCGGTAAAACCCGATGAGTGACCGATATGTAATCTAAAATGATTTAAATTGTTATTTTTAAAATTTAAAATTAATTTAGTGTTTTCCTTAAATACTTATTAGTTTTCATTTTATTGTATTTTTTATTTTATGTCTAAACTTCAACTTTGTTACAACAAATTGTTTTAATTATCTTTTATATATTTTATGTGAAAATAAAGAAAATAATTGATTTTGAATCCTTAAAATATTTTAAACATGGTTTTAATTTATTTTTAATATTTTTATTTATAGTTATATATTAAAGGCTTATTTAAACTATCAACCTACGGTTCACCCGAGGTCGACCCAATAACTCAATAATATAGATTTTTAATTAGATAAAATATAATTTATAAAGGGGAAATATCAATTCTACCATAAAGTTACATATAGAAAGCTTATATAAATTGTGGGTTGCCAATTGATACATTGTGATGAAGCTTAGATAAATTGCTTGGTATATTCATTTTGTATAAGTTTATATAAAAAAAATATAGAAAGCATGGTGTGTATATACAATTAGTTGGCACTGTGTAACTGATAAGTCCTAATATATGTATTCAGACTAAAGTTTGTTCACATTATTATATGAAAGAAATTATATAAGGGTCACTTTCGTTTAGTTGATTAAAAATAATGCATATATAGTATTTCAGTTATAGAAATGTTTGAAATAGGTTATAGTATTCTGCTTTAATAGTATAGATTACTTATATTAATTTATAGTTTATAAAGTAATTTATGAATAAGGTTATTTATTATCTTTATGAGTTGATATAATAATTTAATTATGAGTTATTTTGATATGTATTAGGAAATGTTTGAATATAGTTAGATACTTTAAATTTTTAAAACACGTTAGTTAATGTTAAACCAAGCATATAATCCGTTTCAGATTAAAGTTTGATTTGAACAAATAACTATATTTTAAAAGTCTTAGTATGGTGTATTAATACAAAAAAAAAATTACTAACAAAATCGGAAAGTAATGTTAATGCAATCTTGAGAGAATAAGATATTAAATGCTGTAATATTGTGGATTAAATGCAATAAAACGATTTGTTTATATTTATGGTCAAAATTAATTAATCATTGTATGCATAAATATAGGAGTGGCAAGGTTTTGTAATTAACTACCAAAATTAAGGGCAGAATCCTAGTAGGGATTCTGCTTTAATAGTATAGATACAAAAAAACCATTTCATGTATAACCACTTTAGTCATTTAAATGCAAAAACGTATAATTGTATGTACGTGATAAAATGTGTTTTTAGATTTTTGTTCATAAGGTCTCCTGATAACAAAAACAAGATATAACTTGAAAAAAAAATAATGAAATTTAATTTTGCTAAATGAACTGATTTTGTTTTGAAAATAGATGTACTTGATATCTGATATTTTCTTATGCGCCACAGCATTACGAATTTGAAAATAGAAAGAAAAGAAGCAACTTTTATTTATCTTTATGAAAAAAACATTTTTAAAGATTGAAGAGGATAAGGGTTTAATTTTCGCAATCTTTGAAGAGCTTTGAGGTGGGGAAGAATAACGCGGGGACCATTTTGTGTGTTGCCAGACTTTGTAGGTATGTATCACATTCATATTTTTTTTTCAAATAAATTAAATGTAACTAATTATAAAAATGTAGATGTATCACAACGTTATGTGTGTAATTGCAGTGGTTCCAACAATAGTTAATACGAAAAAAAAATAAGAAACCACTATTGTAAAGGTTCACCTAGATTTTATTGTTAGTGTCATTATCATATCTTTTGGTTTTCGACATATAATTATTAAAAATTGCGGTACTTGTTGACAATAGTTATGTTGGTATTTAAGTAAACGTTAAGTACTATATTCAGTAAAATGAGTTGAAAAAACTTATACATATATACATATCTATACTATTATTTGAGAAATATAAATGGTTTTAATGATTTGTAATCTTCTCCATATTTAGGACAATTCATTAGTTTAACTAATATAATTATTTGAAATTTTATTTTTATCTTTATATTTATCATGATATTTAAGATAATTAATTAACAGTTATTAACATATACTTTAAATATATTTTAATATATACTGATCATAATATTTAGAATATTCAATTAATAAGTAGATATTAACAATATATATTAAAAAAAATCTAGCGATAATATTATAATTACATATATTTTATATTTAGTTTATAATTTCAGTGACTAATATTATAGCTAATTTCTCTGATTCTTATTGGATAAATTGATCCAAATACATATTCTTACAGTATTAAATTTAAGATTAAAGTTAAATCATCATTACAATAAATGTCATAAAATATAAATTATATACTTATGTTAAAAAAATCATATACTTAGAAAATTAAACAATCATATTCTTAACCTAAAGTAAATTAATTTATATTTGTATATGATGAACATCAAATTATTTTTTGATCTATAAGATCACAAATATTATTTAAAACCAAAATTGAAAATATCATATTAAAAATAAAGTAAAGATTATCTAAAAATATATGGAACCATGAGAAAAACTAGGATAAAACGGTTAAATAACATTAAAATTTTGACAAACAATAAACATAATCCAAGATAATACAAATATAACGTTTTGTAATTAATTTCTTTTTTGTGATTTTGCTTCACTGTTTTTAAAATCTAAATTATAGTGAATATATAATGTTTATTGTGTATTGTTATTTTGTTGATATTTTATGAGTTGTAATTGCTTATAATCTTTTCAATGACAGTGAATTATATGTAATCTGCAAATACAAAAAAAAAATATTTTGATCCAAAATCTACATTCTATAAATAAAACAATGAAACAAAATAACATATTAAATACATCGATTATCAATATGAATATAATAATACTAATTAAAAATGTATCTAATTTTTAGATATATATATATTATATATAATTTTTTTTCATATATATATATATATATTATATATAATTTTTTTTCAATGAAGGATATTCATATTACTGAAGAAGATTTTAATTTTCAGCGACGATTGTTTTGGATTCTATGGGTAGGATATTACAAGTCCTACTATATATCTTCTTTCATTTATAGTGTAATTATATATAATATAACATATACAAAGAAGAAGAAAGCAAGAAATTGTTTTTGAAATCTATTGTCGTATGAGTCTAGCTATAAAGGTAAGAAAGTATGGATGTTATTGTCATGCACTCAAGGCTATTTAATTTGAATATCAATTATTCGGATCGAATATATAAAAAAGGTGGGGACATAAATCATGGGAGTTAACTTAGAGAAGTGGACAACAGCTTCAACTTTGTGTCCACGAGACAAACTTGTATAACACTTTCACATGTTTAGTTTCCTTTTAGACCAATAAAATGTTCTAATCATCAAATGCAATTACATATACTTAATTATTTACTCTTTTTTATCTCATAAAATAATCATTATCACCAATTTTGCTTGGGACAACCTAAAGATTTCTTCCAGCAACAGTAAAGTTACTTCCGAGTTATAATGGGGGCTAAGTAAATAATACGCATGCCTTTTGTTCCTTCTATCACGCTGCTTCTTTATTTTCTTTTTGTTCTTTATTGATCACTAAGTTCTAATGATTTAGCTTCAACGAGATTATTCTCATCATCCAAGGTTTTGGGATTAAGTTTGATGAAGTATTTAATCACAAATCTGTAGTGTTTAGTAGTGAACAATCAGTGGGTTCTATAAATATGTTAAGCAATGATTGAAGGTATACATAACTAAACTGCATCAAAAAGTTTAAATTGATAGGAAACTGAGCATCTCTACTGAACCATACAAACAACATATATATGAATATGTAAAGAAAGATATTAAAAAAGAAAACAAAACGTTCTATAAAACGAATTTTTTTAATCGTTGTATGCTTTGATTCCAGCAAAGAAATCTATTGTGAATCTTGTTTTTTCATGTCTGGATGCAGTTTCTGGCCATCATGGTGATCACTCGAGATCTCTGAGGCTTTCACTTGTCAACCAGAGCTTCTTCTGGACAACGAGTATCACATCCGAGTCATGGTCCGAATCCGAGGCTGCCTTGGTTTCAACTGCTTCCCAATGCAAAGCCTTGAGATACTTCTTCACAAGATCAACGACAGACTGTTTGTCCCTTATGAGTATGAAACCGGTTGGCCGAAGTATACGGTCCATCTCTAACAGCAAATCCTCTGCGCTGCAACCTCTCTTCTTGACATCAGAAATGATGTCCCAAGCATGGAGTAGATCGTAAGTCCTAGGGTAAGTTGAGAAGGCTTCACACCTGCCATATAATCATATATCATTAAGGAACATAGATATAAATAGATTATGATAAAGTTAAGAGGTTAAGGAGGAAACTGACCAGCTATGAACAGCACCCATCAGGCCTCTGTCGTATATCAGTTTAAGCGTGTTAGGGCCGTCTTCAGGAACAACATTCATAACCCAAACATCTTTGTCATTCAGAGCAGCAGCAAAGGAACCCATGTTTGCTTTCATGTCCATTATGTTCCTCACGGTGTCTGATTGAATTGCAGAACTCAAGAGATCCCAGTAAGCATCTACCCTATGCCTCCAAGTTTCCTGTTTGTGGAAGCAATAACGTAATGTGACTGACTACAGTCTATATCACTTGAAGCTTTGGTCACAAGAATTAAGATCATGAGCTTAAACATACCGTATCCTTCTCAAACATGTCAGTGGAATATCCAAAATCAGCCAGCCGAGGAGGAGGAGAGGTTAATCGAGCTGGCCATGGAGCCAATCCACTTCCCTTGGTTTTGTGATCATCTAGTGGAATAAAGGAAAATTGTATCAAACACAAGTCAAGTTACTTAAAACATAACTTATAATCTATGTTATTGAAAAGGAAAACTTACGTTCACTGTATTGACTAATGCAGGCTTCCATGTTTACACCATACACAGCATCAGGGTCACTGTCAGAGTTACATAGAGGAGGCTGGGTTCCAGGTTCTCTTTCCTGATAACAATCGTTTGTCATTGGTTTCTGCCAAATCACAGTTTGGTTCCTTTTAGCAGCTATGGTCCAACACATACGCCCCACAAGAGCACTCATTTCTCTCCATATTCTGAGATCCTCCTCGTCTTGTGCATATGCTTCTGGAGATGAATATGCAAAATAGCCACCAGGTCTCAGCACCCTGTCTAGCTCGAGAAGAAGGATACCGTCTCTTTGGAGCCAGTCGATTCGGCAACGCGAACAATGCGCAAGCTCAAACGATCTGCTTGGGTATGGGAGCCTCTTTGTTCCAAGAACGCCGAGGTAGGCAGGAATACCTCTCTCAAGAGCGAACTGGATTTGGTTCTGATGCACATCGTTTGGTGCCAAGGACATGGTCATGATATCTGATGCAAGAAGGTAACCACCAAAACTAGCAACACCACAGCCCACATCAAGAAATGTCCTCAGCCTCCCCCCATTGTTCAAAATGTTGTTGGGAAACTTAAGCATCTGCAAAATTTTCGAGAACATCATATCAGTAAGTTGAAGAACAAGTATTACAACCAATAAGATGTAGTCAGACTGCCTTACATTAGCCATGGATGCAATATACTTATCAGCACCATAGTGAAAATGAGTGCCACCACCAGGGAAATTGATTTTGTCTCCTTTGACAACCATCCAGTTCTGGTCAGACTTCTCATGAGCAAGGTGAGTATGAGGAATGTTCACTTTCCAAACTTCGTCTCTGCTTTTCGGCCACTTAATCGGAACCTAAGACATATCAAAACAGCGTGAGGAATGCTGCACTCAAAAAAACATGTCAAGAGGGGAGGTAGAAGAAATGAAACTGAACCTTATAACCAGGAGGAGGAGGAATCAAGCAGTTAAACCTCCTTTCAGGAGGAGGACAGTGACGCTCATAATGCTCCATCAAAGACAAGTCAAGCTTCAATCTCATCTGGTAAATGAGGTTCCTGTCTAAGCAAGGAATAAGCTCCGAGTGGCGGTCATCACACACAGGGAAGCTTCTTGGAGTGAAACCATTGGCATCATCATCATTATCATCTACATAAAAGGAGGTAGAAGAAGGCTCGTCCTTTTTGGTAGTAGGATCATCATCACCACCCAAACCAAGCTTCCTCCCATACTCAATAGCAGAAGCCCCATGGTTAGAAGAGCCGAAGAAGAGGTATACAAAAACAAGAAGTACCGCTGCAATGCAGACCAAAGCGATCACAGGCTTCTTCTTGCCTCCGTCTGATCTTCCTCCTCTCATCGCCTTCTCCTTGAGTATCAATCAAGAACCGATGATTTGTGAGTGAAATGTGATTTTAACTTATTATAAAGAATTCACAAGACTCAGATATTGACATAATTAGTAATTGTATTATTGATCACTGGAATCTAAAACAATCATTGGATCTGATATGAGAGGAAACTAATGAGATTCGCGATTCAATCAAAAGTAGAATTGAAACTAATCAATAGGATTAATCAAACTAGAATCGTCATCTTCTGCGATCAAACGGCAAATCGAGAACATATATTAGACCTAGTTCCTGGCGAAGGAAGGAATCAGAGAAGGAAGGAAGGAACTAACCAGTAGCTATTAGATTCGGAAGAGGAATGGGAACAAACAGATCAAGATCAAGGCAGAGGGAGAGAGAGAGAGAGAGGGGAGTGAGAATCGGATCTAAGAAGTTGCTTCTTCTTCTTCTTCTATAATAGGTGAGTCTATATTGGGAGACCAACGAACTTTCTCTTCTCTTTAGTTAGTGGAAAATGGGCTCTATCTAAGCACCGAAGCGGCAGCGATAGATTGAGAGAGAGGCGATAGAGAGAGAGAGAGAGAGCGTCACGGTCGTTAAATTAATACTATTCTATTAAAATAATCTGCTTTGCTTTGAATTTTAGTTAATTGATATTTTTCTTTTCTATTCTTTTGTGTCTGTCGGTGATCTTTTCTTTTGTTTTTGTAAATATGAGTTGATATGTAGAAGACGAGCTTTATTTATTTGTTTTATTTTCTTGACGATCTTATTTGTTTTATTTTTTTGGTCAAGATTTTACATTACTTTATTTTATTTTCGTTGACGTTTTTGGTGATAAATTGCCTATGGATCTACGCTTTCATTCATGATCTTCAGACAGTCAGTGGGGGTTGGTCACTAGGAAAATCATTTTTACCTATATGAAATATTTGAATACACTGGTCTACTACTGCTTTTGGTTGACTTGCCCCAACTTATTTACCTCTTTCGGGAGAAAATCTTATACTTCTCCACAATAACTTCTTTTCAGAATTTGTATTTTTTTCAATTTTGAAATGTATTTAAGGTTTTCTTTTTCTAATAATCTCGGGTATCCGGCAGGCTGGGATCCAACCAACTAATCTTCTGGAATTTATCCATTGATGCTAGACAAATCTGATTGTTCGTAATTAGAATTAGATATCTATATCGCCTGACCACACAAACGAGTAAATATGAGTTTGATAGGTTTTGAACCCAGGATGCTTAACACCTTTTCAAGCCCGACCAATGCTTTATGTGGTTTTTTTAAGTTTACTCGATCAAAAAACTTATACACAAATGATAACTTATTTTCTCTTTATTTTAATTTGTGAGTTGTGCCCCATTTTCACCTATAAAGTTCTATTTTCAAATATTTCAGTTTTTACTTGATTCTATTTTTAAATTGGAGTTATATATAACAAGAAGTTATATAACAATGTTGTATATATATGTATTATTTTTTTTTGTAAAAATGTTCAAGTATTGTTACCAGCTTTTCAAAGCTCAATTTCAGATAGTTTAACACAGTAGACCAATAACATAATCACAGTAATTAACTAAACAAAAAACCCAGCTGCAGTTTTAGAGCAAAACAAAATAATACGAGAGAAAGCTTCGGCTTTGGACTGGACAGAATCGAAGCAGTCTGGACTGGACAGCACCGAAGCAGTGACAAACCAGAGGAACCGGCGTAAATAGAGTGAGCTACTAGAGATCTCAGAGCGGGGAAGCCATCTTCTAACACCACCGACAACAGAGATATAACGATGCTGGAGAAATGAGAAGGAGAAAGAGGAAACCCTAGAAATAAAACAGAGAAAATGTTGTATGTATGTACTACATTAGTTTCAACTTTTAAGTCTAGATATCCACTTGGTCTCTTCAAGCTTCCAAGGATGGAAATTTTTTATACGCATCAGCTCTCGACAATTAAATTTTGCTGCACATCGTCTGGCCATGTGTCTTTTGAAATCTTAGATATCTACTATTCAAAAATGAAATGGTAATTGATCAAGATGTTTACCTAAAAAAGATGCCATTATTGTTTACTTGATATATATATAAGAAATGTAGGGTTATCTAGTATACAATCCATATAATTCCAAATGAATACATTAGTTTAAAAACAAAATAACTCATTGCTAAAGTCATAACGGATTGATGAAGACATGTAAACAATATGTGACTGCTGCTTTCCTTTGCTCACAATAATTTATTTCCTAAATTGAAACTATATTAGAACATAACAGTTTTACAATAACCCATACATAGCTATCTAAACCGGCGGAACACAAATATATTACCGTAAATTACAACCCAACAAAGGAAAATTAATACACCCATCCCACGGAACAACAAGTTACTGCAACCATACGGTCAGAATTAAATTGACTAGCAATGAAAAGGAAACAAGACACCATAACTGAGTCGGATCAGAATCAATATCTGAAAAGAGAAGATGCCAAGTAGATAAACCGTTCGAGCCAAAGACATTTGCGAGACGACAGCAAACTCTACAAAGAGAAGGAAGCAACCAAGAACTGAAAACCCATTGAACGCCTTTCACCCTTTGCTGCAATAAAGGCTTAGAAATCAAATTAATCCACCGGTTAATCAACTACAAGAAAAGAGACTGCTGCAAAAACGGGACCAAGAGCCATATTTTTGGTTTTTCTTTTGTTACATAAAAACAACAGAAACTAAAAAGACAATAAATACAAAGGCTTACAAAGTTCTTAATGGAATCAAGCAAAGGAAACCTTATATAACCTAACCTACAAAATCTCTACCTAGCAACCGCCAAAACCCTAGAGCTCCTCTTGAAATAGAACCATCGCAGAGATACACCACCGGGAACGAAAGCCACCAAGGCCAACAGGAAACTAGGGGGACTAGAAACAGCACAAGGACTAGTACAAGAGCACCCTTGTAAAACCGTTATCTGAAAGAACACAAAACAACAAATCAATAAAGGAGAACTATGAAAGGAAAGACTCGTCAAGAGGGAGATGGAGGAGATGGTGCTAATCAATCAGCTGCTGCTAGAGATCCTGGTTCAAGATCCACGTCGTCCAGTAGACTAACGACATCTTACTAGAATATAACCTAATGAATTCTAACTAAGATATAATATACAAGAAAGTTTTGTTTGCTTTATATACCCATGATAGATCTATTTATAGTATTTAGTATCTGATATCTAGACTAAGTAGATGGTTATAATGAGTATTCAATCCTCAACTAGGACATAAAATAAAATATGATTCCAATATTTTTTAAAAAAAATTCAAACACATAAATATTCATACTTATGTTTCTAATAGTTTTCATATTTTTATATATTTTTTTAAATTTAGTTTACTATTTTTCCATACAAAAGGGTAAAATATGTCCAAATGACCAAATATATCAAAAGTTCTAAAAGGACTAACAAAAGTTGAAAATGTCTGTTTCTCTAATTTCCCCTTTTAATTAACACATACTACTACACCAAAACTATATATTTTTATTAATTTATAGAGGTATTAATTTATCGAGATACTAATTAAACCAAAAATTCAATTTGGGACTATAAAATTATATTATTTTATAGAGATTTTTTAGTGTGTTGGGGTCAAAATCGGTCAAGACGAAATCGATGTCCGAAAGTCTCGGAAAAACATGAAAAATGTTAAAGCAACCTCGAGAGACTAATTGTTAATCGAGAAACCTTAAGAAAAAATTAAGTTCGAGATTCATCGTCTCGAAATCAACTGCTAGAAACATTTTCTACACAAGGAAAAAACCTACGGAAAACTAAAAACGCAAAAAACACGAACGCGCCGAAGGAACCGAGCAGCCAACACCGGACGTGGCCGTGGCCGCCAGGCGGCTAGCCCCGTGCTGGCCGTGGCCGCCGGCGGCTAGCGCCCGTGGCCGCCGGGCGGCTAGCCCCGTGCTGGCCGTGGCCGCCGGCGGCTAGCGCCCGTGCTGGCCGTGACCGCCGGGCGGCTAGCCCCGTGCTGGCCGTGGCCGCCGGCGGCTAGCGCCCGTGCTGGCCGTGGCCGCCGGGCGGCTAGCCCCGTGCTGGCCGTGGCCGCCGGCGGCTAGCGCCCGTGCTGGCCGTGGCCGCCGGGCGGCTAGCCCCGTGCTGGCCGTGGCCGCCGGCGGCTAGCGCCCGTGCTGGCCGTGGTCGCCGGGCGGCTAGCCCCGTGCTCGCTCGGGTCGTCGGACGGCTAGTCTTCGTGCGTAAGTTCCAAGCCTCCGGGTCGCCAGAAATCCGTGTTTCACGACTTTCCGAGTCCTTATAAATAAAACTCCTTTTTCTGTTCCGGGATTTCTGAAAACCCCTAAGACGTCAACGGATAGGAAGACTTCGTATAAAACGGTGATGGTTATCGTTCAACACCATTCACCTCAGCAATGGATCGAAGATCTTCCGAAAGACTCGACATCCAAGTAGGAGCATCCTTTCAGAGAAATCGTAGAAAAACAGCGGAAGCCCGGAATGCGGCCCGAAGGGGACCAACTCCGATCGGACGACCAGTTTACGATTTTCTAAAGGGATAGATGCGACGGTTTACAATTATCTTCGCATGACAAGATAAATGTCAACTTTCCGAAAAGATAAATGTCAACTTTCCCGATAAACACGAAAGCCGACGAAAATGGAAAAAGTCCAGCCCACGGCAGACTCAGCCCACCAAGGATAGACCGTCATATGGGAGTATATAAGCAATGCTAGGAGCAGAGGAAGGGGGATCCGAAATCAGAAGAAAGAAACTACTCCAGAGCAATTTAGAACTTAGGCGCTTATTTCCTTTTTTAGCGAGCTGCGACTCAACTAGGTTAGATCTAGGTTCTAAGACTAGCGACGATCGACAGCTCTTGTGGCCGAGATCTCGACCTGTTGTCCAAACATTCTCCGCAGATTCGGAAATAAGATTCTTTCTTTTTGCTCTATTCATTTTACGCATTTATTCTCGAATTAGACTTGTTTTAACTTTGTCGTGCGTGGCCCAGCAGATAGCCGGGATCCTCGGGGAAAACTAGGTCAACTTATTTTTCCTACGTTTCAACTTAACTAAAATCGACAGTGCGAATTTCGGTTCCCACAGTTTGGCGCTAGAAGGAGGGGGATTCACGGCTTTATCTTTCTCGCAACTACGCACGCCCAGTTAAGCATGTCTGTTGACGCGGAAAAAGACAAGCAAACACACGACGGACCAGCCGTCGATGTCAACGCTGAGAAAACTCCTGCTGGAAACGTATCAACGGTCACTGCCGAGGCAAACACCGCGATGCTGGACCAGATGAAGGAACTGTTCGCCACCGCCCAGAAACGGTCGGAAGAACAGGAGAAACTAATGACTTCACTCGCTAAACAGGTCGATACCTTAACAGCGAAAAGCAAACTCCCGCGCGGATCCACCAAGGTGAGGCGTGTCAGGAGGCTTGACTTCGGAACTCCCGGAGATCAAGAAAAAGATGCTACCAGAAAATCCCCGGAACTCATCCCCGATGATACCACTCCGACGGGACAGAAGAAAACGACGGACAACCTTCCACCCCCCATAAGGGACAACGAAGGAGACGACGTCGAAAGAATCAATCTGGATGTCAGCGATCAGTCGGATCCGTCCGACGAAGACGCCGACGTCCACCACAGAAGGACCCGAAGTCAGTCAGCTCGACTAGCGGCAGCCTTCGAAAAACCCATGACAGTAGAGGAAGAAGACCTCCACTGGTCAGAGCAAGAAAGGTTGGCTGAGGATCAGACTCGGGCCTATCGCCGCCAGCGTAGACAGAAGAGCGTGAACGGCGCCGACGAGATTCACGATCTCCGCGAGTACATCGCCAAAACTGCAGCCGAGGTGAAAGCGGTAAAATCGCAGATTCACCACGCAACCAGTACTGCCCCCGAGATCGACCTGCTCCTCGAGGAGTCGAGAAAAACCCCGTTCACCTCTCGAATCACGGAGGCACGAGTATCGGATCCTGGGAAAATAAAGCTTCCCACCTACGATGGAACCACAGACCCAAAGGCACATCTGCAGTCTTTCCAGATTGCAATGGCAAGGTCTAAACTTCCGGAGCGGGAAAAGGACGTCGGCTGCTGTCTCCTATTCGTCGAGAACCTCAGAGGTGCTGCACTCGAGTGGTTCTCACACTTGAAAAGAAACTCCATTGGAAGTTTCCGCCAGCTTGCTTCGGCTTTTCTGAAGCAATTCTCCATGTTCATGGACAGGGAAACTTCCGACGTAGACCTTTGGAGTCTAATTCAAAAAGAAGACGAACCGCTCCGCGACTACATAAAGAGGTTCAAACTCGTGATGTCCAGGGTAACAGGCCTCAGCGATAGAGTCGCCATCGACGCCCTGAGGAAGAACCTCTGGTACAAGTCAAAATTCCGAAAGTGGATCTCTCTGGAAAGGCCACGCACCATCCAGGACACTCTTCACAAAGCAACGGATTTCATCATCATGGAAGAAGAGATGAAAATCCTAGCGCAAAAGCATGGACCGCCAAAAGCGTCCGGCAAGAAGAGAACCTCTCGTAACGACAAGTACGTCCATCACGAGGGGGAAGACGTCCAAGGCGAACATAACTACGCCGTTAATTCCGAACAAGGAAGGACCAACGGAAACACCTGGACGCGGAACTCGTACAAGGACAATTCCAGCTGCGAGTTCCATCAGACGAGAGGTCACTCCACCGCCAACTGCAAAGTCCTCGGCGCTAGGCTCATTATGAAACTACTTGACGGCAAACTAGCAACGGTCAAGAGCGTGAAAGACCTGATCCTAGATTCTGACCGTCCGCCGAAGACCGACGGAGCCAATCACGAGAATAACGCTCATGGGACTCAATCGGGCGAAAAACGCGAACGGAGACAAGACGGCGAAGGAAACAACAACAACCGCCAAAGGGTCAATATGATCATCGGAGGATCGCACTTTTTCCAGGACTCTGTCTCGTCAATAAAAGCCTACGGGCGGAGGGCTGAAACAGGCCCCGGATGGTCTCCAGAAGATGACGTTCCCAATTACGCAATCATCTTCGAAGAACAGGATACGGCCGGACTCGATAAACCCCACTACGATCCTCTGGTCATCGACTTGGTGATTCAGGATCTCGAAGTCGGCCGCATCCTCATCGACACAGGGAGCACGGTCAACATCATGTTCCGCGACACTCTGCAGAGGATGAACATACCCCTCGGAGAAGTCATCCCAGAACCGAGACCATTGACTGGATTCTCGGGCGTCGCATCCATGACCCTCGGAAAAATCAGACTCCCAGTCATGGCTAAAGAAGTCACGAAGATCGTCGAATTCGCGGTAGTGGATAACCCGGCTATCTATAACGCCATAATGGGAACCCCTTGGATAAATGCCATGAAGGCGGTCCCATCCACTTACCATCTCGGCGTCAAATTTCCAACACCAACTGGAACTGCGGTAATCTGGGGAAGCCAAAAACAGTCGCGACTCTGCTTCCTAGCCGAGCATAAACTTCGCAGCAATCGGAACGCTCCAGTAGCTAACCCGAAGCGAACCAAGAAGAATCTGAGCATCTCAGAGAACTCAGCAGAAAACAACTCGGATCTGTCCGAACAGGCCACGACTCAGGATAGCGGAAAAATCCTCGAGACCATCGCCGAAAAAACGGACGACCCAACTCCCGACGCGACCACTGACTTAGCTGAAACAGTCAAGGCACCAGAAACCGTGGAGTAATAGCAACCGTGACAGAAACAGAACTACGAGATGGCTTGATCCTCGCAAGAGGTACGTAGGCAGCTCGTCACGACCCGACGAGTTCAGCTATCCCCCTCACCAAAAAGGGGGGGGGGGAAAGATAGGGACAGACATCCTTGTACTCCCGCAAAAACGCTTTTCATGTAATCGACATTATGAATAAAAAATTTCTTTTTATTTCAAATGCTTACTCAAACGCACAAACGTTACAGAAAACGAAAATCATATCTTTTGGGAACGCGAGACGTCGTTAGTTCCCGGAAAATCTTGATTTTCCTTTCTCCTCCAAACAGTCCATCCGCGACTCTAAAAACATCACCAAACAGTCCATCCGCGACTCTAAAACTCGCTTCCGTCGATTGGCCCCGACGGAAAAATAGAAACGTTTCACTCAATCAAATTCGTAGTCCGGCTTCCAATGAAGTCCTTTTTGCATCCGACAAGGATATCATAGCGCGCTATACAAAAAATCCAAATTTTGGTTAGCTCTTCGTAAAGGAAGTAGCTCGACTCATATCCAAACGAATCATATAAGCCGATAAGCACTTCGCAGATTCTAGAACGGTACGAGTCAGGTCAAAATCGCAAACAAGCAAAACGAAAGCCGATTTGTCATCGCACAGCTTCAGTCCGAAAGTAGACCTAGGTCTTGCCCTAAACCCAGCCTTGCTGGTATCTAAGACATCTCATAGGCATAAGTATCCAGAATACGAGATCCCAAAAGTTGCCTCTTATCGCTTACAAACCTAACGTTCGCTACAAAGTGACCTACGGACCTAGCGACAAAAAGAAGAGATTGAATGCGAAGTGACTACACGTATTCAAACCCTCTACACTTGACGAAAGTATAAATCAAAACGCATAGTTCACAAAAAGCATTTATAACAGGGATTCGAAAGCCACCAACGGCTGATCCCGAAAAACATAAAGTCACGCGACCTCCTAAGGGTCGCAACACATACATACAAACGGCCACACTTGGCCAATCATAAATTATAATCAAATGCATAGCTGTCGGATAGAGATATTCCGAACGAAGAGTCGGGCTGGTCGACCTCCTCACCCCCGTCGCCTGCGTTTGAACCCTCGCCTACATCCACCGTATCCTCCGAGACTTGGATAGGATTCCATAGTTCTCGAATTCTCCCTTCAATCGGAGGAACAAAGGATTCGGCGTTGGCACATATCCTCATCGAGCCATCCATCGTGGCAAGTTCGCCGGAAAGAGAGAAGTCCTCACGCTGCATCTTGCTGAGAGTACCGACCGAACCACGGCACTCGCGAAAATCACCTACAAAGTCCTGAGCCTCTCTGTACGCTTCGAACTCAGTAGAAAAGATTTCGGCCCTTCGGTTCATCTCGGCGGCGGCTCTTCTCCGTCCGCTCCTTTCCGCACGAACGAGGGCTCGAGCCTGGACCTCGGCTTGCCGGCGATTTTGCTCCTCCACCTCCAATCGATACTTAGCAAATTCCCTTTCCGTTTCCTCCGCTTTGAAACGGGCCAACCGGGCGGTGCGGAAACTCCCATCAATCGATGCATTACAAACTCTCACGGCCTGCAAAGAAGCCAAGGTCAAATAAAAAGAAAAGAGGAGTTACTCAAGTTTCAAAAACAAACCTCGTTGACCAAGCGAGCACCCTCCGCAGTCACTTTGTCCCTTTCCTCGTTGTCCAAAGACTCGTCACGGGAAAACGCCGGAGGGAGTTCGTCAAAGAAGTCACCCGGGGGAGGAACATCCCGGCTCTCTGAGGTAAAGCCAGGGTCATATCTCGGCGTCGCGCCATCTCCCGACGAGGTCCCAAAAGCGATCCCTTTATCTTTACGAGGTCTCCGCCTTTGCCTTAAAGGGGAAAAAACGTAGGACCTATCGTTGACGCAGGGACGTGTACCACCTCGCGATCGGTGAAGCGCGACCGCCCCTCGAATCCGGTCGAGAGTAAAGGAATTCCAGGAACAAGGCCTCGACCTAAAAAGATCCCTCCTGACCAAAAGATCGGAAGGAACATGCGCGAGACACCTGTTCTCTAAAAAAAAAAAAAAAAAAAAAAAAAAAAAAAAAAAAAAAAAAACGCACGTTCAGTACTCGCCTTTCGAATTCTAAAAGAGGGACTGCGATAATCTTACCTCGCTGGTACAACCAGTCCGTCGGGAATAGGTGGAGAAAGCCTTCCTCAACAGACTCTCCGTCTATCCTCACAAAAAAGAAACGATCAACATAATCCTTGGCGTGCGAGGTGACTCCATTGATTACCGAAAAGTTGGTCCTCGCCTTCATGGAGTAAACTCCATTGATGCTCGTCGCCTTGGAGTTCCATAACCCTTCGAAATCGGCAGGGCTAAGGTCTATCACTAACTCGTAACTCAGAATCACAACGCCGAGCCAGCTCTCCAAAGCTGACACGTTCAGCTGGCTGATTACGATTCCGAAACGGTCAAGGGCCTGAACAATGACCCCAGGGATTGGGAACCACAGTCGGCATTGCGTCAAGAACGCCTCGTAACAAGTAAAGTAACCTTCCGGAGGATGCTCCGAACTCTCATTCCCGCGGGGAATGCGAAACACGACTCCCTCCGGAACCCCATAAAACTCTCGAAGAGTTTCGAGATACTCGGAAGATACTTCGCTCGGTGAGTCAATTTCTCCACGCGCCCTCAGAGGTCGCCGAGGAATCGGGATCACGGGAAGGGGAGCATCAGTGCCAAAGACGGCGTCGCAGTACGCGCTCCTGTTGATCTCTGAAACCTCGGGCTTCGGATTTTCTTCCTCAGCGTGAAAACTATCCGAGGACGAGTGAGACTGCCTCCTCGAGGTTTTTGATCTTGAAGTCATTCTTTTCTTGAAAGCAGAGAGAGAATTTGCAAGAAAGAGATTAACTTGAGAATCTTGGGTGAAGTAAGAATGGTAAAGAATTCACAAGTCTTTATAGGCAAAGATTTTACTATTTACCCCGACCTTCGGCACGATTTCATCTCCATACTTTCCTCATGAACCATACCGCAAGCTAGGACCTACGAACCCTACGGCTCCTAGCTAGCTGGGGGGCTAACTGTTGGGGTCAAAATCGGTCAAGACGAAATCGATGTCCGAAAGTCTCGGAAAAACATGAAAAATGTTAAAGCAACCTCGAGAGACTAATTGTTAATCGAGAAACCTTAAGAAAAAATTAAGTTCGAGATTCATCGTCTCGAAATCAACTGCTAGAAACATTTTCTACACAAGGAAAAAACCTACGGAAAACTAAAAACGCAAAAAACACGAACGCGCCGAAGGAACCGAGCAGCCAACACCGGACGTGGCCGTGGCCGCCAGGCGGCTAGCCCCGTGCTGGCCGTGGCCGCCGGCGGCTAGCGCCCGTGCTGGCCGTGGCCGCCGGGCGGCTAGCCCCGTGCTGGCCGTGGCCGCCGGCGGCTAGCGCCCGTGCTGGCCGTGACCGCCGGGCGGCTAGCCCCGTGCTGGCCGTGGCCGCCGGCGGCTAGCGCCCGTGCTGGCCGTGGCCGCCGGGCGGCTAGCCCCGTGCTGGCCGTGGCCGCCGGCGGCTAGCGCCCGTGCTGGCCGTGGCCGCCGGGCGGCTAGCCCCGTGCTGGCCGTGGCCGCCGGCGGCTAGCGCCCGTGCTGGCCGTGGTCGCCGGGCGGCTAGCCCCGTGCTCGCTCGGGTCGTCGGACGGCTAGTCTTCGTGCGTAAGTTCCAAGCCTCCGGGTCGCCAGAAATCCGTGTTTCACGACTTTCCGAGTCCTTATAAATAAAACTCCTTTTTCTGTTCCGGGATTTCTGAAAACCCCTAAGACGTCAACGGATAGGAAGACTTCGTATAAAACGGTGATGGTTATCGTACAACACCATTCACCTCAGCAATGGATCGAAGATCTTCCGAAAGACTCGACATCCAAGTAGGAGCATCCTTTCAGAGAAATCGTAGAAAAACAGCGGAAGCCCGGAATGCGGCCCGAAGGGGACCAACTCCGATCGGACGACCAGTTTACGATTTTCTAAAGGGATAGATGCGACGGTTTACAATTATCTTCGCATGACAAGATAAATGTCAACTTTCCGAAAAGATAAATGTCAACTTTCCCGATAAACACGAAAGCCGACGAAAATGGAAAAAGTCCAGCCCACGGCAGACTCAGCCCACCAAGGATAGACCGTCATATGGGAGTATATAAGCAATGCTAGGAGCAGAGGAAGGGGGATCCGAAATCAGAAGAAAGAAACTACTCCAGAGCAATTTAGAACTTAGGCGCTTATTTCCTTTTTTAGCGAGCTGCGACTCAACTAGGTTAGATCTAGGTTCTAAGACTAGCGACGATCGACAGCTCTTGTGGCCGAGATCTCGACCTGTTGTCCAAACGTTCTCCGCAGATTCGGAAATAAGATTCTTTCTTTTTGCTCTATTCATTTTACGCATTTATTCTCGAATTAGACTTGTTTTAACTTTGTCGTGCGTGGCCCAGCAGATAGCCGGGATCCTCGGGGAAAACTAGGTCAACTTAGTTTTCCTACATTTCAACTTAACTAAAATCGACAGTGCGAATTTCGGTTCCCACATAGTGTATATTAATTTATAGATTATTAATTTAAAGAGGTTATACTGTATTTTTAGGGTTATAATTGGTGATCCGTAATGGACAATAGTCTTAAAAAATGTCTAAACTCAAAAGAAATCAAAAATAAACGAACAGATCCAGGTACCCAACAGTATTGTAGCTAAATGGAAAATTTATGGTTTTAACCAATACTGAAATTATGTTTTTTTTCTTACAGCAAAACCTTTAAACTATGTTTTCCTCTCAAAACAATAAAATTTATTTTTTCACCAAAACCGTAAATCTACGTTTCCGTTGAAACAATAAAATTATGTTTTCAGCCAGGATTGTAAAATTACACTCTTTCACCAAAACCATAAAATTATACCTGCCAAAACCGTAAAACTATATTTTCCATCGAAAAATCATGTTTTTCCGCCAAGATCGTAAAATTACAGTTTTCGCTAAAACATTAAAATTACGTTGTTCCCCAAAAAACTTTAAATTGTGTGTTCCTACCAAAACCATAAAAGCTATATTTTCCTGCTAAAACAGTAAAATTATGTTTTCCCTCTAACACCATAAAAAAACGAAATTATGTTTTTCTTTGAATTTGTTTTTCAAAGTTAAAACCATTGTGAATTAATAAAATCTTAGATTTTATACAATATTATTTACCTAATGACTATATAAAAATCATACATGGATATTTGTTTTGCTAAATACAAAGCCAAATATTTATGATAATGCATTCATATTTTTATGCATCAAGCAATTTATATTATACATAAAAATTTAAATTTTTTATTTTATAAATATAAATATATAAAATTTATACAGTTATAAATAGAAAATAGTAACTGTAATTAATTAAAACACGACAATATTGTAAATGAGTTCATTATATTTTAATTTAAAAATAATTATGATAATTAAATTAAATAAATAAATTTTATTAATAAAGTGTAGTCCACACAAAAAATTGGTCTCATTTCTTTTAAGCTCCAACCTCAAAGCAATGTAAATGACAAATAATACCACCAAACTGGATCTTAGACAACTTGGTCATTCTATTATTACATGTAAAACAGATGAATAAAGTCAACTTAATATTGTCTGGATTCATGTTTAGGTCTCCTAAGAATTAATGGGAATACTAGAACTTGATCTGCGCCCGCGCGCGGATGTTTGATTTAACTTGTATTCAACGTAAACTCATAAGTCGTTGGTTTTATAAAACACTTCTATGTATATTTTTATGTTTTGTAATTTCCATATAGAATATAATATATTATTTTATAATATAGATGTTTGATAATTTTTTTTATTTTTACATAATATTATTTTAAAAATTTTATAACTTGATGCAATTTGATGTAATTGTACTATTCATATATTAATCTGCGGTTTTTTTGTTAATTTATTTTAAAATAAAAAACATGCTCAAATTTTTATTTTTTGCATTAGTTTTCTATGAATTATTATTAATTTTATGATTTTGTTTTTTGAAAATTTAACTTTCAAATGTTTTATTTTTTTGTCTAAACTAAATAAGGTAATACTATGCTTTAAAATTGTTTTATATAATATACAATATATATTTTAGTTTGTGTTTTTATTTACACCACAAATAAACAATAATCATTGTAATTAATTAATTTAAAATGTACTGGCAGATCTGTAAATAAAAAGAAATACAAAAATGAAGCACTTAATTTATTATAAATGCAACAACCAAATGTGTAAATAATATAGGCTAAATTTTGACCCGCATTTTCAAAGCGCGGAACTGATTTTTAAACAAATCAAATTTATATAATGTAAATTTGTATTTTTAATTGTGAATCTATATTTAAATGTTACGCATGAAGCGTTATATTCAGTGTTCAGAAATCCGACCAGAACCCACGGTGAAACTGGTAAACTGATGAGCCTATATGTAATCTGGTTTGTTTTTTTTAAAAAACTCGTTATTTTATAAAGGGCTTTTTGCAAAAGTGACTCAAAACTTGAAGTCAAACATAAAACTAACCTTTTCTTTTGACTCATTTTTTTTTTGAGTTTTTAACCCCACACCTCCATTTAATCTACGAAAATGCCATTAACTTTTTATTTTTTTTGTTTTTCGAAAATGGCTTCTTTACTGTCTCAACCTCATATTCTTCAAATATTTACAATATTGCCACTGCCATGAATAGTGGGAACAACCTTGTACGAACTGTTTGGAGCTTTTAATGCCCTTTAATGCACGTAAATCTCTTTACACTCTCTCTGTTTCAATTGTTATGAACTAAAAACAACATTTCTTTCACTTTCTCTCCATATTCATCCAAAAAACTCAAGCTTTTGATTCAAAATATGGGCGATGGTTGACAGAGCCATATTTCTTTCGTTTTGACTTACGGTTGCTTTCGTTTGAGGTTCTTGGTGGTTGGAGAAGACCCTGTGTGCAAACGAAGTCATCTCACCTAGTTTAAGGTACGAATTTGATTTTTTTTCAAAATCTGTTCGCGTAGAAGACTTACAAGTAAGTCATCTGTATGTAGAAGACTTACTGATGAGTCTTCTGGTCAAACGGACGACTTAAACTAAGTCGTCCAGCTTTGTTTGTTGAAAAAAACACTCCAGACGACTTATATAAGTCGTCTACGAGAAACAGGCTAGTTTTGCATTTGACCGAATCGTGTCAGATCTTTGACTATTTCTGGACGACTTATAATTCAGTCGTCTCTGGGAAAATTAAAATTTCAATATTTTATTAAACTAGACGACTTACGTGTAAGTCGTCTTAGGTTAGTTTTGTAATTGAAAAATAAAACTTCATAATTTAACTTTTACCAGACGACATAATATAAAGTCGTCCCGTCAGAAGACTTAATTTAAAGTCGTCCGGGGAAAGCAAAGTCGTCCAGAATTTTTCCCAATTTTCTGGTCAAACCTTGCTTATCCCGGACGACCTTAAATTAAGTCGTCTAGCTGGACGACTTTTAGTTAAGTCGTCTGGAGAAAGTTAAATTTCAAGTTTTATTTTTCAATTACAAAACTAACCGAGGACGACTTACATGTAAGTCGTCTAGTTTGAATAAAATATTGAAATTTTTACTTTCCAGAGACGACTGAATTATAAGTCATCCAGAAATAGTCAAAGATCTGACACGATTCGGTCAAATGCAAAACTAGCCCGTTTCTCGTAGACGACTTATATATAAGTCGTCTGAATTTTTTTTTTAACAAACAAAGCCGGACGACTTAGAATTAAGTAGTCCCTTTTAATTTTCAATTGCAAAAGTGACCTCTTTAGACGACTTACCTTTAAGTGTTCTGGACGACTTAATTATAAGTCTTCTGCGATAATGTTTATTGAACTTCTTCATTTTCTCTATGTTTACTAATGTGTTTTATTTTGAATATTTGCAGATGATTTTTAAGTTACATGCAGTGTATGGAGAATGGTTGTTGAGAGATTTCCATTGGGATTTTGTGGTTGATGATCTCAAAGGAGCAAGATTGTTTTTATTGAATGAAGATTCAACACATGCTGAACTTGTTGCAATGGCTCAAGAAGATTATAACCTGGACATGAGATCAGTGACTGTGGAGATTAGCTACTCATTACCAGCAGAAATGATGATGACTCCAGGCAGTCCTCCCATTCATGTTACAAGTGATAGACAAGTTCGAAACTTGCTCGAGATACTCAAAACGCATAGAGTATGTCTTTGTGTATCAAGCCGCAGCAAGGTGGAAACGGTTTCAGAGAAAAGAGAAGAAGCTGGTGAATGGGAAGAAGATGTTGGTGATAATGATGAAGCTGGTGAATGGGAAGAAGATGTTGGTGATAATGATGAAGCTGATGAATGTTTTGAAGATGTTGGTGATAATGAGTCTGTTGAAGATGAAAATCAAGATGGGGAGGAGGAAAATGGGGAGGAGGAAAATGGGGAAGAGGATGCTGATAACACTATTGTTGGTGAAACAGATCAGAATGGTGGGGATTACAGTCTTTATGGAAAGGTTCAAGATGAGGATGAGGAAGATGATGATAATATTTGTTTTGAAGAAATTGAAAAGACATATGCTAAGACAAATGCTATTGAAGGAGGAAAATCGGATTGTACCAGCATCTATGTCAACCAGAGTTTTGTTAGCAAGGATGCACTGCTTTCAGAGCTGCGGTTGACAGCAGTGAGGGGTAGGTTTTCTTTCAGAATATACAAATCATCAAAAACTCTCCTTGTGGCAACATGTCGGGTTAGCGGTTGTGGATGGAAGATCAGAGCGAGTGTGAAACATGGGCCAAACACGTTTTGGGTAACAAAGTATGTGGAAAAACATTTATGCTCAATTGGAGACCGAATCGCTCAGCGGAGACACTGTACTCCAAAGTATGTTGGTAGTCTTTTCATTGATCGTGTTGGAATCATTGATGGGATAACTCCACAGCATATCACTGATGCAATGAGGAACATGTTTGGCATGACGCTTGATTACACCACTTCATACAGAGCACTGTTATATGCACAAAAATTGGTGAGAGGATCAGCAGAAGAAGGGTATTCGCGTCTGCCTTCATATCTCGAGCAAATCTCCATTGCAAATCCTGATTCTATCACGGCTATAGAACTTGATTCTAAGAAAAGATTTAAGTATCTATTTCTCTCTTTTGGAGCTTCTATCAAAGGTTTTAAGTATCAGAGAAGGGTCATTGTGGTGGATGGAACTCACCTAAGTGGAAAGTATGGAGGTGTTATGTTAGTTGCAGCCGCACAAGATGGCAATTTTCAGATATTCCCATTGGCTTTTGGGATCGTGGATGCTGAAGATGAACCTTCTTGGGAATGGTTTTTCACAAAATTGGCTAGTTGTATATCTCATGACAAGCCTCTGGTGATAGTCTCCGACCGGCACGCGGCCATTAAAAGTGCGTGTGAGAAGGTGTTTCCTTGGGCAACCCGAGGAATATGTTATTATCACCTTCAAGATAACATTGTCAAAAAGTTTAAAGGGAAACATCTCATGTACTTGGTGAAAGGGGCTGCTTATGCGCACACGGTTTACGATTTTGACCGGTACATGGCTGAGATACGGAGTGCAAACCCGGAACTTGCAACGTATTTGGAGAAGGCCGACGCCAGGCTATGGTCAAGGGTTTATTGTAAGCGGAACAGGTTCAACATAAAAACAAGCAACATCGCTGAATCTATTAATTCCGCACTGAAGCGAGCAAGAGGATTTCCGATTCCGTTCCTGCTGGAGTTCATAAGGCAGAAGTTAGGAAAATGGTATTGGAAAAGGAGACAAGATGCTTTGAGTCTCCCAACTGAACATAGCCGGGGTGTTGAATACTTGCTTGCTGTTCGATCAGAGATAGCGGATACGATGACGGTCGAACCAATTGATGGATGGCGTTTCTTTGTCAAAGGTGGCAAAATGGACTGTGTGGTTGATTTGGAACATGTAAAGTGTGATTGTGGTGTCTATGGAGTGGAGAAAATACCTTGCTCTCATGCTATAGCTGCTGGAACACATGCTGGTTTGCATATCGCCACACTTGTATGTCCACTTTACTCAAAGAATCATCTGTATGCAGGATACTCAGAGAATATATATCCTATCGTGTCACAACATATTGAGGAACGAGAATGCTTTCCTCCAAACGTAAAGCGTGGTCCGGGGAGACAGAAGAAATCAAGATGGCAATCTTGGTTGGAGCTATCTAGGATGAGAGGACACAAACCCAGGAAGAAACACAGGGCACGGAGATGCTCAAACTGCAAGGAAACTGGCCATACGAAACCACAATGTACACAACCAGTTGACTAGTTGTCCAGACGACCTAAATTTAAGTCGTCCAGACGACCTAAATTTAAGTCGTCCAGTCCAGACGACTAATTCTTAAGTCGTCCAGTGTTTCGTCTACCAGATAACCTTCAAGACGACTAAATCTTAAGTCGTCCAAAAGACCTTCTACTATCCCTTCAAGTGTATTTTTTTAGACGACCTTTTACTAAGTCGTCCAGTGTATTTTATTTTTAGACTACCTTCTACTATCCCTTCAAGTGTTTTTTTTAGACGACCTTTTACTAAGTCGTCCAGTGTATTTTATTTTTAGACTACCTTCCAGACGACTTATTTGTAAGTCGTCCAGCTGGAAAACCTTCCAGACGACTTATTTGTAAGTCGTCCAGCTGGAAAACCTTCCAGACGACTTATATGTAAGTCGTCCAGCTGAATCCAGACGACTTCAAAGACAAGTTAGAAAATCATACACAAGTTAGAAAATCATACACAAGTTAGAAAATCTATACAAAGACAAGTTCAAATACACAAATCATACACAAGTTCAAATACAAATACACAAATCTATACACAAGTTCAAATACACAAATCATACACAAGTTCAAATACAAATACACAAATCTATACAAAGACAAGTTCAAAGCCATACACAAATCTAATCATACATGCCCACGAACTTATCACCATCCTCATTCTCTTTCAAATGCTGATCAACAAGCTCCGTCCATATAACCACCGCCATATTATCCCTCATACTCTTCACATTGGACCTAGCAAAGTCTTTAGGGCTAAAAGGGACCCCAAGAGCATGACATTCAATGTACTTTAGAGCGTACAGGCCACAATCACCATTGTTGGCCGTGGGTACATCTTTCAGCCGTCTCTCATATGTGTATCGCTCCAACCCGTATTTGGCCCTTCCTTCGTCGGTGTTTGCGTTGACAACAAGCAGATAAGGGACCATCTCGAGAAAAGGCTCCATTATCTCATCCCATGCTTCTGGTATGGTACATGAAGGTATGCTGTCCCAGACGACTATGTGCCTGTTAGGGATTGATATCCAAATAGCAACCCAATGTTTGTTGTTCAAGTTCACTGGCGCATAGATATCATCAATGTCCTCCCCCACTTCTTGTTTGATTGGCAAAATGAAGGCATTGATCCGTCATAAAAACTCGACGCCCCACCAGGTAGCATTCTTCCTAAACCTTTATGATCAGGTTGCGATGTCTTGAAGAACAGATACTGGCCTCTCCAAGACTGGTCAAAGTTGTGATCCAGGAAGCACATTCGCTCGCTCCGGAAAGCTTGTGGGTTCTCCTGATACCTCTGCCTCAGCACATTAATCCAAGCATCCATATGCTGCATATAAAATAATACAAGTTAGAACCTTCCAGACGACTTTTATTTAAGTCGTCCAAACCTACCAGATGACTTATTTGTAAGTCGTCCAGCTGGAAAACCTTCCAGACGACTTATTGGTAAGTCGTCCAGCTGGAAAACCTTCCAGACGACTTATATATTTACAAATCTATACAAAGACAAGTTACCAGACGACTTAAAGATAAGCAGAAGACTTACTACGTCTTCCAGCCATCCTTTGGGTGTCCGGAGGATGTGATACCACCAAGTTGGTGATGTACGTGGTTTGTCCTCATGCTTAGTGAAATAATGACTGCAAACAAAAAAGCAATCAGTTTTGGTAGACTAAATCAAGCTATTATGGGTAAAGCAATCACTTACGGATCAGTTTTCAACCACTCAGCGAGCTCCTTCAACTTAGGTCTGTTTAGTGTGGGAAATTGATTATACTTTGCCAATCTAAGGAGTTTCTTTCTCTCTGCCGTATAAGGAGATATCTGCGTGGGAGCAGGTTTCTTCGTTCGTTCACTCCTTGCACGCACAGAAGTAGTGGGAGCTGTTTTGTCCAATACAACCAGGCTCGGTTCTGAAACTGGAACGCTCGGTTGTTGATCGTTGGAAGCGAAGCTCGGTTGTTGATCGTTGGAAGCGAAGCTCGGTTGGTCAGTGGAAGTGAGAGGAACAATCTCTTTGGAGGTGACACCATCTGCTTTACTCTCCGGCAAGATCTTATATACCGAGATCGCCTCATCTGCTGTATCCTCCGGCAACAATCTCTGCAATAAAAGTTGCACACAAGTTAACCCTGGACGACTTAAATAAAAGTTGTCTGGACGACTAGTTGACCAGTCAACTAGTCGTCCAGACAACTTTTATTTAAGTCGTCTGGACAACTAGTCGTCCAGACAACTTTTATTTAAGTCGTCTGGACAACTAGAAGACCCTGGACGACTTAATTCTTGTTGGGAGAGGATTTGATACTAACCTCTTTGGGCAGAGGAGAAGGCTGTTTCTTTTGAGGAGTAGGCTGTTTCTTTTGAGGAGTAGGCTGTTTCTTTTGAGGAGTAGGCTTTGCCTTTTGAGGAATAGGCTGTCTGGTTTGAGGAGTAGGATGATTCGTTTGAAGTGTAGGCTGATCCTTTTGAGGAGTAGGCAGATTGGTTTGAGGTGTAGGGGTAGGCTGTTTGTTACTAACCCCGGTTTCTTTGGCTTGAGGGGTAGGCTGTTTGTTACTAACCCCGGTTTCTTTGGCTTGAGGGGTATGCTGTTTGTTACTAACCCCGATTTCTTTGGCTTGAGGGATAGGCTGTTTGTTACTAACCCCGGTTTCTTTGGCTTGAGGGGTAGCCTGATTGGTGACACTAACCTTCTTCTCCACAGCTTCCAATCTATCGGACAACTTCCTAATCTCCCTGATGCACTTCTTAAACCCCTCTTTCATCATGTCACCTAAGCCACTTCTTAAGTCCTTGAACATATTTTCCAACTCCTCTCTGGTCACCCAACTAGCCTCTTCTCTAGCCTCTTCGCTAGCCTCTTCTCTAGCCTCTTCTCTAGCCTCTTTAGGAGCCTCTTTAGGACCCTCTTTACGAGCTTTCTTCCGAGGTCTCTGATTGTCTTCCTCCTCCTCCTCCACCTCCACCACAACCATCTCTTTGGCTCTTTTCGATGGAGTCACAAACTTAGGTTTTGTACCAGTGACTTCCCAGCAATCCATGGTCCACTTCCACGGTCTCCGATCATACATGACTTTAATGATGTTCTCCGCGGGCACGTCCTCAACCTCAGAGTCCCATTTTGGCCACATTTCACTAATGTCCTTCTCAACAAAGTTGATCACGCGGATCTGCAGTAAATAGAAGAAGAATCGAGTTAGATATTTGAAACAAAATACTAAATAGACGACTTAATTATAAGTCATCTACTAAGTCGTCCAGCTGGACGACCTTCCAGACGACTTATTATAAGTCGTCTACTAAGTCTTCCAGCTGGACGACCTTCCAGACGACTTATAATAAGTCGTCTACTAAGTCATCCAGATGGAAGACCTTCCAGACGACTTATAATAAGTCGTCTACTAAGTCGTCCAGCTGGAAGACTTTCCAGACAACTTAATTAAGTGAAGATGGAAAGGTACCTGACTCAAGATAGCAGCTTTCATGAATCTGCGGCCTCTACTGCCCTCGTAAGCCAGAATCGGTGGAGACGGACTGTTTGCTCTGGGACAACCAATACTAGCACCCAATCCCGGAATAGCTGTGTACGCCCAGACCTGAAGAACTTGTATAAACCCATCCACGGTGTAACAGCCAGTAATATCTTTGTTCCACAAAGAGTCCATCAGCACCTTAAACGCGACTCTCCCCCATGGATAATTCTCAAACCGTTCTAAATCCATCACTAGCCTTGCCAGAGTAGCTCGTGTAGCGGTTGAAAACTTTTTCCCTTCAATGAATCCAGTGAAGATGGAAAGGTACGCGAGTCGCTTGCGATCTTCCCTGGACCAATCCCCGCATCTCTTCAGTGCTGCTATTATCTGAACAGTAGTTGGCCCAGCTTCCAGATGAACTCCCATCATCCCTCAGAAAGAAACCATCTCTGGGGTAACTTCACATTCTGGTGTCTCAAGGTCCACGATGTACTCGCAGTTTAGACCAGTGATGTTTTCAAACTCTAACAGTGAAAACCTCGCAGGTTCTGGACCAACGAGACACCACATCTCGTACTTCTTCTTAATGTCCAGCTTTAAACAGAGCAAGTAGTGAACCAGCCTTGAAGCCCAACCAAATCCCTGCTCCTTGAACTTGATGAAAACTCCCAATCTCGACTCCTTGAGCTCTTCAAATTCAGCATCAGTGAGAGCTTCCCTAAGAGCAGCATGCAACTTCTTGTCATCCGTATGATACGAAATGCTATTGTGGGGTTCTGGCTCTTCCCCTAATGTGTATAACCTACGGGGGAGTTCTGGAATATCCATCCTTTTTGTCTGCAAAATAATCAAAGACAACAATAAAAGTCAGAACACAAGCTAAATCAATCACGCCTTAATTGTTACTCCAGACGACTTAGTAGACGACTTTAATATAAGTCGTCTGGAAAGTCGTCCAACTAGACGACTTAGTTGACGACTTATATTTAAGTCGTCTGGAAAGTCTTCCAAATAGAAGACTTATATTTAAGTCGTCTACTAAGTCTTCCAGTTGGAAGACTTTCCAGACGACTTACTTACAAGTCTTCCAGTAGAAAAATTTCAAGCGGACCTGATTAGTCGCAGAAGGAGTTGGAGTACTCGTCATTGTGGTTATAGATCTGAGAAAATAAACGTGAAACGGTGAGAATGAGTAAATTGAAAGAGACAACGTTTTATGTTCATCTTTTCCTCGAGTTTGATGACTTACCGGCGTTAGGGTTTACAGAGAAACGGCGCTACGGTTTACAGAGAAGAAGCGGCGGTGCTAGGGTTTAGAAGAAGCGGCGGTGCTAGCTAGTGTTTAGAGGAAGCGGCGGTGAGAACGTTGGTGAGCACGGTGGCGAGGGCGACGGTTTGTTCGGAAATAGTGGAAGCGGGGCGCTAGGGTTTAGAGGAATCGGCGGCGCTAGGGTTAGAAGAAGCTGCGGCGACAACGGTGAGAATGAAGTGAGATAAATAGCCGACGTTGAGAACGATGGTTGTTCGGAAATAGTGGGAATTCGAATCGCCTTCGATATCGCCGGTGAGAGAGAACTGTTAGGGTTTCTGAATTTCGCGGAAAATGAAAGAAAAAAAAATCACCTTATATATTGGGTAAATGATCCGGTTAGCTTTAAAAGTACATTGGTAAACTTTAAGGTTTGGTCCGGTTTAGACGACTTATTCTGGCTGATAATGTGCATCAGACGACCTAATATTTAGTCGTCTGGGCACAGAAGACTAAATATTAAGTCGTCCCAGACCCTAAAATGAACCCCTAAACTAAAATGACTAAATTAACTTACTAACCACGTTATAAAATCAAATTATACTTCAATAGTGTTTACTATACACAGAAATGAACACGCTTAGGTAATTTTAAAAAATTTCAAAAACGGTTTTAATGCTTTCCAAAATCTAACCCTAAGAACACATACAATACTACAACATATGTTGATGAAACATAAACTAAAGAATATCATGACTCACTACTTTCACTCATCTGGGCTGAAAACAATTGAAATTTGTTATATATTAATTTATATCTCTTAAGACATATGTTAATTACATAATTCCAATTTTTCACTTATCAAAATATTTTTTACAAAATTTTTAAATTAAGTTTAAGAATAACTGTCCAGACGACGTTAAGTTAAGTCGTCTGGACGACTTTTTTTCAAGACGTCTAAACAGACGACTTGCGAGGGGTAGAAACGTAAAAAAAAACTGTTTTTTTGTTTGTTCACAAGGAGATAGTCGTAATTTCAATAGCCTTTTAGGTTACTTTTGCCTTTGACCCAAGTTGGGGTATTATTTTGGGTTTGACTCCAAGTTTTGAGTCACACTTGGCAATTCTCCCTTTTATAAAACCTGCAAAAAATCCTAAAATCTTGGACCCGGTTATCGGTTGAATAGATGGGTGACCCATTATGTAATACATTTTGACTTAAATTTTCATTGTTTTTGATTTATTTTAAATTTTAGATTTAATTTCATTATTCATATTAGACATTTAAATATATATTTTTTTAATTTTAATTTTGTTATATATCTAATAATATTTTTTAGAATTAGATTTTGATCCGCGCTTTAATACGCGGGATTAATTTTTATTAAAATATTTATTTACTAAAAACATAAATCTTATACAAATGATTCTTTCATAATTTTTTTTTAAAGTATAAGCAGTTAAATTATTACATGAATATAATTTTATGAAAATAAGATAATTCTATATAACCGCCTCGTATCAATTTTACTTATATTTAAAACTTTAAATTTTAGTAAAACTTTAGTTTTAATTTTTTATATTGGTAAAAAATCATTTTAGTATTATATGTTTTGTCAGCATTATTATACAAATTAACTATTTTCTTTCAACCCTTTTCATACTTGATAAATATATTCTATTATTTTTGATATTCTAATTTAAATATATCTACTAAAATATGAAATTGTTTATAAGTTTATATTATTTCTAACTTTAATATTTGTTTTAATAAGTTGAAGTATGTTGTAAAATTCATGAATATTTTTTTCTGTTATTTTTATAATTTATAACATAGTTAATAAATAGATTAAGTTCTTTTATATTTATTAATTGGTGTAGTAATTTAATTATAAATATAAATTATGTTATATATAAATATTACTGAAATTTTATTTCTTATTATATAAATGAAAAATGAATTAATATTCGGTTTTAATTATGATTTTTATTATTTAAAAGTAAATATTAAAACTGAATGTATTTTAACATTTTAAATAAAAGGTATTATAAGATATTATTAAAATATAATCTTAGAAAAAGATACTTAAGAATAATTTATTAGATATGGTTTATATTCAATAATAGCTAAGTTAGTTGTAGGGAAAATAATAAGAAGTTAAATAAATGTAATGGTCCAATATAGATTACTTGCAAGTTGGTAAATATTGCTTCTGTTTTAATAGTATTGATTTCCAATAAACTTGGCATGTGGGTTTTGTCTAGCAAAGTCATATCATAATATTATTTTTATTTATTATTTATGAAAGGTAAATTAGACTGTAAGTTCGATAGGCTAGATAAAGAAACACCCCTCCCCACTCCAATTGTTTTGGTTGTGTTTCATTAAATTTATCAAATTTCTTCTCATCCGCAGATTTCTACGAATGGTTTAAGGAAGAGGAATATAGAGACGCATGGTTAGCATTTTCTATTTCAAATAACTTGTAGTTACCATCAATTTTACTATACATAATTGTGAGTCTCAAGGAAATTAAGTCTCATCTATAAAAAAGGATATTGTGGAGCGTAGCCATTCTCAATACAAAAACTTGAAACATCTCTTCTTCTTTCTTTCATCTTTGCTGCTATCAAAACATACGAAACAATGCCAATGCTGCCCTTTCATGACCATACTTTATTATGTCAAGATGACACCGACCTTCCTTTACAATGTAGTTTTTGCTCATTTTCAAACCAAAAGAACGGAATCATCTATGGTTGCACCAAGTGCTTTTTCGAGGTGAACAAGGTCTGCGTCGATAACTTACTCAACAAACCTCAGTCTTAGAAGTTCTTCACTGCACCATTTGGAGACAAAAATATCCTTTTCTGTCGAGAGAATATTCCGTCTCTGTTTCTCAACAAGAAAGATCTACTTCTCTGGTTGCTTCTCGTATGTGGATTTCGGTTAGTCTGGTTCAGTCAAACACCAAACCGGGCTTCGCAATTCACAGCCCATCTCGTCTCAAACCTGCAAGAAAGAGGAGAAGCCCAAGTCTCAGCCCAAGAGCATTATGAATGCTAAATGAAACACAGCATTTCAGATGCAATGGCAAGTGGATGAGGTTGTTATAACCAACTCATCAGATCTCATCGTCACTACGGCGAACAGAGAGAGAATCATATCGAGAGAGAAAGATCAAGGAAGAGAGAAGACGACTTAGCTTTGAGATCACGAGGTTGAAGTTCGACGGAGTCACGAAAGCGGTACACGATCAGGTTGGATCATTCCGGCGGTGACTTTCCGGCTTCATAGAGGAAGTGATAAGCTCGCTAAATCTCTCTTGTATTGCTCTGGTTTATTGGCTTACGCCATTGTTGTTGAGCTTGTAACCTTGATCAAAACATTCGATAGTGATCAGTTGAGGGATGCCGTTCCCTCCCCGGTGAGTAGATCATCGAACACCGGGTGAACAAATCTTGTGTTGTTCATTTGTTCTTCGTTGCTTTGATCTCGAACCTGAAACGAATCGAAGAAACCAATTCACATTAACAAACAAGAAGCTAAACCTAACCTAATCGGATCTAAATACTCAACAATTGGTATCAGAGCCCAAGGTTGGGTGATACGCTAACGAGTAAGATCAGATCTGATAAGGAAAGAGAAGAAGCGGTTACTTATCTGTGATTACTTGCTGCAATCACTGAGGTGTGTAGATCTCTTGCTTGTGTTGTTGTGATTGCTGCTATTCGCTTTCTGTGTGCAGTTGCTCCTGAGATCCTTACGATTCAAGATGGAGAGAACTCATGGAAAGTTCGAGATGGATAAGTTTGATGGAAAGGGGGATTTCGGAATGTGGAAGTATAAGATGATGGCTCAGTTGGAGATTCAAGGTCTCCTTGCAGTGTTACAAGACGACTTCGTGGTTACGTCAGTATCTGAAAAACAAGAAGAAGGTGAGAAACCTAAAGTTGATCAGAAGAAGGCTGATAAAGATCTACGAGTCAGAAGCTTACTGTGTACCTGCTTGAGTGATTCAATCTTGAGGAAGATCATGCACGAGCAGACTGCTCTTGGCATGTGGAAGTCCCTGGAGAAGCTGTATCAGCTCAAGTCTCTTCCAAACAGGATCTATCTGAAGCGTCAGTTCTCCTGTTACAAAATGGAAGAAGATAAGTCGATTGAAGAAAATGTGGATGTGTTTCTAAAACTGATAGCTGATCTAGAGAGTTTGAAGGTTACCATTACAGACGAAGATCAAGCTATACAGTTGCTCTCTGGTCTTCCTGCTGCGTATGAGCAACTGGTCCACACTCTTCAATACGGCACTGGCAGAGACACTCACTGTCTCTGAAGTTGTTACATCTGCATATTCAAAAGAAGCTGAACTCAGACAGAAAGGTTTACTGAATAAAAAGAAAGCTACATCAGAAGGCCTATCTGTTGAGTCAAGAGGAAGATCGTCTAAGCGATCAGATAATGGTAACAACAAGAAGCACAACAGATCTAGAAGCAAAAGTGATCGATCTAAGTCTAGAGGCAGATCAGGTAAGACTAAGAAAGGCACGTGTTTCTCATGTGGCAAAGAAGGTCACTGGAAGCGTGATTGTCCAAACAGGGGACACAAAAATGGTGGTGAACAAGCAGTGAATTCAGTAACTGAGATAAGGCAACCGTTAGTGCTTACAGCAAACATACATGATTCTAGAGACGAGTGGGTTCTAGACTCAGGTTGCACATTTCACATTACACCTAACAAGGATGTCTTATTTGATCTACAAGAAGGAGATGGTAGCAAAGTTCTAATGGCGAACAACACTCAATGCGAAGTCAAGGGCATTGGTAAAATCAAAATTAATAATGAAGATGGAGCAGTGATTATTCTCAAAGATGTTCGCTATATGCCAGACATGAGCAGGAACCTAATCTCCTATGGAATGCTAGAGAAATCAGGGTGTAACTATCAAGGTGGAGATTTCACTGTGACATTCTACAAAGATGGACAGAAGGTGATCACTGGCAAGTATGAGAATGGGTTGTACTATCTACAAGGAACAGTGTCACGTGGTGAAGCTAATATCAGTGAGTCTACTGGAGCTAAGACTACTATATGGCACTCACGGTTAGGACACATGAGTTCAAAGAACATGGAGTTGCTCGTGAAGGAAGGTTATATACCTAAGACTGAAGTGGGAAAGCTAAAGTTTTGTGAAGGTTGCGTATTGGGTAAATCACATAAACAAAGCTTTCCTAAGGCTAAGCATACTACTAAAGGCATCCTAGAGTATGTGCATTCAGATCTATGGGGTTCTCCATCAACTCCAGAGAGTCTGGCTAGTTGCAAATATTTCATAAGCTTCATAGATGATTTCTCGAAGAAAGTTTGGGTCTACTTCCTAAGAACTAAAGACGAAGCATTTTCTAAGTTTGTGGAATGGAAGGAAGCTGTTGAGAGTCATACTGAGAAGAAAATCAAGTGCCTTCGCACTGATAATGGGTTGGAGTATTGCAATAAGCAGTTTGACGAGTTGTGCAGAAAGACTGGAATCAAACGACATAGAACATGTAACTACACTCCTCAACAGAATGGGGTTTCAGAACGAATGAACCGCACCATAATGGATAAAGTGAGAAGCATGCTAGCTGAGACCGGATTGGGACAAGAGTTTTGGGCAGAAGCTACTTCTACAGATGTGTATCTGATAAACAGGACACCAAATTCAACCATAGACTTCAGACTTCCAGAAGAAGTTTGGTCAGGGAACAGGCCTGATTTATCACACTTAAGGAGGTTTGGTTGCACAGCCTGTGTTCACGTTACTCAGGAGAAGACTAGCCCTGGAGCAGTTAAAGGAGTTTTCGTGGGTTATCCATTTGGTGTGAAGGGTTACAGAGTGTGGATTCCAGAGGACCTAAAGTGTACTACGAGCAGGAACGTTGTGTTCAGGGAGGATGAGATCTACAAAGACATGCAAGCTAAGAAGGTTACAGAGAGTGAAAAGGATTCAGAAAAGCAAACTAAGGAACCTAAGAGAAAGGTATCTTTCAGTCCAAGTCTGATTCGAGGACCAAATGGTCCTAATTATGAACATGGTGAAACGTCTGATCCTGGAAACTCAGAGCAGTCTCAACAAGAGTCAGAGATTCATGGGAGTTCAAGCGATTCAGAGAGTGACAGTGATACAGAAGGGTTGACATTTGTTGAGGATAGTGAATCTACAGGCTCTATTGATAACTACATGCTTGCAAGAGATCGAGTCAGAAGACAGAATGTCAGGCCACCATCTAGATATGAAGATGCTAACCTAGTTGCCTATGCACTAGCTGTAGCAGATGATATTGAAAAGGAAGAACCTAAATCTTACGAAGAAGCAAAGAGGAGTAAAGACTGGAAGCACTGGGATAATGCTGCAGACGAAGAGATGGATTCACTTGATAGAAATCACACTTGGGATCTCATTGAGAGACCAAAAGGTCAAAAGACCGTTGGCTGCAAGTGGCTGTTCAAGTATAAACCAGGAATCCCCGGTGTGGAGGACAGGAGATACAAGGGAAGACTAATTGCTAAAGGGTATTCACAGAAGGAAGGCATTGACTACAATGAAGTGTTTTCACTAGTTGTCAAACAGGTCTCAATAAGACTGATGCTTTCAATTGTGGTGAACAGAGACTATGAGTTGGAATAGCTAGATGTCAAGACTGCTTTTCTACATGGGAACCTAGACGAAAGGATTCTAATGGATCAACCTGAAGGTTACGTGAAACCCGGAGATGAGAACAAGGTGTGTCTCCTAAGGAAGTCTCTCTATGGTCTAAAGCAGTCTCCTAGGCAGTGGAATATACGGTTTGACTGTTTCATGAAGAAGGAAAAGTTTCTACAGAGCAACTATGATTCGTGTGTCTATATGAGAAGTGTTGATACTCCTAAGGAAATCTATCTACTACTATATGTGGATGATATGCTAATTGCTTCAGGAGATATGACTGAGATTCAGAAGATGAAAGACAGTCTGAGCAGAGAATTCAAAATGAAAGATTTAGGAAGGGCTTCCAGAATCCTTGGAATGGACATTATTCGTGACAGGGAGAAGGGAACTTTAGTACTCTCTCAGGAGGCATACATTGAGAAAGTTCTAAAGAGTTTCGGGATGCAAGATGCTAAGCTAGTCACAATTCCATTGGCGCCTCAATTCAAACTGAAGAGTCAAACCAAGGCAGAGGCGTTAGCAGGTGCAGCTGAGATGGAAAGAATCCCTTATGCAAGTGCAGTCCGGAGCCTCATGTATGCCATGATAGGCTCAAGACCAGACTTAGCACATGCAGTGGGAGTTGTGAGCAGGTTTATGTCTAAACCTAGTATGGAGCATTGGTTGGCAGTGAAGTGGATTTTAAAGTTTCTACGTGGTGAATCTAAAACCAGTTTAACGTTTGTTAAGAGTGATGTGCGTTAGATTGAGGGATTTTCAGATTCAGATTACTCAGCTGATTTAGACAGACGACGTTCAGTTACTGGTTATGTGTTCAAAGTTTGGGGTAATACAGTTTCGTGGAGATCCAACCTACAATCAGTTGTAGCTTTGTCGACTACTGAGGCAGAGTATATGGCACTCTCCACAGCAACCAAAGAAGCTATTTGGTTAAAAGGGATATGTGAAGAACTAGGCCTAAACCCAGGAAGTGTTAAGATGCATTGTGATTCACAGAGTGCCCTAACTCTAGCTAAAAACAGAGTATTTCACGAAAGGACTAAACATGTTGCAAACAAGTATCACTTCATCCGTGATATTGTTGCTCAGGGTGATATTATCCTACACAAGATTCATACAAGCAAAAATCCAGCCGATTTCCTAACTAAAGTGTTACCTGGTCCGAAGTTCAGGCTCTGCTCTGAGCTGGAGAATCTGTTCTGAGAAGGAAGCGGCTCCGGGTAACGGTATGGCTCCGTTGTTGGTTACCTCGAAAAGAAAACAAAGATACAAGGAAGTTAGTTAACATCTTCATACTTATGAGTTGTTACTAAACTTACTGATCTTAAACCAACTCGAAGTGAAAAGAAAGAAGTCGTTACCCGAGTATAGGAAGCGAGGTGGAGTTTCTTCTCAGGTGGAGTTCAGTTCCAGGTGGAGTCTCTTCAAGGTTCCTGAAACAGAAAGAAGATCAGAGTCAGCAAGAGTTTTCATCATCAGTGTCAGTTCATCATGAAAGGTTCAGTGTTCATCGAAAGAAAGAGAAGTCAGTGGTTACTTATCTGGGTTCGATGTCACGGAAAGTTTGAAGCTTTGAAGTCTGACAGTTGATTCTGAAACAGTCCGGCTCAGATCAGATTCATGCAGAGTCGTCAGCAGCTCGTCTGTTCATCTTCTGAGTCAAGCGGATAGGTCTGATCAGAGATTTAATCGTCGCTCAGCATGATCAGCAAGGAGAAGAAAAGAAAAGGTTCAGAAAGTGAAGGATTCTAGGATGATTTACTTCGCCAGTCGAAGCAAATCAGAAGAAGAAAAGAGAAGAGAGAGGGATACAGAGAGTACCTTACGTCCGTAGAGGTTCTCTGTCATCATGAGAGCAAAGGGTTGCTCCTGGAGTCGCCGATAAGCGTCGGTAACGAGAGGAGGCGATGAATCGCCTCAGAGAGACAAGCGGCTAGGGTTCGAAAAGAGAGAGACAACATTTCGGTGTTCTGTCTGAAAGGTGGAGATTGTGGATTTCGGTTAGTCTGGTTCAGTCAAACACCAAACCGGGCTTCGCAATTCACAACCCATCTCGTCTCAAACCTGCAAGAAAGAGGAGAAGCCCAAGTCTCAGCCCAAGAGCATTATGAAGGCTAAATGAAACGCAGCGTTTCAGATGCAATGGTAAGTGGATGAGGTTGTTATAACAAACTCATCAGATCTCATCGTCACTACGGCGAACAGAGAGAGAATCATATCGAGAGAGAAAGATCAAGGAAGAGAGAAGACGACTTAGCTTTGAGATCACGAGGTTGAAGTTCGACGGAGTCACGAAAGCGGTACACGATCAGGTTGGATCATTCCGGCGGTGACTTTCCGGCTTCATAGAGGAAGTGATAAGCTCGCTAAATCTCTCTTGTATTGCTCTGTTTATTGGCTTACGCCATTGTTGTTAAGCTTGTAACCTTGATCAAAACATTCGATAGTGATCAGTTGAGGGATGCCGTTCCCTCCCCGGTGAGTAGATCAGCGAACACCGGGTGAACAAATCTTGTGTTGTTCATTTGTTCTTCGTTGCTTTGATCTCGAACCTGAAACGAATCGAAGAAACCAATTCACATTAACAAACAAGAAGCTAAACCTAACCTAATCGGATCTAAATACTCAACATCGTACGATAAACAATATAAGCATATGTTCAAACTGCGTGAATTCTCCTCCACCGGACACTATTTTTCAACCGAAGCACCACAAGCATACACTCAGACTCTTGATGAGGCTAGGCACCTTTACTTGTAATGCATGTGGTCTTGAAGGCGACTGTAAACCTTATGTATGTCTTGAATGCCATCTGATGGTCCACAAAGATTTCATTGATCTACCGAGAGTCATAAGCATCAATCGTCATTACCATCGCATCTCTCATACTTTTCATCTTGGTGAAGGAGCAGAAGGAGATCGTTGGGTGTGTGGAGTTTGACGGAAAACTATTGACTGGGTCTACGGAGATTTTAAATGCTCTATCTGCCCTAGCTATGCCATTCATTGAAAATGGGAAGTCTGGATAAAAGAACTCGAAGATGTCCCTGAGGAAGAAGAAGAAATCGAAGATCCATTTGAGGTGGTAAAATGAAAAAGGAGACATCCTTCATTTTAGTCATTATCATGTTCTAAGATTGGATGATGGTTCTGTCACGGATATGCGATGCCACGGTTGCTTTCTTCCTATCAACGGGGGTCCGTGTTACAATTGTGAGGATTGCGAGTTTATTCTTGACAAAGCTTGTGCTAATCTTCTTCGGTGGAAACGACATTTGTTGCACAACCATAAACTTACTATATGATCTGACAAGGATTGTTTTAAGTGTACAGCGTGTGAAAACAATTCTATTGGTTTCAGGTACGTTACGTTTGTTCTGAAAAAATGTCCTGAAGTCTATGATTTTTTGTGTAGTTTGGCAATAGAACCGTTTCACTATGATTTGCATCCACAACATCCTCTATACTGAACGTTGGAAGGTTCCAAAAAATTAATGCTTGTCTCATTGAAACTGGGAACCACTTAAGATGTATAGATTGTGAGTATGCTTTATGCATGAAGTGCGCTACTTTACCAAGAAAGGTGAAAAACCGGTATGACGATCATTTTCTGTCACTAATCAAGGTGTCGGAAACACAAGCGGTGACTTGTGGTATGATATTTGTGAGACCAAGATGGATCCTAGTGTAAGTTACTATACTTGTTATGAGTGTGGGGTCATTCTCTATGTTGATTGTGTACTTGGAGGGTTTTATTATCTAAAAGTAGGAGTCATAAACACCGGACTTCCAATATAGAGAGAGGCTTGAAGCATGAGCAGCGGTGAAATTTTGTGATTTTCTCATGAATTAAGATTAAAAAAAATTAATCCTCCTATACATTAAAAGAGAAGTCACTTTAGTGATTTTTGCTTAGGTGGCATTCATAGAGAGCTTTTAGGATTAATTCTCTTAATCTTATTGGTTGAATTTTTGATAATTTTTTATTTATTTATTTTTTATAATCGACCAAACATTACCAAATTTGAATCCATATAATTAATACGGTCTTATTAATATAGTATATTTGATCGACACAAACATTACCAAATTTGAATCCATATAATTAATACGGTATTAACAATGACATACTTTATGGACAAGGCATTCATATTAGAAATTTGGAAAGCTTCTCAAATATAGTAATTATAGAAAGATTAATAATATTTTATTTCTTACTTTTAATATTTATAAACTATAAAATATAATGAACAAAATTTTATATAAGATAATTATAATAGTTTTATACTCTACTTGATGAATTGTATTCGAATATAATTATATAATAATTATTTTAAATATTAAAAAATCCAAAAATGTTTATTAACATTATTTTTAAATTATTTATCGTTGCTTAAAGAATAAATTTATCAGAATTTAAAAATAATTTACAGAAAATAAATTTACTATATATTGATTGAGAAGTCACATAAGTGATTTTTATTACGTGTCGATCGTAAATGAACTCTTAATTATTATAATTTTATTGGCCGATTATTTTTAATTTTATTTATTATAATCCTTCTATATATTAAAAGAAAGTACATTTGCCAGCTGGCACTCTCACAGCCTTTCTCATAAGAATTCTATCGATTCTATTGGTTGATTTTTTAGAATTTCTTTTTGATTTATTTTTTCCATCGACACTACTAAAAAGGGAAGCCCTCTAAATACTTACCTTATTTTGTAATTTCGATATATCATTTAATTCATCGATCCCACTATAATAGAAAAGTACTATTGAATACTAATTGCAAGGAAAAAAAAATTTAATGACCAATTAACATCACTTTTCAAATGACTTATTATTTATAACTATTTATGGTAACTAATTGTCGAAAGTATGATATAAAACCATTTTATTAATTCAAATAAATATTTTAGATTCCAAATGGTTTACATAATATTATTAATAACTATTTATGGTAACTAATTGTTGAAAATATGGTATATAAAGTCATTTTATCAATTCAAATAAATATTTTGTTTTATTATTTTATGTAGTCTATAGATATATAAGAATATAAAGTCATTTTATCAAATCAAATAATTTATTTTAATTCATTGATCCCCCTATAAAAGGAAAGTAACATTGAATACTAATTGAAAAGGAAAAAATAATTTAATCCCCCTATTAACATTACTCGCGCAAAAATATTAGTTAATACATGTAATAATTAGTTTCCTTATTACAAATGGGAATAATTCTGTTGATCTTATTGATTGATTTTTTAGAATTTATTTTTCGATTTATTTTAATCATCGACACTACTAAAAACGAAATCACTTTAATACTTAACTTTTGTGTTTTCTCGATTCAAAGAACATCTTTTTGCGATCATTTCTCTGTTTAACTCATTAAATACTCACTAAATATTTTAGATCTCAGAGAAACAAAATTAATTGACAAGATATTTTTTGTACTAAAATCATGCATTTAAAACTTAATATTTATGGCGAGACTTGTCAACCAAAATTCTTGTGCAATCTATTCACGAGATATTCTCCTTTAGCTTTATCAACAAGATATTCCAAAAATAATATTACGTTATAAATATAAGATTTATTGAGAATTTATTAAAAAATTTTACTTCTTAGCTTATCATGCAAGCTAAATCAATGAGAAACGTCCACCAATTTACTATAAATAAGACATCCACAGTAGAAGAAACGAAATCATTGAACTTTGTATTCTGAACTTTTAATGTTAATAATGTTCTGAATTTTTTTTTCTTCTTATTTTAGAACATTAAGCTTTTATATTTCATGAGAGCTGATTTTTCTTTTGGTTTATATGCAGATACCCTATTATGACGATTTATCCACTGAAGCTATATATCGATTTGGTTGTATACCTCTTTGATATATCATTTCGATAACATCTTTGTTCCTCAATCTGGTAAAAAAAATTTACTCAATTTGATAACATCTCTCAGTTATATCATTTCAATAGCATCTTTTTGGGTTGCGAATACTTTTTTTTTATTAGTAGAATTATATTATTGTTTAGAATTATAAGCTTATATATACACATATTGTTTTTTTGTTTGCTGATTGTGATTTTGTTTTATATTTTTTCAGAGATGATTTGACGGAAGTGTTCATATTTCAGACCTCTAAGAGTTCACCATTCCGGTCCTTCAAAAGATGTGCGCTTAGAATGGTATTTTCTCTATTGTACATCAAAATTGGATAATCACATTATATTTTTAAATAGTAGGATGGTATTTTCTCTACTGAAATAATATCTTATTTCCTAATCTCATGCTTTAATATTTAAACTGTAAGGGTAAGATTTTTTAATTAAATCATTAGTGTAAACTATTCCCGATATATTCTCTTTTTTATTTTTAAAATGTAATTTTAATAACAACTAGAGCTTGACCCGTGCGTCCGCACGGATTGTTATTTTCATTTTTATATAAATGAATATTATTTAAATGTTTATTGGTTTATATTTTAAATATTTATCATATTTTAAATATTTTATAAATACAACAAAGAAAATAGTGAGCCGTGCCCGCTACTACACTTTTGACAAAATATTGACCTATTGATATGTTTGAATAATATTTCTTTTAACATGAAATTATTTTTCAAATGTAATAAAAAATTTAAATATTTTGATCAGATATGTATAATACGGTGAGATTTAGATACATTAGAAAAAATATTTGGTTATAAACATTAAACATTGTTATACAAAGATATTTAAATTTTCTTGTTGAAAATAATTTATAGTAACTGAAATGATTAAACGTATATGTTAGAAATTTTTGAAATATATATAATCTTAAGTGAGATTAAATTATATTAAAAATAATATTCACTTACAAATATTTCATATTGTTCTATAAGTTGTTTAAAGATATTTAAATCTTAGCATATATAAATTTTATTGTTCAAAATAATTAATGGTAAGTTAAACATATATTTAAGGAATATTCATAATATTGTTTAATATCTAATTTAAACTTGAATTTTGTTCAAAATAATTAATGGTAACATTATCCAAGTTTTATATAGTTAAAATCGATATTAAATTTGAATATCCCTAAAAATTATTTAATTGGTTTAAGAAAATATATTAAATACGAAAATTAAGTTAAGTTTGATTTAGGAAATAGTTTAATAAATAGGAAAAAAATCAATACAATTAAAACAGCAGACTGATTTTTGACATCCCCTTAGACTTTCAAAGTATTTACAGAAATACCATTATCTTTTAGTTTTAAATAAATAAAATGTTAATTATTATAATTAACTATCTATTTTCCTAAAATATCTCACCTAATCATAACTCTTACTATATCTATCCTTTCGATTTTTAGTCGTAAAAATATTTGAAAGTAATCTTTTTTTATTATCATTTTATCATATGACTTCAACCAACGGCAAGTTAAACGATTCTTATATCTGTACATTTCTAACTTTCTCTTTACTATGTAGTATAGTAATCATGTTATGTATAATTATTCCCATTAAAATCCTATATCATATAATATATTTTTAATCGTCTATAGTTTATTAGATATCTCAATATTCTAGAAATTATTATAACTGTCACAAAAATGTAGAACCAGAGAATTACAAGAACATTTAAACATTTTGTTATGCCATTCAAATCCTGTAAAATGATAACAACATTTACGATTTTCATAAGTTTGAAAAATGCTATAAAACTATTTGCTATTTAGCATATACTATTTGATGAATATAGTAATAATTGTTAGATGTGATAAAGATTCAATAGAAAACGGACAGATAAAATGTTATATTACAATTTGCTACTTGCCATATATTATTTAATAATATTTTAATAAAATAGATCAAAATTCACAAAAAAAAATAATTGTGATTTTTAATTTCGGAAAAAAATTCACAAGTCATATATTTTGTTGAGATCTTCAACTAAATTTTGGGTATTATTTCAACTGAGATTTGAAAATTGTCCAGTTTATCTAATAAATCTTGGGTATTATTTCAACTAGGAACCTAGCTTTTGCATCTATCATTTAATTATATATTATAAAAAAATTAATACTTTTTTTTTGAAAAATCAAAATTTACATACAACTAAATTAGTTAAAAATCAATTTTAGTTATATTATATTGATAACTTATAAAAGTAAATATTAAAATTCAGCAATTTTAAATATGAAAAAAATCTAATTTTTTAAACATAAGTACTACATTATAAAAATTATCAGTTTATAATAAGAGACATCAAAATAATATAAACATCAAAACTAAAAAGTTAAAATTAAAATTTGAGAAATTTGGGAAGATACTTTATCTAAAAATGTGATTTTTACTTAAAATTATTTGAGATTATCCAAAAATGGAACCCAACCATAATCAAATTAAACTCGATGTTTTACCGGGTTCATAACATTGTTATTCGAACCAAACCGAAAAATAAAAACTAAACCAAAACAAAACTTAAATTCGTAAATAACCAAACAATTTCTATATCTCTTGAAAGAAATGGAAAACCACTTCAGAATCGAAACGGAAGCCAACAAAAAAAATTGAAACCAAACCTGAAACCGAACACAAACCTAAACATATTAGTGAAAATATAAACGGGTTAATAAATTTGTCAACCAAAGTAATCCCGCGCTTTAAAAGCGCGGATCAAAATCTAGTGATTCTTTAAAGATAGATTCATTTAATTACTTCAGTGACATGTCATTGTAAACAAGTTAGAAAACTTAAAGATATTTTATATTTGTACTTCTGTCTTAATAATATAGATATATTCCATAAATAATCCTAACTTATAGGTAGATAAATTTTAATGTTAATTTGAGAACATTCTGGTACATAGCTTATTGTGAAAGTTAAATATTTTAGTAAATTCTAGCATTTTACTTACCTTTTGTGTTTTCTCGATTCAAAGAACATCTTTTTGAGACCCTTTCTGTGTTTAATTCATTAAATACCTACTAAATATTTTAGATGTCAGAGAAACGAAATTAATTGACAAAATATTTTCTCTCCAAAAATCATGCATTTAAAACTTAATATTTATGGTGAGACTTGTCAACCAAAATTCTGGTGCAATCTATTCACGAGATATTCTCCTTTAGCTTTATCAACAAGATATTCCAAAAATAAAATTACCTTATAAGTATAAGATTTATTGAGAATTTATTAAAGAATATTTTAAATAAATCTAACTTGCGCAAGAAGACTAATATTTAATTCAAATCAGCTTATGATATTGTAGATTTAATAACTTTCTTTATTCAATTTAAATATTTATTATGAAAAATTAATATTTTCTGCTTTTCCTTCTAAACATGTATTATACTTTATAATTACTTATTATTTATAGTTAGCATACTAATGAGATGAACATTTTCTTTTGCAGGTCCTGATGTTGCAGTCATTAGGTGATATTTCCTCTGGTTCTTTGATTTTTCAGGAACTCTTTTGTCTAAAAGAAAAAGCCAAGAAGATCATGACAGTAGTCTTGAAGATCAACACTATGTCATTTAACAATTATATTATTTCTTATTTATTATTTAGTTCTCACAATTTGCCTTGAATGAAAAATATGTTCATATTTATCACATTAATGATGATTGCAACATCACGTAACATATATTCATCATATTTAATTCAAAAGATTGATTGGTAATAATTAAAAATGATTTATGTTAACACATTAAATTCAAAAAATCTATATAGCAATAAAAAATGTAATAAATTGTACGAATATAAAATCTACATTTTAAGTTGCTTATTATTTTCAAAACTTAATCTAATGACGTTTTTTAGAAAAAATATAACTTCTTATGTTATCCGGAAGGACGATGATGAAGAAAATATTGAAACTATTAAAGAAGCATGTTATTGGGTATCAGCAAAAAAGATCTACGCAAGTTGTTTTGTGTCCTATTGCTAACACATAGTATCACAAATCCAGAAAACGTTTGCAATTGCTACTTGGGAAAACTATCACAAGATATATTATGCAACCAAAGAAAAGGTACGGATAAACCAAGTTAGCTCATGTTTTTATCAAAATAAAATGTTAGTAGATCAAATTAATTTTTACATGTTCTTTCAGGCTTGTGTTTATCAGAAGATCAAATTAAGAGTTTATCTTCGGAGGAGATTGAATCAATCATGCGTTTGAACGGAAGATCATTGACGTTGTTTAAGTTTTGAAACGTGTTATCAATAGTATACTCTTCTATTGGTTAAGCTGTGGCTTTTGTTAGATTTTCTATTAATTAAATTTTTTGTTTTACTTTTGTGGAATTCGCGATATTGTAATGATATAAATCAATAATAAAGATATTTTTCTCACTATTAATAGGTGAGAGAGAGAGAGAGAGAGAGGCAGAGAGAGGGAGAGGGAGGGAGGGAGGGAGAGAGGAGGGATGGCGGAGGGAGGAGGGAGGAGAGAGGAGGGAGGAGGGAGGATGAGAGGGGAGAGAGAGAGGGAGAGAGGGAGAGAGGGAGAGAGGGAGAGAGAGGGAGAGAGAGGGAGAGAGAGGGGGAGAGAGAGAGAGAGAGATTAGTGTTTACGGTATATCCAAAAAAATATTGTATAATATCGAATTATTTTATATTGTACAATTGCTAACAAAATTTGACAATTTTTTGCAGGTTTCTATGGGATTTTTTTAATTCATAATTGTTCTTCTTATTTTATATTACTTATGGATTATATTTAAAAAATTTATCACATTTTCTTTTCAGGTTTCTATGGGATTGTGATATCTATGAGATTTTTATCACATTTTTTTAATACATCACTATTTCCTGTATATTTTTCTTACATTTGTTTTTTTATTAGTTAACTTTTATTAAAAACATACTAATGATGTTGATATCTTTTTTACTTTAGTTAACATTCATTTGTTTTATTCTTATATACTTTTTGTGACTTTTTAAGTTTTTGTTTCAGTTTTATATTGAATTTAGTTCACATAGTTTATGGGTACATAATTTATGTTTTAAAACATAATTTTTCTTTTAAAAAATTAAGCGACAAAGAGCCTAATTAAACCGATCCAAAAAAAACATACCGAACCGAATATAAACTAAACTGGACATAAAGCACACCGAACTAGACTAAATATGGTTTATTTTAGTTGAAAAAAATATTAAAATCGAACTAAACAAACCAACCGAACCGAAAAAGTAACGAATTCCACCCCTACTGCATTTTGGAGATTTGCGCAAATCATGTCTCAGCATTGAAACTCTCACTTGTTCCACCTTCTCTTACATTTGAACTCAATCGATATTATACAATATTTTTATACCCGCACAGGGTGCGGGTCGGTCACCTAGTAGAAAGTAAATGTAAATGTGAAAGTAGGAGCGAGGAAAATGGTATCGTCATAAAGAGATGCATGTTTCTTTACTTGAGCTTATTACCCCATGTCAGCATCCGATTGGCCTAACTATTTAAAAAATAAATAAATATAATTATATCATTAAACAATGATATCACTGCTGATGCTCTTATATTTCTATTGAAGTATTTCTCAACAATGATGTTACTCGACTTTTATGCATCAGTTGTAGATCACGTTGCGAATTCCCGATCCTCGTGAGACAAACTCAAGATATATCTGTTAGTTGCTTGTGTGACCCATGCTGTTCTGGTCAATCGAATGAGCTTTTTTTTTTGAACTTTTCCAAATTCATGTTTTATCCTTTTAGACATTTTATGGTAATAACTATTTCCAAAAATTATTTTGTCTTGCATGTTATTTATTGAGAATATGATAAGTGTTTCAGAATATTATCGGATGCTATATTCGACTGTGATCGGTAACATGAGTTGTATAATTTATTTAGTTTGATTGAGAGTCTCTAAATTTATTCAGAAATGTTACCAGTCATATATTAGTTTTATCTTCTTCTTTTTTCAAGTTTTAGTTATTGTGTTATGGTTGAGTTACAATTCTGAATTGTTTAATTTGTAAAATTGTTAACTCAAAATTTAACTCAACATCAAAAGAAATCTCTTGTTTTACAAGTTGAGTTAGTATTTTAAATTGAAACACTAACCATTCAATTTATTTATTTTTTAGTTCGTGCACTATCTGGAAACAGTTTGATATGCTAACCAATCAAACTCAAACTCTTCAACCTAGTTTAAATTTTTATAGCACCGGGAAGCCAAGACATATAACCCAACAGGCCTGAACTAAGATTGTTATATATGTATTTGTATTATTGATATTCAAATAAATAATATACAATACTTTCATAAGAAAAAACAGTATATGATGCAACTTACCTTTTCAGTTTTTATGAAAATTCATACACATTAAAAATAATAATATATTTTAACATTATTAATTACTTATTTTAAATTTTTTTTTTTTTGAACTCATTCTAGCATCTGTGGGTAGTCCATAAACTAACATTAGAAACAAAACTTTGTGTTTTCGAATGGATGATAATCTAAATATATACCAGTTATATCTCTTTTCGTATGAAATAGTTGTTATATTTTCAACTCCCGTAATAATCTCTCTAATATTATTTGAGAAATAAATTCACTACTTGTCGCTCTTATGTTAATTTTCATGATGACTAATTAGAAAGATAACATTAGTGACTTAAAATTATTATATCAAATTGCCATAAAAATATATTTTCAATTCTTTTTTGTTTAATAAAAGTGATTTTGTTAAAAAGAAAGTCTACAAAAACTATTCTTGATATCTTAAAATTTACTATCATTTAAAAATAATCTTAAACAATATGATCAATCTTAAAAATAAAAAGTATTTTTATGAAATTATTCTTCTCAGATGATTATAAGAAACTTATTATACATTAATTGAGAAATTTATTTACTTCTTATATTACATAATTATTCAAAACATATTAAATAATCAAAATATTATTTGGCCAATTATCATGATTTAGTTTTTTTTTTGTAAATGCGTATAAGATTTCAAAAGTTTATTACTCTAGTTTATTTTTATTATTTTCATTTATGTAACTTCAAACCGATCATAATTTTAAATATTTAATATATTTTTAAAATAGTATGTATGAAATTATACAGAAATTTACAAAAACATATTAGGGGTGTATTCAAATTGAGAGTTTTAGGTGATTTTTACATATCAAAATGAAAAACCTACTGTTATTCAAACATGAATTTTAAAAACTCATTTAAAATCTAGTGTTATTGAACTTGACATTTTATAAAGTATTCTTAAATCTACTATAATTGAGAATATTTTAAGTTATGGAGTTTTAAAATTTTCAAGTGATTTTAGAGTGTTTAGGTGAAGTTTCATAGTTATAAAAATTAAAACTCAAATCCTATGGTTTTAGGTCATATTCTAGAATGGTTTAACAAAAATCATTTTAATCACTGAAATTCAGTGAAATCATCTAAAACCTCATTAAAAATTAAATCACCTCAAATAAATAAAATATATTGAATACACCCCACAAATTTAAGAACCAAATTAAATACAACAAAAACACTAATTATATTTAACCTGATTAATAAAAATCAATTGTGTTTCAATTTGGAGGAATATATGTAACCCATACCCACAAAATGAATAAGTAAACAAATCTAAATTCTTATACCTAAAATAAAAGTTTTAAATAAAATAATAATGTATTATTATTTATAGTAATATTATTTTATTTCTATTATATATACGGAATTCGTCAAAAATTTAAATAAAAAATAATAAAATATTAATCAGTTACTGTTATTTAATGTTTTCATAAATTTACATATGTGCATGAGGTTTCAAAAAATTATCGGAATTTTTGTTTCTATAACTCTGAACAGATCAAAATTAATATATATTCCTCTTTGTCTCACAAATCAACATATACCAAATTATACATAATTTAATAACAACATATTTACAAATATAAATCTAAGATAACTAAAATTTTATAACCTATTTGGAACTAAGCCATTATGATATATTTCAAAGGATAGGTGCAATCGATCCATTTATGGTCCAGTAAACTCTAATATTTAATAGCTTAATTATAGTTAAAAAATCTACAATTTTCATACATATAAATAATAGTATGATTTAAAAATTATAAACAAAAGAAAGTAAACTACTAATCAACTGTATATATTAAATTTGATTTTGTAAATATTTATATTTGGATATAAGCACATAAAAATCACCTAGTATAATACAATACATTCAGAAGAACATAACTTAATTATAATTTGCAGTCTTTGAAACGTAATACACTACAGAAAAGTATGAGCATGGCATAGACATTTTATGATGATCATTTGTCATGTAATATAACGCCGACTTAACGATGATTCTATGAAAAAATACATTCATCGTAGTCTAGTCATAATTTTCCAACATATAATTTCATCGTAAACTCGACCAGTGGCGGAGGCAGAAAATAATTTTGTCGGGGGCGTATATATTAAAGTAAAATATGATATAAAAAAAATCTCTTAAATCAAAATATTTTTACAAATATTATTAAACGAACTTACAAACATACTCTACGTTCAGCCATGGTTTGAAACCTTTTCACCACTGTTTCATTTGTAACCGATGCAAACAAATCTTTTTCAATATAGCAAACAAGACAGTCACTTAAAAACTGATCTCCAATCCGGTTGCGCGAAGCCGTCTTCACAAACTTCATTACAGAAAAACATCTCTCGACAGTTGCTACTGGTAAAGTTAGTGCTAACTTCAAAAGTCTGTAAACTAGAGGATGTGCAAGATGTTTCTGTGTTTCAACCATCAAACGAGAAAGATCTCCAAGACTCTCTAAGTTATTAAATCGGCCATCCTCTCTTATATTATCAATGTAGATGTCAAGTTGCTGCTCAAGAGAAGAACGCTCAAAAAAACTAAAATCATCTGGATAGAACTCAACCAATTTTATCAGGTTCTCTTTGTCAAACAACTTGAACGATTTTGTAGGACTTAAGGAAGCCATACAAATAAGAAGTTGGGTGTTTACCTCAGTAAAACGATCATTAAACTCTTGCAGCTGCAGATCCAGAACAACATTGAAGCAACTGATCTTATAATGATGCAAATTGGTTATGTCGCTTTTCTTTCGTCGCCTCCCAGAACCAACAAAACCGTCTTCCATCATGATCATTTCAATATCATGTTTCTTACAGAACAAAGAAACTTTAACCATCAGAGAATCCCATCCATCATCTCTAAGCTTCTGCAGTTCTCGCTTAGTTGATTCGACCAATGAAACAGCATTCAGAATGTCTTGATTTTTTTGTTGCAAAGCCATGGATAAATTTTCCGTTAGTCCCAAAATAAGCAGCATCAGTTGCATATAGAAGACAAAATCAAAAGTACACAAGTACTTAATAAGACCATATGCTTGTTGTTTCTTTGAGTCATCAAGGCCTTCATTCTGGATATATTCAAGCACCTCAATAACAATTGAAAACAACTCGACCAGAAGCACTAATGTCTTATGATGAGAACCCCAACGAGTATTTGATGGCCTTGGAAGAGAACGCTCTTGATTCTTCCCTTTTCCAGTGCTAATTTCACCACTGCTAATACCTTTTTCGATCTCCTTACGGTATTTTTCTTTAAGTTCATCTTGTCGTTTGCAGGAAGCCCCAACTACATTCAACAATGTAGAAATCATATCAAAAAACTCACCAACTTCAAAATGTTTCTTCGCGACTGCCACTACTACCAACTGAAGCTGATGAGCAAAGCAATGAACATAGTAGCTTGAACTGTTTTCCCTCAAAATCAAAGCCCGAAGACCATTGAATTCACCCTTCATATTACTCGCTCCATCATAACCTTGGCCTCTTACATTTTTCAAGCTCAATCCATACTTAGCAAACAAACCATCGATAGCTAGCTTAAGTGTCAAAGAAGAAGTTTCTTTTACATGAACGACACCAATAAATCTTTCTTTGATTGTTCCGTTCTTATCGACAAAGCGCAACACAATAGCCATTTGTTCCTTGTGAGAAATATCAGCAGATTCATCCACCAGTAGACCAAAAACACCATGACCAACTTCTTCAATAATAGATTTCACAACTTCTTCTGCAAAACAATGGACAATGTCTTTCTGGATCGGTGGAGAAGTCATCTGGTTATTTTTTGGAGCATTCTCCAAAACAACTTTACTTACCGCTTCGTTCTGGTTTGCGGTATACCTTATAAGCTCCAGAAAGTTCCCTTTATTACCAGCATCTTCTGACTCATCATGAGCACGAAAAGGTATTCCTTGTCGTAGCAAATATCTAGAAGCATCAACTGAAGCATTCAACCGAAGACGATATTCGTTTTTGACCACATCATCATGCTTATAAAAAGCTTGGGCAATGGACTGTTTTTGATTCATCAAAGAATCACACATCTTAACTGCAATATTGTGAAAGCTATTCAGACCACCCACATGAGTAGCAAATCTCTCAGATTTATTCCAGCTAGAAAAACCTTCTGTCACGAACGTATCATTCCCACCTTGCTTATGTATGTCATCTCGAAACAAGTAACAACACAAACAATAAGCTCTATCTGTCGATACGCTGTACTCAAGCCAAGTACCATACTGATCAAACCAAGCAGGACTAAACCGTCTCAAAGAATTTGAGATCATCTTTTTCGGAAAATTATGACCATACGGTTTACAAGGACCTCTAGCTAGATACTTGCGCCTTATCTCGTCTCTTTGATTTGAATCATATGCATTGATTTTTTTCCTTTTAGCAGCAGTGGCGGAGGCAGAAAATAATTTTGTCGGGGGCGTATATATTAAAGTAAAATATGATATAAAAAAAATCTCTTAAATCAAAATATTTTTACAAATATTATTAAACGAACTTACAAACATACTCTACGTTCAGCCATGGTTTGAAACCTTTTCACCACTGTTTCATTTGTAACCGATGCAAACAAATCTTTTTCAATATAGCAAACAAGACAGTCACTTAAAAACTGATCTCCAATCCGGTTGCGCGAAGCCGTCTTCACAAACTTCATTGCAGAAAAACATCTCTCGACAGTTGCCGTAGCAACTGGTAAAGTTAGTGCTAACTTCAAAAGTCTGTAAACTAGAGGATGTGCAAGATGTTTCTGTGTTTCAACCATCAAACGAGAAAGATCTCCAAGACTCTCTAAGTTATTAAATCGGCCATCCTCTCTTATATTATCAATGTAGATGTCAAGTTGCTGCTCAAGAGAAGAACGCTCAAAAAAACTAAAATCGTCTGGATAGAACTCAACCAATTTTATCAGGTTCTCTTTGTCAAACAACTTGAACGATTTTGTAGGACTTAAGGAAGCCATACAAATAAGAAGTTGGGTGTTTACCTCAGTAAAACGATCATTAAACTCTTGCAGCTGCAGATCCAGAACAACATTGAAGCAACTGATCTTATAATGATGCAAATTGGTTATGTCGCTTTTCTTTCGTCGCCTCCCAGAACCAACAAAACCGTCTTCCATCATGATCATTTCAATATCATGTTTCTTACAGAACAAAGAAACTTTAACCATCAGAGAATCCCATCCATCATCTCTAAGCTTCTGCAGTTCTCGCTTAGTTGATTCGACCAATGAAACAGCATTCAGAATGTCTTGATTTTTTTGTTGCAAAGCCATGGATAAATTTTCCGTTAGTCCCAAAATAAGCAGCATCAGTTGCATATAGAAGACAAAATCAAAAGTACACAAGTACTTAATAAGACCATATGCTTGTTGTTTCTTTGAGTCATCAAGGCCTTCATTCTGGATATATTCAAGCACCTCAATAACAATTGAAAACAACTCGACCAGAAGCACTAATGTCTTATGATGAGAACCCCAACGAGTATTTGATGGCCTTGGAAGAGAACGCTCTTGATTCTTCCCTTTTCCAGTGCTAATTTCACCACTGCTAATACCTTTTTCGATCTCCTTACGGTATTTTTCTTTAAGTTCATCTTGTCGTTTGCAGGAAGCCCCAACTACATTCAACAATGTAGAAATCATATCAAAAAACTCACCAACTTCAAAATGTTTCTTCGCGACTGCCACTACTACCAACTGAAGCTGATGAGCAAAGCAATGAACATAGTAGCTTGAACTGTTTTCCCTCAAAATCAAAGCCCGAAGACCATTGAATTCACCCTTCATATTACTCGCTCCATCATAACCTTGGCCTCTTACATTTTTCAAGCTCAATCCATACTTAGCAAACAAACCATCGATAGCTAGCTTAAGTGTCAAAGAAGAAGTTTCTTTTACATGAACGACACCAATAAATCTTTCTTTGATTGTTCCGTTCTTATCGACAAAGCGCAACACAATAGCCATTTGTTCCTTGTGAGAAATATCAGCAGATTCATCCACCAGTAGACCAAAAACACCATGACCAACTTCTTCAATAATAGATTTCACAACTTCTTCTGCAAAACAATGGACAATGTCTTTCTGGATCGGTGGAGAAGTCATCTGGTTATTTTTTGGAGCATTCTCCAAAACAACTTTACTTACCGCTTCGTTCTGGTTTGCGGTATACCTTATAAGCTCCAGAAAGTTCCCTTTATTACCAGCATCTTCTGACTCATCATGAGCACGAAAAGGTATTCCTTGTCGTAGCAAATATCTAGAAGCATCAACTGAAGCATTCAACCGAAGACGATATTCGTTTTTGACCACATCATCATGCTTATAAAAAGCTTGGGCAATGGACTGTTTTTGATTCATCAAAGAATCACACATCTTAACTGCAATATTGTGAAAGCTATTCAGACCACCCACATGAGTAGCAAATCTCTCAGATTTATTCCAGCTAGAAAAACCTTCTGTCACGAACGTATCATTCCCACCTTGCTTATGTATGTCATCTCGAAACAAGTAACAACACAAACAATAAGCTCTATCTGTCGATACGCTGTACTCAAGCCAAGTACCATACTGATCAAACCAAGCAGGACTAAACCGTCTCAAAGAATTTGAGATCATCTTTTTCGGAAAATTATGACCATACGGTTTACAAGGACCTCTAGCTAGATACTTGCGCCTTATCTCGTCTCTTTGATTTGAATCATATGCATTGATTTTTTTCCTTTTAGCAGCAGTGGCGGAGGCAGAAAATAATTTTGTCGGGGGCGTATATATTAAAGTAAAATATGATATAAAAAAAATCTCTTAAATCAAAATATTTTTACAAATATTATTAAACGAACTTACAAACATACTCTACGTTCAGCCATGGTTTGAAACCTTTTCACCACTGTTTCATTTGTAACCGATGCAAACAAATCTTTTTCAATATAGCAAACAAGACAGTCACTTAAAAACTGATCTCCAATCCGGTTGCGCGAAGCCGTCTTCACAAACTTCATTGCAGAAAAACATCTCTCGACAGTTGCCGTAGCAACTGGTAAAGTTAGTGCTAACTTCAAAAGTCTGTAAACTAGAGGATGTGCAAGATGTTTCTGTGTTTCAACCATCAAACGAGAAAGATCTCCAAGACTCTCTAAGTTATTAAATCGGCCATCCTCTCTTATATTATCAATGTAGATGTCAAGTTGCTGCTCAAGAGAAGAACGCTCAAAAAAACTAAAATCGTCTGGATAGAACTCAACCAATTTTATCAGGTTCTCTTTGTCAAACAACTTGAACGATTTTGTAGGACTTAAGGAAGCCATACAAATAAGAAGTTGGGTGTTTACCTCAGTAAAACGATCATTAAACTCTTGCAGCTGCAGATCCAGAACAACATTGAAGCAACTGATCTTATAATGATGCAAATTGGTTATGTCGCTTTTCTTTCGTCGCCTCCCAGAACCAACAAAACCGTCTTCCATCATGATCATTTCAATATCATGTTTCTTACAGAACAAAGAAACTTTAACCATCAGAGAATCCCATCCATCATCTCTAAGCTTCTGCAGTTCTCGCTTAGTTGATTCGACCAATGAAACAGCATTCAGAATGTCTTGATTTTTTTGTTGCAAAGCCATGGATAAATTTTCCGTTAGTCCCAAAATAAGCAGCATCAGTTGCATATAGAAGACAAAATCAAAAGTACACAAGTACTTAATAAGACCATATGCTTGTCGTTTCTTTGAGTCATCAAGGCCTTCATTCTGGATATATTCAAGCACCTCAATAACAATTGAAAACAACTCGACCAGACGCACTAATGTCTTATGATGAGAACCCCAACGAGTATTTGATGGCCTTGGAAGAGAACGCTCTTGATTCTTCCCTTTTCCAGTGCTAATTTCACCACTGCTAATACCTTTTTCGATCTCCTTACGGTATTTTTCTTTAAGTTCATCTTGTCGTTTGCAGGAAGCCCCAACTACATTCAACAATGTAGAAATCATATCAAAAAACTCACCAACTTCAAAATGTTTCTTCGCGACTGCCACTACTACCAACTGAAGCTGATGAGCAAAGCAATGAACATAGTAGCTTGAACTGTTTTCCCTCAAAATCAAAGCCCGAAGACCATTGAATTCACCCTTCATATTACTCGCTCCATCATAACCTTGGCCTCTTACATTTTTCAAGCTCAATCCATACTTAGCAAACAAACCATCGATAGCTAGCTTAAGTGTCAAAGAAGAAGTTTCTTTTACATGAACGACACCAATAAATCTTTCTTTGATTGTTCCGTTCTTATCGACAAAGCGCAACACAATAGCCATTTGTTCCTTGTGAGAAATATCAGCAGATTCATCCACCAGTAGACCAAAAACACCATGACCAACTTCTTCAATAACAGATTTCACAACTTCTTCTGCAAAACAATGGACAATGTCTTTCTGGATCGGTGGAGAAGTCATCTGGTTATTTTTTGGAGCATTCTCCAAAACAACTTTACTTACCGCTTCGTTCTGGTTTGCGGTATACCTTATAAGCTCCAGAAAGTTCCCTTTATTACCAGCATCTTCTGACTCATCATGAGCACGAAAAGGTATTCCTTGTCGTAGCAAATATCTAGAAGCATCAACTGAAGCATTCAACCGAAGACGATATTCGTTTTTGACCACATCATCATGCTTATAAAAAGCTTGGGCAATGGACTGTTTTTGATTCATCAAAGAATCACACATCTTAACTGCAATATTGTGAAAGCTATTCAGACCACCCACATGAGTAGCAAATCTCTCAGATTTATTCCAGCTAGAAAAACCTTCTGTCACGAACGTATCATTCCCACCTTGCTTATGTATGTCATCTCGAAACAAGTAACAACACAAACAATAAGCTCTATCTGTCGATACGCTGTACTCAAGCCAAGTACCATACTGATCAAACCAAGCAGGACTAAACCGTCTCAAAGAATTTGAGATCATCTTTTTCGGAAAATTATGACCATACGGTTTACAAGGACCTCTAGCTAGATACTTGCGCCTTATCTCGTCTCTTTGATTTGAATCATATGCATTGATTTTTTTCCTTTTAGCAGCAGTGGCGGAGGCAGAAAATAATTTTGTCGGGGGAGTATATATTAAAGTAAAATATGATATAAAAAAAAATCTCTTAAATCAAAATATTTTTACAAATATTATTAAACGAACTTACAAACATACTCTACGTTCAGCCATGGTTTGAAACCTTTTCACCACTGTTTCATTTGTAACCGATGCAAACAAATCTTTTTCAATATAGCAAACAAGACAGTCACTTAAAAACTGATCTCCAATCCGGTTGCGCGAAGCCGTCTTCACAAACTTCATTGCAGAAAAACATCTCTCGACAGTTGCCGTAGCAACTGGTAAAGTTAGTGCTAACTTCAAAAGTCTGTAAACTAGAGGATGTGCAAGATGTTTCTGTGTTTCAACCATCAAACGAGAAAGATCTCCAAGACTCTCTAAGTTATTAAATCGGCCATCCTCTCTTATATTATCAATGTAGATGTCAAGTTGCTGCTCAAGAGAAGAACGCTCAAAAAAACTAAAATCGTCTGGATAGAACTCAACCAATTTTATCAGGTTCTCTTTGTCAAACAACTTGAACGATTTTGTAGGACTTAAGGAAGCCATACAAATAAGAAGTTGGGTGTTTACCTCAGTAAAACGATCATTAAACTCTTGCAGCTGCAGATCCAGAACAACATTGAAGCAACTGATCTTATAATGATGCAAATTGGTTATGTCGCTTTTCTTTCGTCGCCTCCCAGAACCAACAAAACCGTCTTCCATCATGATCATTTCAATATCATGTTTCTTACAGAACAAAGAAACTTTAACCATCAGAGAATCCCATCCATCATCTCTAAGCTTCTGCAGTTCTCGCTTAGTTGATTCGACCAATGAAACAGCATTCAGAATGTCTTGATTTTTTTGTTGCAAAGCCATGGATAAATTTTCCGTTAGTCCCAAAATAAGCAGCATCAGTTGCATATAGAAGACAAAATCAAAAGTACACAAGTACTTAATAAGACCATATGCTTGTCGTTTCTTTGAGTCATCAAGGCCTTCATTCTGGATATATTCAAGCACCTCAATAACAATTGAAAACAACTCGACCAGACGCACTAATGTCTTATGATGAGAACCCCAACGAGTATTTGATGGCCTTGGAAGAGAACGCTCTTGATTCTTCCCTTTTCCAGTGCTAATTTCACCACTGCTAATACCTTTTTCGATCTCCTTACGGTATTTTTCTTTAAGTTCATCTTGTCGTTTGCAGGAAGCCCCAACTACATTCAACAATGTAGAAATCATATCAAAAAACTCACCAACTTCAAAATGTTTCTTCGCGACTGCCACTACTACCAACTGAAGCTGATGAGCAAAGCAATGAACATAGTAGCTTGAACTGTTTTCCCTCAAAATCAAAGCCCGAAGACCATTGAATTCACCCTTCATATTACTCGCTCCATCATAACCTTGGCCTCTTACATTTTTCAAGCTCAATCCATACTTAGCAAACAAACCATCGATAGCTAGCTTAAGTGTCAAAGAAGAAGTTTCTTTTACATGAACGACACCAATAAATCTTTCTTTGATTGTTCCGTTCTTATCGACAAAGCGCAACACAATAGCCATTTGTTCCTTGTGAGAAATATCAGCAGATTCATCCACCAGTAGACCAAAAACACCATGACCAACTTCTTCAATAACAGATTTCACAACTTCTTCTGCAAAACAATGGACAATGTCTTTCTGGATCGGTGGAGAAGTCATCTGGTTATTTTTTGGAGCATTCTCCAAAACAACTTTACTTACCGCTTCGTTCTGGTTTGCGGTATACCTTATAAGCTCCAGAAAGTTCCCTTTATTACCAGCATCTTCTGACTCATCATGAGCACGAAAAGGTATTCCTTGTCGTAGCAAATATCTAGAAGCATCAACTGAAGCATTCAACCGAAGACGATATTCGTTTTTGACCACATCATCATGCTTATAAAAAGCTTGGGCAATGGACTGTTTTTGATTCATCAAAGAATCACACATCTTAACTGCAATATTGTGAAAGCTATTCAGACCACCCACATGAGTAGCAAATCTCTCAGATTTATTCCAGCTAGAAAAACCTTCTGTCACGAACGTATCATTCCCACCTTGCTTATGTATGTCATCTCGAAACAAGTAACAACACAAACAATAAGCTCTATCTGTCGATACGCTGTACTCAAGCCAAGTACCATACTGATCAAACCAAGCAGGACTAAACCGTCTCAAAGAATTTGAGATCATCTTTTTCGGAAAATTATGACCATACGGTTTACAAGGACCTCTAGCTAGATACTTGCGCCTTATCTCGTCTCTTTGATTTGAATCATATGCATTGATTTTTTTCCTTTTAGCACTACTCGACGTAAGGTTATGTTTAGTTAACGAAGACTAGTAAGTGTCGTAATAGCTTTGTTGGTAAATAACGAGGAAATTACAACCCTTTATGTTACATCCTACTAATAATGTAACAACAGTTAAAATTAGATGGTAGGTAAAAATATATATGTTATGTGTGAATGATTGTTTAGAAAAAAAACATATCATGGTAAACTAGTCGTTATAGCCTTGTAAAACCTTTTCATCGTAAATGTATTACTAAACTCCTACCTACAGATGACAAAAAAAAGATCCTACCTACCAAACTCAAATTTATTTTATAAATATATTACTCATCTCTTCCTAAAAACACACACAAAAATTTTTGCAAAGAAAAAATGTGGCATCTCAAGCGACTTCCCGATCCTCGTGAGGCAAACTCAAGATAACTCTGTTAATTAGTTGCTTGTGTGACCCACCCATGTTGTTCTGGTCATGAATGAGTTATTATAACTAATCTTCCAAATTCATGTATTTTTTGTAAATTTCCAAATTCATCTTTGCAATCTTTTTCAATATTTTGTGGTAATAACTATTTTTCCAAAATTTATTTTGTTGTGCATGTTACTTATTGAGAATATGATAGGTGTTTCAGAATATTATTGGATGTTATATTGGGCTGTGATTGATAACATGAATTGTAAATTTCTTTAGTTTTAATACTTGTGCTGCATTTTATTGGTTGTTAAGAATTTTTTGTTTTAATAGTCTCTAAATTATACTAATTTATTTATTTGCAGTAATTGTTTATTACAAAATATAAATTATACTAACCTTTAGTATTTTATTATCTATAAACACATATTAGTCTCTTTCCGTTTAGATATTAAACATTATTTTCACGACAAGAACTAAACCAAAAAAAACAAAAAAAATAATTAGAAACTAGATAAATTTTAGAGAAAAAGATTAGGATAGCACTAAACCAAGTTTTTGTCACAAAATAGCATCACAAAGAAGAAAATGACCAAAGAAGTTTTATTGAAAGGTAAAAATGCATTTATAACCTTTGGGTTAATTGTTCCAAAAAAAAAAAAAACTTTTGGGTTAATTAATTTAAGACTTAGGGTTTAGAGTTAAGGGGTGGAGTTTTAGGAATGTGTTCAAATTTTTAAAAATAAAAAATAAATATTAAATTTTTTAAAACAAAAAAGTGCTATTTTGGTCATTTTATCTTTTGAATGCTATTTTGTGACAAAAACTTGAAAAGTGTTATTTGAGAGAATTGCCCTAAATTTTAATTATTTTATTTTAGTTACAATCATAATTAGTTATTAATAAATATATATAAATTATAAAGTAAAATAAATATATGAAATTAAGGTGGTGGGTAAGATGTTGAAGTTTATTAAACAAAACTATATAATTTATTAAAAGTTAAAACTGAAATACAAATAAAAAATGAACCTAAAACTTACCATTTTATTTACAAATGAAAGCCACTGAAAACCTAACTAAGCCTAACTATTAGCATTAATTTTCATTTTGTCATTTTAAATAATCATAAAAAATAACCCTAATTTACATACATGATTTTTTTTTGTTTGTGTTGCTATTAATGAAATTGGAACATAACCCATATTAACATTAAAAATACCAAAATAAATTTAATTGTAGGATGTCAAATATATATCTTATCATTCTAAACGAAAATCATTTTAACTTGTAAAAATATTATCAACTTACCAAATTGGAAATTATTGGATTTTATAAATTATGGTCCACATTTTTTCCTATATATAACTGTTATTGTATTTAATGTACTTGTAACACGAAAAAACACTAATGTTAGTATATATGTTTTGCATTGTTTATTTGATATTGTAACTATATAATTTTTAAATTAATAATGACATATATCGTATTAATGGACAACAAATATTGTTTGAGAGAAATATATTTTTACATTTTTATTATATAAAAACTATAAATATCAATAACTATAATAAACAACAATAATTACAATGACCCAATAAATAATCTAATTATCAAAATGGATCATAATAGCAAATTAAATAATGTGGTCCAATTCTATAGTAATAATTTTAAAAAACATAAGTCCAACCCAAAATAGATGTTATCTTTGTGTCCAAACAACATTTTAATTTTTTTAACACTGCAATTCATGTTGCCAAACAAAACTAAAAGGTACTTCTATTTTAATAAGATAGATATTAGCATATATGCAATCAATTTGATTTATTTAAATAATAATATTACATTATAAGAAACACATAGTATGCTATTAAAAAAAATCAATACAAATTATAATCCAACGATAAGCTAGCACTATTCAATGGGTGTTCATTACGAATTTCGGTTCGATTTCGTCTTTTAGTATTTTTTCTTTTAAAAGCTAACTACCATATATATATATATATATATATATATATATATATATATATATATATATATATATATATATATATATATATATATATATATAAGTTTAACAAACATCCGCACAAAACTTCAAGCCTTTGCTTGGAAGATAAAGGCGCCGAAGAAAATCTGTCATCTTATATGGCAATTGTTAACTGGTCAAGTGGCAGTAACGAGAAATCTAGTGAGGCGGAATATGAGATGCGATAATTACTGCCCAAGATGTGGTGACCCCGAGGAATCAGCAACACATGCTATTTTTGAATGCCCACCTGCTCTACAGGTCTGGCTTCACTCATCAACTCCGACGAGCCCTGCTGTTTTTCCGGCATCAAGTATATACACGAATATGAACTACCTCTTCTGGGAAAAGAATGGTATACTTGAACCAGATCAAGACAGGGATCCTTATCCCTGGCTGATTTGGTACATCTGGAAGGCTCGAAATGATAAACTCTTTAGGGGCATAGATAGAGACCCTCTGGAACTAGTTCGTTATGCTGAAAGTGAGTGTCAAGCCTGGTTTAATGCCAATGAAACGATACCAGTAGCGGTACAAGGAAACATTGTAGAGAAACCTCAAGTTATAAGCTTGGGTAATATTTGTTTGCTGGATGGATCTTGGACATCTCAGGCTCAATTTAGTGGGTGTGGATGGGTCTGGTTGGACAGTAGGGGAAACACACAACTCATGGGATCACAGAACTTTCCTAGAAGAGAATCAGCTCTGCACTCAGAAGTGGAAGCACTGCGATAGGCGATGGAGAATATGCTTCAACATTCAACTTGTCAGAACTTTGGAACAGACTGCAAGGAATTGATTGCTATGGTCAAGGAACCTCATGCTTGGCCATGTTTTGCTACGGAGCTGGAGAGGATAGAGACACTGATCATTTGCTTCCCCGACTTCAAGATTTCTTATATTCCTAGAGCGCGTAATCAGATTTCAGACTTTTTAGCTAAGACAGCTAGATCCTTCTATAGGAAGTTACATTTTATTGGTTGTTCTATTCCGGTCTGGTTATCCAGACCACCTCAAGCTTGAGTAATAGAATAGCCGTTTGCCGTTAAAAAAAAAAAAACAAACAAACATCCGCACATATGTGTGGGTCAAAATCTAGCTATAAATGTTAAAATAAATGTTGAAATTTTAGGTTGAAGAGAGAAGATAATATGTAATAAAAATATAAAATTGATGGTGTTGAATATGGAAACTAATGTAAATAGTTTATGTGCAGATTGTATATCGGAGGAAAAAAATCTATTAAAATAAATTGGAAAAATTAACTAATAAACAGAAAGGTAAATTGCTCACTTATGTTTTTTCATGGAAAAGCTCACTTATGCAATTTAGGAAATGTGTGAAAAAGTTAATTTCCCTATATAAAAATTAATTGCAACTAAAAATAAACAGAAAAGGAAATTGCACGAGTCAGATGGGGGCACCAACACTAAATAACTAATCAACCGGGGGGTATACTATTTACCAACAGTGTACACTTTCATGTAATGTGCATTCTGTAGGTGTAAATGTATGTGATCAACCTAGACATCAATATTTTTCTTATATATACCGTATCGGCTGATTCGGTCAGTATTAGAGAATATACTTTATTGTTATAGAGTGGAGTGGTTATCACATTACCTGATCATTTGTTACAATCCACCATGTTAAATATTTCGACCAAAATCCAAACCCAAACTATTTAAGCAATGATAATGTAAGAATGATTTTGCTGAATATTCATAAGAGGCCAAATAATTAAGAACATGCCCATGCTACATATATCGTGATGGATGAGATAATTAAAACCAAAATTTGCCATTTTTTCCTGCAGATAGATACGTGAGTATCTGACGTATTACGAACACATAACATAATAACAACGTATTATATTTATTAAGTAAATAGTATACACAATCCGATATGGGTTCCATAGAAGAAAGAGGAGGAGGTGGAGAAGGAGTGAGAGAACTATATGATATTCATAACTAGAATAGTCCACCATAACTTAAAAAAAAACATTAGGAGAGTTAGAAAGAAGAAAAACTGTGGAAATAGGTGAGGAGATGACAATGGTAGAGGAGAAGACGGAGGTGATGATGAAACATATGGTGGTGGTGGTGTATTACATGTGTGATAACAACAAACATAATACATGTTTTTTTTTTCCGTCAAATTGTTTTTTAATTAATAAACGGGTCAAGCCCAGTACACTAAATCCAATACATGAAAGGGAACATGCCCACAAACGCCCAGCGGGCTACACCAAAAATAAATAAAAACAGCCTACTGGCCCAAACCACTAAACCATCTAAACCGGCCATCATCGGTCGGTCAACGTCTCAAGGAAGCTTGCCACGTGGGTGAATCCTCACCGTCAGAATGCAAAGCGTTGCCCTAGCCTCGACTTGATCGTCACTGCCTTGATACGACGCCGGAACACCAACACCGCCACACTACGTTCGTCGGAGCTCAGAAACCTAAGAACCTCCACCGAACTCAACTCTTTCTCTCGATTCGCTGTCTTCACGCCAGAGATCTTCATCGCACCATCGCGATTTCCACCGGCTCTGCACTGCGTCAAACCCTAGACAAGCGAGATGCACACCATCACTTTCCTCCCTCGAAAGTCACCACCGTCACCGGCACTCATCCTCATTTGCGGAGAGTCGATACGCCGTGACCCAATCTACTACCTTTACGGCAAAAGAAACGCGCTTGAAACTAAACTAAAAAGAAGCCTTAACCCAATCAAACCCCGGGTTCCTAAACGGCAGCGTAAACCTTTGTGAGCTTCTACTCTCCGTGACCAAGAGCCGGCGAAGGCAAAGCCGGAAGAGACTCCTCTTCCCGGAAACTAGAGATGGCGTCAGTGGATCTGAGTGAACCTCCACCCCCCGCAAAAACCGGAGACGACGGAACTCGATTAGCCCCCATCTCCCGGACCACAACAACTACACATGTAAGCCACTCCCTCTCCACCGGAGACCTCCAAGCGAACGCGTCGTTACTCCAACACCGAAGCCACCGACAGCGATGGTAACGAAATCAGAGCTCAGACAAGGCGAACCATGGAAGAACGACAAAGAGGAGGCAAGACGGAATCATCTGACGGAAGAGAAAGGGTTCCGACGGTGGCACGGCCGCTCACGCGCCGGCCAAACCGTCGGTCCCCTGTCTCCCTTTATCTCTCTTTTTTTTTTTTTGTAATACATGTTTGTTACCTTTTCATTCTATATGTCTATTATAAAATAGAACACCAGAACAATAAAGTGATAACATTCTCTGATCTTTTTCAGTAATGGTGGCAGAGGATAAAGTATATCTAATAACACCAGAGAAATAAGTTTTGTTGGTGGTACTGTTGGTAGCGGATGAAAGATACAATGGAGATAAATGAAGAAAAAACTAGTCATGACAATAGTGAAATAGATACTTGTAGCAATCATAAAATAATAAGTAGTGTAAGTGGTGTTGGTGGAAGTGATTGTGGGGAAGTGACAAAAAGTAGTATAGATGATATGGTCAAGGAGAAGAAGTGGCAAAGGAGAAGAGAAAAAAAAACATAAAAATGAAGGAAAAAATTATACGATAAGTATTAGCAAAAAAATGTTTTTAATATTTGTCAAATCAGGTGTATAATTCTATATCAGTATGATTTAGATATAGTATAATACAACTTTTTCCAATAATGTTTAAAGTTCGTTTGAAAAATTTCAAGTTATGACAAATATGTATAATTTTATCAACAAAACTATTTGATTGAATAATGTTCGATTCAAAAGATACATATGAAATAAAATTGGGAAAAGTATAAGAAAAAAAGCAAAAGATAAAAGTAGATGAAACGTTATGTTCTCCATTTCCGCGAGTAGGGAATAATATTTTTGGCAAAATTCACATAATATATAACATATCATAGCCTAAAAGGTATAATGGTTATAAACTTGATTTCCCTTATGTAATGGACATCTCTTGGAATTTCTCATAATTTAAATCTCAGAGGGAATCAAATTTATGATTGATGTAGATACACACCAGACCCCCCAAAAGATTATCACTAAGCTATCACTACTGAGGGGTGTTATTGGGAGATGAATTTTTATAGAATTTTTGAATTTTAAAAGTTGATAGATTTTTATAGAGTTTTTGAATTTTAAAAGTTGATAGATTTTAAAATGTATATACATTGACTAATAAAAAAATTTAGATTAGGAGGTGTTAGTGAGACTTAGATTTTTATAGAGTTTCTTTGGAAATAGTTGTAGAGAATTTTATATATTGTGAAAATCTATGAAAATAAAGTAGTGTAATGATTTTATGAATTCAAGGAAAATATATAGTATTCTCAAAAAAAAAATTTCTGATTTAAAATATTAAGAATTCAACTCTTAGTAACACTTAGTTTAATAGATTTGTAAAATCATTAAAATCTAAATTTTTTGAATAATAAAGAATTATAAAATCATCGAACCAATAATATTTAATTTATATGACAATGTGAGAATTTATAAACTAATAACACTAGATTTGAAAATTCTTAGAATCATTATAAATCCAATTTCCACTAACACTTTAGTATAGATTTTTATGAATTTGGATAACCAAAAGAGGTTTCATTAAATAGGCAAACTTGATTTATTAGATATATAAAAAATAAAAATAATAATAAAAATAATAAAAAATATTTTTATAATTTCAAATTATAGGTTTTCAAATTCTAATTTTTGAAAAAAAATAATAATTTAGATTTTTTTTAAAAAAAATCTTTTTTTGAAAATGCTTTTCAAACTATTTTCAGAAGTTTATTTTCAAATTTTTAGTATTTATAAATATAATTATATATTCGAAAATGATAAAATATATATATATATCTATACTTATATATTCAAAAATGTAAAAGTTTATAAAATGTAATGAATTATAGTTTTGGACATTTCCTCTATATATTAATTGAAGAACATTTGAAAAGATACAACCTTAAATTTGTAATAATTAAAAAATAATAATCTTGTTGAGTTGTCAATTAATTAAGATGCCAAATTATCTTATGTGGCAGCTTTAGTTTCAATTGGAAAAAAGTAGGTCCAAATCGATTGTGTATATTCGCTAGAGTTATATAATATTAAACTAGATGATAATCCGCGCCTTGCGCGGAGTGAACTTTTTTTTAAATATGTTGTATTTAAATAAATAATACATTTTTTGTTGTCAATAATTTTTTTTACATTTGATTAGGGATGACATGTGGGTAGGTATCGTTTGGTTAGGTTCGGTTTGGATCTTTCCAAATTTGGTTCGAATCTTTATATGTTCGGTTTGGTTTTAGATTCAGATAACCCATTTAATTTTTTAAAAACTTAAAGTTCATATATACTTTAAATTTCTCAAAACATAAAAATAAAAATAATATGTTACATATAAATTTGAATAATGTATACCAAAATACTTAAATTTAACATAAAACTTGGTTTAACTTAAATATTTGGATAGAAAATGAATAGATATTTTCAGCATTTTGGTATTTTGAGTAATGTTTAGTTATTTTAAATATATAATTTTTACTATTTTTATATATTTCTAAATATTTTGGAAAATTTAAAAACATCTTAAGTATTTTGTATATTTCTTTGAGATATTAATTTTTTTAAATAATATATTTAAGTATATAAATTTGATTCGAATATACTCGGATACCCAAAATATTTTGGTCCGAATCGGGTTCGGTTTTGGTTTTTAGATACCAAAATTTTAAACATGTTCAGATATCTAACCAAATTGATTAAAGTTCTATACTATTTTGTAGATTGGATTTGGTCCGGTTATTTGGATTCGGATTTTTTTTCCCAACCATATATTTTTTATTGTGACCAAATTTTAAATGAAAGTGGCGATGGTTCATACTGATTTTGGGTATGCAACAATTTTTAAACCAAAACACTTTCTTTTATGTACGTGATTTATTTAGCTAATCATTAAAAAATGTTCAAGACCTATTAAAAACGATAGGCTGAACTGAAAAAAAAGTTACCATTGATCACAAAATTTTCAATGTGAGACTTGTACCATTTTTAGTAATTTATAATCGTTTTAAAAAATTCGAAATACAACATATAAGAAAAAATATAAATTTTTTTATTATATGCTTAATGTGATTGTTTAATTTATTTTAACAAATAAAATTAAACGAAAAGTATAGAGGATAAAAAATTATTATCAAATCTTTATTATTCATAATCATTAATGGTGATATATATGTCAATCATATTAGGAAGTTCCGTAGCTTTTATTTAAGGAAACAATAGAGAATATTCTTTTGTATATTAATAATTGATTTAATAATTATTTAATAAAAACTATAATATATGTGTAGATGGACCAACTTATTTCTCTAACAATCTTCAGAATAATTCTCATAATGACACGTGGCTACCAAACAATGTTGTAATGTTCCAGAATTAATATATAGAGGATATACTATCTTCGAATAACCATAACCATATACTAAGAAAAAATTTAATACGTACATACCACGAGCATTAGAAGATTTATAGTCGAAGTCCTTTATGTTTAATTAAAAAAATGAGTATAAGAAGATTTATAAATTAATGACATTTCTCTTACCTTACACTATGCTTATACAAAAAGTAGACAGTAGCATGCCAAATTTCTTAAATAATATATAAGAGAAATAGGTTAATTCATTTATATACATTACAATTGGCCTACATATATATAAAAGCATGCCAAAATCATCACTGCTAGATTTACTCTTTTTCAGTTTGTTTTAGTTTAGTAAACCAATTACAATTGGTAAACCAGTTTTAATTTATAAATTTATTTTAATTTGTAAAGCAATGATTTTTCACGATTTTACTTTTGCATTTCTGAAATATTTTACTTTTAACTATATAAAAACTCTATTCTCTATATTAACAAAAAAAAACTATAAATTCAGCTCGATCACCTATAATATGAAAAGTGGATAAACCAAAGAATAAATATGATATTACAACTATATAAGCTATATTCTCTATATTTACAAAAAAATGGTAAGTGTAATATATTTTTTTGATAGAATAAGAAAGAAATAAATACAAAATTATTATCACCAAACTGGTGTATCTATGAATATATGTGTTTCCTGCACAATTCTCGAGAATTTATATATGGGAATTTAAATTGAAGACTATAAAAAATCTTGGCAACAAGGAAAAACTTGCCCAATTGTTTTTTGTAGTTACGAAAAGCATATATATATTTTTCTTAATGTATCACGATAAATGATAATGGAGATTCTTAGTAGTTAATGTTAATTAATGTATGATGTATCACATTAACCTAAGTATCAATCATATATATATATATATACTGTCGACTGCAAGCATTTGAAAACCATCATAAGTATTTATTCAGCTAAAGACTTAAAGCAAAAAACATTAAAATAGAAAGTTACATATCTTATTTTTTCAGGGATTAATCTGTTTTAAGAGTATTCAGTTTATTTGGTCCATAAAAATTGATTAGCCCAATTTATAATTGTATTTTAATATTTTTATTTTCCACTTTATGTAAAATTGTTTAACTCTAAAAAACAAAATTTTAAGCTCAAACCGGTAAGTCCATCATACATTCAAAATATATTTTAGTCTGTAATTACTGGTCTCAGCCAAATGTATGCATCAAACCATAGTTGTATACATAAAACAAATTCGATCAGATATAAATATTTAATTTTTCAATACTATGATTTTTTAATTTTAATTATATAAACTTATTATGTGGCGCAGGTCTTAGATGATTTTATAAAAGAAAACATAATTGTAGACATAAAATAAATCTGAGCAGATAAAAATATTTAATTTAAATTTTATATTTTTGTTATATAAATTCATCATACACAAGGCGCAAGTCTTATCCTAGTATAACTTGGATTTAAGGTGGAATAGATATTTGGTAAGAATTATCACATGGATTTTGAAAATCACATGGATACATATGATATTTTGAAAGTTGAATCATATGTGTAAAAATGAATAGAATTTATCTTCCAATAACACCAGATTTAGTTAGAACTAGAGAATCAATAATAACAAATTTTGAAATCCAAAAACCAATAACAATGAAATCTCAAAATTTTCAAAATTCATGAGAATTAACTTACCAATAACCCCCTTAGATATCAATCTTTATTGCAAACAATATTTTCTTTCAATCTGATCTGTAAACCCTACGGAGCAAGGTGAACAAACCTATCAGAACTTTCTCTGGGACCTACTGGTGGTTAGACATGTCAATTAGGGTCGAAGATCGCAGTCCCCGCCTGACCCTAAAAATTATCGGGTTTGGGCTTTCTTTTATAAGCCCAAAAAAATTGGGCCTTTCGGGATAAGCCCATTTGAGCTTTGGATATTTCGGGCTTAAATCCGTCTGGGCTAGGGTCAACCTAAAAACCCTAAACTTTGTATTTTACTTTAAATATTATCATTCTTACAATCAAAATCTTTATTAGTATTGACATATTTTTTTAATATTTTTAATCCAAACTCTAATAAAAATATAAAAGTTGTTAATGCACCTTCTTGTTTGATCATTACAAATGTCATATTTTAAAATTTGCAAATGTAACTTCTTCTTTGATAACATTGTTTTTTCAACATACGAAGTCCGAAACGTTTGATCCTATTTGTCATAGATTTTGTTTTCTTATATGTTTAGTTTAAATTTATATTTGATTATTTAAATCTTATTAAATTCGGTTAGTTTATAATATTTTTAAAGCATACGAAAAAGTAAAATATTTTTGATAAAGAAGAAAATTTTAAACTAATTTTACATTTTTTAGAAAAATGTTAGAACTGATTTTTTTTATTAAATACATATGTATTAAAACGCTAGAAACGACAATGACAAATTATTTTTCGAAAAATCCAAAAAATCCGGAAAAACTCTATAGTCCTATAAGGATCGGACCGGGTTTTGAATTCTAAGCCTAAAATATTTCCGGCCGAGCTAGGCCGAGCTCAAATATTTACAGATTTAGAGGGTTTGGGCCGGACTGGACCAGCCCGAATTTACACCCCTACCGGTGGTGTCCAATATATAGTTTTAATTTCATTTGCCTAGTGTCTAAACTCTAACACAATAAATTTTGTGTTTTATTTAAGTAAAAACCAAATCTATAAATGGTAAGCACAAGCAAACGCAAAAAAAAAAAGAATTATTAAATGCTATATAGGATGAAGACGTAACGAAACAATAATTTTGAGTTCCTTCAAAACAAAAAACAATAATATTAAAAAAAAAAATCCTTTTGCAAGGACAAAGAAACTGAATGATTTGCCAATTCCCTACCAAATTAGGACGCTACAAAGGAAGGCATACACAGAGCAGAGCATGAAAAGACACAAGCAAACATTTGATTCTGCAAATCTTCTTTTGTCACGTCTTATCGAACTACATAAGTATTCGAGTTATATGATCCCAAACATTTCTACCAATAGAGATGCCGATTATGAAGATTTAAAGTATTCAACTTATATGATCCCAAACATTTTTATTTGGTTCTACCAATAGCGATGCCGATTATGAAGATTTAATTATACGCCAGAAAAGTAATATGACATATAAACAGCAACACTATATTCTTATTAATAGATTTTGATCCATTTAAAGAAACAAAAACAGCGAAATTCACGCATAGACGATACTTCATAGAAATATGTTTTTGAAATAATATTTCTTGGTTAAAACGTCAATCAGTAGAAAAAATACAACCCTTGAATAGAAATAATGGTGTATGTATTGAATATAATAAATACTAAAACATATTTTATGCGAGGCCGAACGAAAAATCATTATTTCAATACAACATAAAATTCTTTAGCTTGCCAAATAAAAAGAGTACGAAGAAAGACGTGCAGCTTTTAGATAACTAGTGCATGTTCGATCGTCATTGACAAATACTATATAAAGCTGTAAGGAAACGTAGTTGACTGAAACATATCTTACTGATATGACTTATTGCAAATTAGGGCTACTCGAAATCATCGGCTGAGGTGGTGGTAGCGGGAGCGGCGCCTGCGGAGGTCGCTTCCTCTTCTTCTTTTCGTAGCTGATCCCACGCGCTTTAGCCTGCGAGTCTCGCACTTCCCTTAGGTAGAGTCGAACGGCTCGTGCACCAAAAGGGTTAGTCTCTGGTGAGCCACCGTTCTCTTCAAAAGCGGCTCGAAGCCGGCCAATGAGTGCGTCGAGGCTGCCCCACGCTTGTCTGAGTGGACAGGTACATGGTGCTGGTGGGTTTGGATGTCCAAAGAACGGACATAGTTGCATGTGAACCTTGAGATACACGATCGAATTAGCGTCTAAAATCAGCAATTTCAATACGTAACGTTATAGAACATACTTTATATTACTTGTCTACATTTTGAATATGTATAACCATGAAGAAGCTTATCATGTATACATTTTTTTATAATGATCGAGTTAACATTTTGCATATATACAACCATCAAAGAAATAATCATATATTAGTTTATGATAATAAGAGCTCACCTTTGGAACAATAGGAGTAAACAATCATATGATGTTGAAATACATTTTGTCGGTGATAGATAAAAGTATGTGACATATAAAAAAAACTTAAGTTATGATCATTAAATAAACTAAACCTAGATCAGTGAGACTCAGCTCTTTGAAGGAATCATAATAACATCTATTATCATCAAGACATAATCCAGATGAACAATGATACAAATATTTTGTAGGTCAAAGAATCCTAAATTAGACAAATAGGGTTTCATAATTGGGATCTATATCTTCAGTGAAATAGTTCAAAAGTAGCATATTGACATATTGATGTGAGAAATACCTACATATACGTAAATATATTTGTTAATATGTATACCTTGGTCTTGCCAAATTGGTCGAGGTACCTGAGGAACTCAAGTACATGAGCACCACTGCAACGGGAGAGGGAAAGTGGCGGACGATGGTTGCGTAGATATTGTCCGAAAGTGTTCCAATCTCTTCTCTTCTGATTCTCGTACCTACTCAGCTGGTTCGTCGCTGAGCCGCCGGAGGAAGACGAGGAGGAGGAGGTGGTAGTGGTGGTGGTGGCTGCTGCGGCAGCGATCATAAGGTTTGTGTTGTGTGGGATGTTTGATGTGCCTATAAAGCCGTAAACAGGATCCATGATATCAAGATCTGATATATACTTCAATATTTTTTTTAACTCTTTGAGATTTTGGTTTTAGGTTATGATGAGTATGAGATGAGCTTTTATGAGTCTTGATTCTTGAGATGATAAGGAAGAGATGGTGGAGAGAAAAAAGGAAGGAGAAGAGGGGGTACCATAGTCATTGCAGTAAAGAGCTGGCTGTATTGTAGTCATGATATATATATTCTCATTTAATTTTTTGATTGACTAATAACAGTGAAATAACTAATAATGCAAGCTTGTATTTTTTGCCAAAGAAAAATATCTCCTTAATCATTAATGTTATGTTGAATGCAGTAAAATTGTTAAATTTTACAACTTAAACAATTCATTTTTGACAAAAAAGAGTACGTTTGAATTGAGCAATAACTTCAACTTCATACTCCCAACAATTAAAAAATCTAAAATGTTAATTCTTTTTTCTTTGTTTATCAACAAAAAAAAGAGAGATTTACTCATTTTTGAAGTATATCCCAACAATTATCTCTTGTCAATTATTAACACAAATTATCAAGTAGAGGTAAGCCAATCATTTTTTTTCCTAAGCTCCATGCATCAATAAAGACATCAACAAGGTAAACGAGGAGTACATAAAATTCTTAACATTGATTACCAAAAAGGAGTACAAGACAAACTTTTATCTAACTTAATCACCCACACAATGAAAACATGATTTTGAACATCTTTATTTTGTGTTACAAAAAAATTGTTTTCAATTTTTTTTTTTGACTGTAGAAACCTACTGAAACTGCATTAATTTTTTAAAAACGTAATAAGCTAATATTTATAGAAAATTCGAATTTTCTCTATTTATTTAGCAACTTACAAGCTTAATTAAAAACTAATTGGAAATCTGTTTCTTTTATCAATCAATAATTGCTTTAACTTTAAGTCCTAGCCTACAGAATCATAACAAAAATGTAAGAGAAAAAGAGTAGAGTTATTCCATAAACAAGTTGTTTTCTGTTTTTGGTTATCGGCCAACGAAAAACGAAGCAGAATTACAAAGAATGACGCAACAATTATCTTTGGAATACTGAAAAGATTTATGAAATAAACACTAATGAACTTTTACTCGCATCATTTTCATCGTGAACAAGTACTCTCATTAATTACCATTCACTGTTTCAAAAATTTGAACAACTTCAGTTCAAAAAAAAAAGTGAACAACAAACTTTGATTCGGCCATTTCCTTCGTATTTTCGACCGGATGTGAATGAACTGACCTACGTACATGGGATAGGACTCTAGGAGTCATTGCCCCTAATTTAGATATTATCATTTTCTTCAATTTTTAGTAAACTCTTTTTTGGTATATAAACTTGAGTAACATTTGAGAGTATACATTTTTCAATTGTAAACGGTTGTAGACTTCAAATGTAAATAAATAGTATCTAAACTAATGTATAAAATAAAATTTAATTAATTCACTATCAATTGGTATTAAATTTAAACTTAACACCATTGAAACGAAATTAAAATAATCCAAAATTAACATGATTAAACTCACTCGAAATTATCATATAGTAAATTGAACTCTTCTGACACTTTCTTCTATAATATAGTCAGAATATTTTTTTCGTATAAGTAAACGTTTTTACAGATGCCAAAAAAAAAAGAGTAAACGTTTTTACTCTTCGCTGGCAATTATTCAATAAAATGCATACTAGAAGGATTTATAATACTCTAAAATGATGTTCAATTACAGGCTTACAGCCATAAACTCATCGTCAAAATGATACAAAACATCATATCAATATGCTTTTAAATCTCAGTAAATGGTCAATATATATGGTTAACTTCTATATCAACATTAGAAAGCATTTTCTCCTCTTACTAGCTTTGAACATGCACATGGAATTTAACTAATGATAGCAAAAGTGGCATCAATTCCGGAGTGCTACTAGTTATCATTCTAAACATCTTTTTTGACACGTTAGTTTGTTTGTACGCATATCAAGCTCTTAGCTTGTAGTAGCTAATACTACAAATACAGTAGTTTACAGTTAACATGAGAAGATGGAATCGAGTTTACAAATCTAGTGATAGATTATCGACTTAGAGGAGAATAGGGTAGGCAGGGCCAGGATTGAAAAGGCCCTGGATTGAACATAGTGGCGATAATATTTGGTTTTCGGTGTGAGTAGACAACACCTGGAATAAAAGTCGAGATTGCCCCTGAAAGAAGTTAGCGTCAAGGGGTAAATTGTGGCAGAGGTACAAAACTGGATGGGGACAGAGGGGGAAAAAGAGGAGCAGTGGAGTGTGTTTGAATGGTTACTTAAATAAAGAAGGAGAAAGGTTGTGTCAATCAATCAATCTTACTGTTGATTTCATATCATAGTGGACCATGTGATTTTTTCGCCTGGTTTTTCATGTTTTGGCTCTTTTCTATCTTATACAAAGTACAAAATATATGTTTGGTTTATTAAATCTATACATATGTGACCACACGATCATTAATGGAAAGTGGAAACAAAAGAGAAATCTACCATACATTCAGATGTTTTTTTTTTTTGATCAAATCCTACGTTCATTCAGATGTTTTTGTTGAGAAAATGAAGCTGTAAACGACACAAAGATGAAAGGTGAGATTTATACATATTTAAGAACGTATAATTAACTCAAATCATAACCATGTTTTTTTTTTTTTGAAAAAGAAAATCATAACCATGTTAGATCTCTATATTAAACTACCTCAATAATTATAAACCATTTCAATTTCTGTTACTGGTTTTAATGTCTAATTTAGATTTTGCTCTGCGTTTTCAACACACATATTCTTTAGTTTTATGTTTTATTATTTTGAACCGTAATTCTAAAGTACATGTTATTTTAACCTTTTTGGTTTTATATTTTACATTGGTTTAGTTAAAGAGTTTGGTTATGGAACTCATAACTTAGTTTTTAAAAAAAAATTAAAGAGGCTCTCAATGGTTATAATAATGATTATATTTACTGTTATAGTGATTGGAAATTAGATCTAAAGAAACTGAATATAATAGGACTTAAAGAATGTTCACAAATATTTTTATCACTATTTCAAACAGTTATTTAAATATATAACTTGGTAACAAAATATTTAAGATTTATTAACTACCAAATTTTTAAATGTCATTTTTATCGACATCCATCTTCTAAAATCAATTGGTAATCGGGTTTGAGTCATTCCGAAGAAATGTTCTATATGGAAAAGATAACACCGCTGCATCTCACCTTCTTTGAAAGAGATTTTGAACGCACATTCCTGGTCCTAGGTATGTAGACGATGCTAAAGCTCGAAAATCCAGCTTGTAGGCGATGAGAAAATAAAAAAATTATGTATTGTATATTTAAATTTGTGTACATGTTATATTTAATAAGTTCTAAATAAATTATTAGTTTTTGAGTTTTGTAAAGAATTTTGACCTGTTTTAAGTTTTATACAAAAATATCGTTATGGTAGATTATAACCCGTATAATAACACGAGTTCATTATTTTACCATCTTTCCCTAAAAATAATCATATAATATACTATGTTAATTTATAATATTTCATATTTTTATAAAAAATATATACATAATTTATTTATATGAAAATCAAAATAAAGACTTTATTTTAAAGGATGTAAATATGAAACAAAATAGTGCTTTGTTTTAACTTATTTCACATTGGTGTTTTAATGTTTTATAATTTATTAATAATATATTTTCAACCTGTGATGTAGAAAATAGTCAAAATACTATGTTATGTACAATGGTTTAAAAAAACACTTCAATCGACCAATATGAAATTTATAAAAATTTACATTATTTTATTCACTATAAAATATCTATACTATTAAAGCAGAATACAGTTTATGAATCTGAACCTAACTTTTCTAATTAATTACAAAACATTTTATTTATTTTCTTCCAGCATTATTTGCAACTAATCAAAAATTATTATTTTGCAATTACATTAAAGAGTATTTAATATAATTCAATTCTTATCTTTTCTAAAAATTTTGTTTCCTAAATGTTTGCACCATATCTTTCCAAAAAATATTTCATATTATTAATTATTTGGAAGTATTTATTAAATGAAACTTCAAAATAAAATCAAGTTGAAATAACAAATGATTAAATCAATAAAATAATAATACGGGTCTGAATTATCTCAACCCCTTAAAAATAGTTTTATTTAAAATAAAAATTATTGTATTGAAGATATAAAATATTTATTTAAATTAAAAAAATCAGTGTAAAATAAATTTAACTTCGGTTTAAATAAATAAAATCATATTACGGGTTAGAATTATTTAGAGTCTACTAAAATTTAGTCATATTGAAAATAACAAAAATAAATCGTATAAGTAAATTTAAGATAAATTTCATAAAAAAATTAAAATATATAATTTATCAAAAATCATAATTTTTATTACGTAAAATAATTTTCCAACAAAAAAGACGGGTCAAAATCTAGTAAGTTCAATAAAGTTAAAGACCATTGAAATAAAATTTTAAAAAGAAAAGAATTAGAAGCTATATAATATTTCGTCCGTCTTGTTATATTCGTTACTGATGGTCTGGCTGCCATAACCCTTAAAAAAACGAGGTTTATTTGTAACTAGACGTTGAACAAAAAAAAATATATTTGTAACTAGATTTGTAGTTGATGCCATTAATAACAATGACATGATGTTTTGTTTGTGATTAGATTTGTAGTTGATGCCATTAATGGCAACGATATTATGCTTTCTTTATGCTACATTTGGTGGTGGAGATATCTCGACACTACAGCACAACATCCACTAATCTTGTTCATACATAATAGTAAAAAAGCAGTAAAGTATTCCACTGGATATGTAATTTAATTTAATTTTTTCCAAATTTTTTTGTGAAATAATTGCTCACTTTACGTACTTACTATGGAGCAAGAAGGCATTAGATTGCGTACGATTATTGAGTAATTAACGGAAAAGTTATATGGACACAAACAGTTTTACCTTTCCGTACAATGATTAACGTATGCTGTTCTTACTTTTGGGAACCAATCCACGATTCATTACAATAATTCAAGAATATTAAATATATTCAAAGACTTGATACCATGAACTATAAATTGAAATACACATATATATATTGTATGAATACTTTTAACATTCTTCCTTCGTCAAAAACCATATATACAAAACATAGGTACTGTGTTCAAATTCCAAGTATAAAACGTTTTGTCAAGAAAACACAAGCTTAACAGAGAGATAGTTTCAATGGTTGAGAAACTTTAATCCCACAACACAATGAAGGAGAGAGATACTCCCCATGGAGTATAAGTAGTAGTACCTGTCTATTTCAGACACGGTAAAGTTTAATGATCTGATCGATCTTGGCACGACAAACCGGACATCCCCAATTCTTGGCTTTGATCTCGGTTAAGCAAGACATGCATCCCGCAACATGTCCACACGGAACACAAACAGCTTCAGATGGAGCGTCAAGACATATCGAACACTGTCCAGAGCTTCCGTCATCTTTCTTTTCACCATCTATTGAAGCTGGTAGATGAGAAGGAGATGGGACATCGACAGGTGTTGAATCGATTGTTGGGTAATGAACAGGGCCTTCCTCTACGGTTTCTATATCCTCATCTGCTAACGGAGGAGCTGAAGGTGAAGGTTCGTGGACAATAACACTTTCATGGCTCGCTTTTCCTGAGGGAGGTGGAATGTGAGGAGGAGGAGGAGGGGGTGCCGTTGATGAGCTTGCTTCACCAATGGAATGGTGATTGATGTTGTCGGCCATATCAGGATGAAGTGGTGGCGCAGACGGTGGAGTTTGGAGAAACACTGGGGGATGCGCTGGCTGTATAAATGATTCCATGAGAGTTTCATTATATAAACCAAAGGATGAGTAAATGAAACAAGAGAGAAACCTCTAGAAATCAAAAGGGCTAATGTTTTTGATATTACCTGTGGAATCCCTTTACATGCATCACAAAACCACTTAAGCTGTTGTCCGTCACCTTCAATCGAGGGCGCGAGTTTAAGCCGTGTTTCTGTAAGAAAGACGATGCAAATTTACATATTTCTACTTCACTGGAGCATATGTTTCATAACGCAAGAAACAGAGGCATCGATTTAGATACTTTCTTTGTAAGTTTTCAAAACAAGGAGGTAGAAGAAAATTTATGATGTGAACTAAGGATGGTAGCTAGTAGCAACTAAACAGTGTAGACTTACGCCTAACTAATTGAGGCCTACGTCTCCCGTGGGAGGCGCAGGCCCTTCGTCTTTGCCTCCTGCGGCTTGGGACTATCCACCAGAATAAAGTTCAATCATCACTCATCCACAAAACAAAGAGGTTGCATGTCAAACAACCATATAAAAGTGGCAAGAAATTACTTGTGGAGTTATCGACAATCATCACTGAAGTATCAGACTGCTTTGCTTTTGGTTCCTCCAAATTTGCTTTCCACAAGGGCATCACCGCGCGTGGCTGTGCATCCTGTTTACACCATACCAGCTTAGAAGCAGATAAACCACATACGGAAGTGAAACATCCCGACTTTGTTTCTTTAAATCAGTGATATAGAGTAAATGGTAATCGTACCTGAAGACTAGCGTACACAACGAGCTCCAACTTGAAAGGCTTTGCAGGGTTTCTTGAACCAGTCGGTACGATGACTACCCATCTGCAAATCTTATTAAGGTTTAGAGAAGGTTCACAGTCATGTGCACAGAGATATTAAATGGGTAAAGATTTAATGGAGACTCACACTCTTCTAGAAAGAAGCTGAGGAGCAAATAAATCAAGAATGGCAGGTCCATAAAACTCACGCATCCAACCAGAGAACAAGCAGATGTGACTCTACAGAATCGTCATATTCAAAAAAAAAATTAACAAATCCACAAAGTAAGCACTATCTTTTTCACAAGTCAGTAGTAACATACCTCAATAGCACGTACGACATTGCTGAAACCCTTGACTCTAGCGACCTCAAGTGGTGTTTGACAATCATCATTGAGAACAAGTGGATTTGCTACCAAACATATCAAATTAAATCATATAAGACAATATACTAAAATCACATTTCATACAAGTGGTAAGAGATAAACATACCACCATGTGAAAGAAGTAGCTTAACAGTGTTCTCAAGACCTCTTTTAGCAGCATGGTGCAGCGGTGTTCCCGCATGACGAGCTAATGATGATACCAACAACAAGAAGACCACATTAGCTTATTATCACTATTAAAAAAAAAAGGAAGGGTTGTTTATAAAGTGTACCAGGACGATAAGCATTGACATTAGCGCCCAACTCGATCAAAGTCTTGGCGACATCGTAAAGCTCGGAGTTCATGCACGCCATTATCAAAGGCGTTTTGCCTTCTCTATCCATCCACTACCAATCCCAAAATCACACCAATTACGAGACAAAAAACCCTAATTTAAGAGAAAATTCAACAACGAAATTGAAACCTCGAGGTCAGCTCCGTCGCGACGAAGAGATCGAATCCCTTCAGCGTTACCGTAGCTCACTTGCTGAAACAGCAATTCCCCTTTCGATTGCTGTTGCCCCATTTTTTGGTTTCTCTTCTTCGATCAAACCAAAATTCTGATAAAAATTCAACGAAAGGACAAGGAACTCTAGAGCGAGCTCTCTCGTCTTTGGTTTTGGTGTGGTGGTTGAATCGATCGAGAAAATTTCCTCGCGAAAATTGGAAGTTTTTATCAAATAAAAAGGGAAACGATAAGAGAAGGAAAGGAAGGGTCCCAGAAATTAAATGACACTTGCTTTTCTTATTATTTTATATTTTTCCTTAGCGAACAAGAGTTGGGGAGAAAGTCTGGTCTATTCCTGAGTTGAAAGACTTTGTATTACACGCTTTCTCTATTTGTTTCGCGAAATACTCCCTGTATTCTACACAATTTCAACTTTGCACCCGCTGATATTTTCTCTGATAAATACTTCATCCGTTTCTGAACAATTGTCACTTTCATTTTTTTTTATACAGATTAAAAAAACGACAGAAACATTTTATTAATTACACTTCTTTAACCAATATTATTTGAAATAAATAAAATTATTTGTTAAAAAAATAACGAAATTATATGTAAATTGTTATTAGTTGTATTTGAATTGTAAAGTGATACTTGTTATGTGTATGTTTTGTCAATTAACAAAAGTCTAGACTTGTTGTCTGTGATGCTCAATGGAGTATTACCTTTGAATGACAAAATGAATCAAACAATTTATTACAATTTAAAATGATAAAATAGTTTAAATAAAGTAGATTATATACTTAAATAAGAAAATTACAATAAAAATCAAAACACGTAATATATAAATATAATACATAAGTAGTAATAATTATTGCACAGAATCATGTTCTGTAATACATAAAAGCAATTTAAAATTAATGACACTTGTTTTTCTTATTATTTTATGTTTTTCTTAGCGAACAAAAGTTGAGGAGAAAGTCTGGTCTATTCTGTAAGAACTTGAAGAACGAGCTTCACCTCTCCCCTTTTCTTTTCTTTTTCTCTATGGTAATTTATTAATGGATCAAGGTCCAAATAGACCATGCCCAACAAACTATAAAACATAAGGCCTAAAAAGAAGGCAGACACTTTACAAAGGACTCTGGACCGTCAGTCTAAAAAAGAAAACCTGTAGAAGAAACACAAGATGACGAATCACCACCACGTGTTCGATCGCCTGATCTATGGACACGCGTCAGTCCGAAACGCAACTTGCTTCCTCCGGAGGAAAAGGGAAATACGACGGAAGCTCAGCCGTCAACAGAGAAGGGGAAGAAGAATCGCTCATACAGAACCATCTTTTCAACGATCCCAATCGTATACCCGATCAACGCTTCAAAACAAAATTCAACCGTCTTCAATCCAACCTACGACCTTCAATCTACCTGCGTGAATACCAGTCATCTTTATAGATAAGAAGAAGCCCGAAGATGAAACAATCCTAGACAAGGACGGAGGGCTCAATCAAAGGCGAGAGAGGAGAGACAGTTGAGCGATGAAACTGCGGGAACGTCGATCAATGAAACCGGGAAAAACCCGGTGAAGAGCCGCCGTCAACACCAAGTAGCGTGACACGAAGACAAGAGCCGGCCGTCCATCACCGAAAGAGAAGGCAAGAACGCCGGAGGCAAAGCCGGCAGACCACCAAGAAAAAGGTGCATCTCCGGAAACAGGAACTGGTCGGTGAAAACCGAAACCGGTTGAAAGACGCCGGAAACAACCGGCGATATAAACAAAAAGCTTCGTCCCATCTCTATCTCCGTGAAAGATTGAGGTGAGGGAACGGAGAAGAGAGAGAAGCTTTTCTCAACAGTTTTAACCATATAAAATACCTCTCCCCTTTTCAATTGTCAAGACTTTTTCTAGTGCATTATATTTTAGAAGAATTTTGAGAAGACTTCCGAGAATTCTTCCAAAGTCTGACTCATATCTGTAAAACTTGTATATCCAAATTCAGATCTGAAAAACTTGCAAATTCAAAAAATGTTTAAATGGATTCAAAAAGAGAAAGTAAGAGGAAGATGAGATATATCTACCTTAAAAACACACAAAAATACATATACAAAATTTTGTAAATTTTACATTAAAATAAGTGTAAGATGAAAACTATGTGATTAAAAACCTGCAAAAACAAGATATATGAGTAAGAAAGACATGAGAAAAAATGAGAAAATAATATAAAGTTTAGTATTTTCAAGTTCAAAGAGATTAGAGAGAGGTTAAAGAGTTTTAGAATGAGAAACATTACATTTTTGTTCAGCTATTTGAGAGGAAAAGAGAGAATGTGTAATTTTTTTTATATAAAGTCAAAAGTTTCTAGTTATATTAAATATTTTTGATTCGGAAGACTTCCGAAGTCTTCTGACGTAAAGAAAAACATAAGAAGTCTTCCAAGAAGTCGTCTAGACCTTAAATATAAACCATGAATTCAAATAACTAACTAAATATAAAAAAAATTCATTAAAGTTAAATTCAACTTAAAAAGTGTTTACTATACACACAAAACTAAATGAATATAAGTAAAAAAAAACTGAAAAAATGTTAAGCTTCCAAAACTTCCAAAATCTAGCCCTAATAATACATACAATACTACAACACATGTTACCAAAACATAAACCAAAGAATACCATGACTGAGTACATTCACTCATCTATGTTGAAAGTAATTCAATTTTACTATATAATAATTTATATCATTTTCAAAATGTTTCTAGAAAACTTACAGAAACTAAGACGACTTTTTGGGGTTTTATTCGTAAAAATGAATTCTGTTTTTTTATTTGGTCATAAGAGGCTGTTTGTAATTTCACAAGGTATTTAAGTTAATTTTGCATTTGATTGAAGTTTGAATATATTTTTGCATTTAAAATCAAAATCTGAGTCGTATTTAGGCGTGTCAATTAGGGCTGACCCGGCCCAAACTCGTTAAGCCTGCAAATATTTGAGCCCGGCCCAGCCCAGCTTGAAAATATTTTAGGCTTAGAATTCAATGCTCGGCATGACCCTAATAGGGCTATGGTGCTTTTCAGGCTTTTGGACTTTTCATAAAAACATTTGTCAATATCACTTCTATCGTTTTAATACATGTAAATTTTTATTCAAAAAATCAGTTTTAACTTTTTGTTTTAAAATATAAAGTGAGTTTAATTTTTTTTTTATCAAAAATGTTTTACTTTTTTGTATGCTTTAAGAACATATTATAAACTATCCAAATTTAATAAGATTTAAATAATCAAATATAAATTTAAACTAAACATACGAGAGAATAAAATTTATGATAAACAAGATCAAACATTTCAGACTTTGTATGTTAAAAAAACTATGTTATAAAAGAAGAAGGTACATTTGCAAAATTTAAAATATAATGATCAAACAATAAGATGCATTAAAAAGAGTGAATTAGGTGAAAAACCAAAAACAATATATAAATTCGGAGAATACCCAAAACAATAAAAATATGGGTACAAATATTTGTATTGAACAAACAAAATTACTGTTACAGCTCTGGGTGAATGACAAGTTTTGCTTTAGGTGTACAAACAAAAAGAGAGACCTGATCTCCTCCAAAATACTTTTTTTTTGAACAACTACTAAATTTTAATCTCCTAAATTTTATTATTATTCATGAGAAAGAAAAAAAAGGAGAAAACAAAGAAGGGGGATGCATAGAGAGACATTGAGAGAAGAAGAAAAGTGGAGATCTTGTCTTTTGCATCATAACTATGTGTTTTCCTGCACCATGTGTAGTAAAAAATTTTAAAATATTTTTAATAGATAAATATAAATTATATTTAATTTTTTAATTAATAATTTAAATTTTCTTTTTTCTTATCAATATTTTAATATAAATTTAATTTAACTAAACATTAAAATTAAGATAAAAGCAATTTTGTTTATTTTAAATTATATTTAAGAATGTGCAGGTATATATATAAAATTATAATCTTAGGTAGATTTTTCTATCTATTTATTTTAATTAAATATATTATTAAATATGTAAAAATGCATTATTGTCAAAAATTAAAATTAAAAAATATTTATAAAAATTATATATAAGAAACTAATGATTTTACGATTTTAATTTTTATAATTTTCTAAAAAAATGTATACATTTTTGGAAATTTTATAATTTAAATGATATTTCGAAATTTGAAATGCCATAGTTGAATATATTTATTTTAATGATGATTTATAAGTTATTACCATATTCTAAAAAATCTAAAAATGTAAATCGAAAATAAATGTAATATATGAGTTATTACCATATTTTTAAAAATTTACCAAAAATATAAATTAACATTAAATATAATTGTCTATGTCATATTAATCTATAAGACATGTCATCAATTTTAATAGCCATGTCATATTATTTTTGTGAAAATGATTGTAGAGAGGACATGTGGCAAAATCACTTCTCAAGTATAGTCTCGGGGATGTGGAAAGATAATTTAAAAATTTCAACATTTTTTCTTTCTTTTCTACTTCTTTCAAATTTCAGAATATGACCTACAAGAATTATGAAATTGAATCCGCATATACCAATCTAGGTCTTTCTTTTTCTTTTCTCTCAACACAAATTGCAAGTCTCCATCTCTATGCTGTCTACAAGAAGTTTTGTTCTTGAAGGCTTTTGACTGAATTGTATTGATTTGAGGTTTAGTACAATATAAAAGAAATACAGCTATTTTCCTTTTTAGCTGTATATTATAGTGTTCTGAATTTCATAATCAATATAAAACAATTGCATGTCGGCTAACTTAAAATTTACATTGCTTATATAAAAAGAGCATGTGTTTATAATAACACAGAAAGCTATACTCGTCAGATATGTTTAGAAAGGTGGATAAAACCCTTTTATTGGACCATCATTTCATGTATCGATTGGTGAACATGACTTTGGTCCCACAAGGTTATGATCATGATTCATCGTTCTCAGTGCCGGTTCTGAGATATTCATGGTCCAATACGAAATATAAAACTGAGACCCTTAGATAATATATAAAAAAATCTGTCGATAAAAACTCAAGTTTATAATAAGAAAATTACAATATCCTCAAACTAATAAAAATTATCAATTCTTAAATATAGATATTCTTGCATTTTTTCCTGCAAAATCATCGATGAAACTCTCGTACTCAAGGTTCTTTTTTTAATTCACTCATGTTTAATAACATAAAAAGTATATCCTTCCTTAATCCTTACTTATCGACAATCTTATACAATAAAGTTGGCTTTTTTCTCCTTGGGGGTTTTAATGCCATGTGGCACACTCCTTTTAACAATTATTTTTTCCTTTAATTTAGATTTAATAGGTTTTAATGTTAGTTATGAAAGACATTGAGTTTTTAAAATTTTCCTCATAAAAACCCAAACATTTATAACAGTGTTTTGAACCCAAACAGAGCCACTGTTGAATCGGTAAACTCTCCGACCTAATAGAAATCAGATTTGAGTTTTGTGAAAAAGCCAAAATATAAAACCCCAATTAAAACCTCTAAAAACTCACTGAAATCCAAAACCCCATACCGGTTGCACCACTGGTTAAAACAGAATTTAAAATATAATTAAAACTAAAAAAACAAAATTATCTATTGGTTTAACTAAAAAATATAAAAATAAAAATCCAATACCGGTTACACCACTGGTTGAATCAATAGATAATTTTTATTTTTTTAGTTTTTAGTTATGTTTTAAATTATGTTTTATATTATAAACAATTAAAACCTCTAAAAACTCACTGAAACCCAAAACCCCATACCGGTTGCACCACTGGTTAAAACAGAATTTAAAATATAATTAAAACTAAAAAAACAAAATTATCTATTGGTTTAACTAAAAAATATAAAAATAAAAATCCAATACCGGTTACACCACTGGTTGAATCAATAGATAATTTTTATTTTTTTAGTTTTTAGTTATGTTTTAAATTATGTTTTATATTATAAATTTCCAATTATAAAGTTAGATTTTTTTTTTCAGTTTTATTACCGTCTTTCTATTCTTCTACACTACAATTTACGTTTACAAGGAAGGTGAGTAAGCGTGATTTTGCTCGACCCGCACATCCGTAAAACAAACTCAAGGACGACTAAGCTTATTATTCCTCTACATTACAATTTACGTTTGCAAGAAAAGTGAGTAAGTTGTTTTTTATTTAACTTAGTTTATAACAAGTCATTACATTTTTAATTTACAGATCAAAAAGAATAAGATCATATGATCATGTGGATTACAAAACATGTTTTGAATTGTTGAAGAACAAGAACATGGCGAGCTGTTGGTAAGCTTTAAAATTTAGAGAAAATAAAAATTAGTTGATGTGATTTGGTGTTAATTTATTTTTATTATTGACAATTTACTGATATGATGTTTTAATTTTGGTTTATTTTGCATTGGAAGTTTAATTTATTATTCACATTCGACATAAATATTTGTGAATTGTATGTCTTGATTTTTTTAGATGTCATAACTCTTATGTTACAATTTTTTTAAATAGTCTAAACTATTTCTTAATATTTTGTATGTCAAATGAAGATAAGGTTAAATATTTTCTAAATTTTTAAGCATAAAATAGATAAATATCCAAACTATTATTTTATGTTTAGAAAACATTTCAAAATATTAACTATTATATAAAATTTTCATAGCTAATATGTTATTATATAATAAAATTAATTATTTATTAACATGCAGTTCATCAACAGTTGGTCGAATAATTCACTGATCCGGTCAATTCAGTGACCCGATCAATCGTCAGATCCAGTGTCTGGATAGGGTTTCAAAATCATGGTTTATAGGTTTTCTTTATATTTGACATTGACTATGGAAAATAGAGCCTCTATGATTCTCTATAATGAACAATATGTATCACTTTCATAAATTCGACCCACATGATCCGTATGACCAAAAATCTTAAACCCGCATCCGTCCCTCCAAAACCGGTGGGTAAACCGTCTTACCCGCGGGTAATAATAATTATATTAAAAACTAATTATTTTAATTATATATTATTATTTTAATTATATATTAATTATTTTCATTATATATTAAGTATTAAAAAACAATATTAAAATAATACATTATAACTAAAATTATAAAAATATTTTATATGTTTATATATTTTTACGGAAAAAAAACTTTTTTTTTTGAATTTGCGGGTCGGCGGTATCCACGACTCATATTCGGCTGACTCGCACCCGCTCCACTTAAACTAATCTTAACCCACACTCGCACTCGCAGTTCGAAAATTTTAAACCGATCGATCCGCACCCGCTCCACGGCGGGTCAAACGGGGCGGAGCCCCCGGGATTTGAATTAAATTCTCAGCTCTACTAACCACTATCAAAAAGATTAGAAAATATTATTTTTAATTTTTTATACATATTTTCATTTCATATTTTTAGAATATTTTATTTACTAAGATCATATAATAAATTATAAATATATGTAAAAATACAACATATGAACCCGACGCGTAGCGCCGGAATACCACTAGTATATAATATAGTACATATAACAAAATTTATATGTTTATAATTAATACTAATAGAAAAACTAGGCCCTAAAATTTTACAAAATTAATAGGCCACATACAGATGTTTCTAAAGTTTGTGGTCAAAGCCGGGCCTGATCGTTCTACGACTATATGAGTCCCTCTCGAGGAATTGAAATCCTACAAATAAGTGAATCAACAACAAGAACCAAGATTTGTGTATAGTCGGATAAAACTTTATATAAACTTTATATGTCATTAAACATGATATTAGCTTTAACAAATCTAAAAAACACCTGAATTTTTTCTCTAGTCGGATAAAACTTTCAACGTTCAGCTCAAAATAATATTAACTATCAATAATATATGTTAGTCGTCTAACAATAAAAATTTTAAGTTATTATATGTTAGTAAATAAATTAACGGGCTAACAATAAAATAAATAACTAATTCAAATATACGCGTAAATATAGAAAACATTGTTATGTGTTATTAAATATGTTAGCAATCAAATAATAAATATTCATATATATATATACATAAAATTATAGTTAGCTAAAATATTTATTGAATCAAATAAAACCAAAAATTGATTTTTATTATATCAAATAGGATAGATAACCTTAATAGAAATAAAATTGTATAACAAACTTAATTTTAATCAATTTTGAATTATAAAAAATAAACATGTACATATTTTAATATGAACAAGACTTGGGTTCACCCCCTATGGTGAACTCTCAAATTCACCTCAAGTCTTAGCACCAATCAAAGTGCCATGTAAGATTAGTTAAAAAAGGAAATAAAATTAAAAAGAAAAAATGGAAAGAGATAAAAAAGACATCGACTAATTTTTTTAACGCCATCAATGACTTTTTCCTCATCACCCACACATGATATTGAAAACTTATTCATCACCCACACAAAATATTGAAAGCTTTATTTGTCAAATTGGTGTCTACAATCTTCTATCATTATACCCTAAATCTAAACCCAAAACACTAAATCCTAAATCCAAAACACTAAACCCTAAACCCTTGGGTAAACCCTAAACCCTTGGGTAAACCCTAAATCCTTGGGTAAAAAAATATTCCAAAGGTTTAGAGTTTACCCAAGGGTTTATGATTTTTCCAATGATTTAGGGTTTAATGTTTAGTGTTTAGGATATATCCAATGATTTAAGGTTTAGTGTTTTGGATTTACTAATTTGACAAACAAAAGTTTCAATATTCTGTTGGGTGATGAAAAAGAAGTCATGGATGGAGTTAAAAAAATTAGTCGACGTTTTTTTTACCTCTTTCCCTTTTTTTTATTTTTAATTTTGTTTCCTTTTTAACTAATCCTACATGGTACTTTGATTGGTGCTAAGATTTGAGGTGAATTTGAGAGTTCATTATAGGGGTGAACCCAAGTTTTGTTCTTTTAATACAACAGTACGAATAACGAAATATTTCAAGTGTTAGAAAAACAATACGAAATATATGTTCTCTTTTAAATTTATGTAATCAATACATATGAATTATTTAGAGAAATATATGTATGAATTTTTTTCTTCCAATTTTTAGTTGATTTCAAACTCTATAAAATTAAGCCTTGAAAACATGGTGCGTAAAATTTGGTCTAACCTAGTTGCTGACAAGTTTTAGCATTTAGATATTGACAACAGGGACAGTAGGGTCATTGCACCATAGAAAAAATAGCGGGAACACTTAAAATGTGTATTTACCTAAATACTAGATAATGTTTATGTGTAGAATGCAAATACTTTTGAAAATTTTCATATCTTTTTGTTAGAGTCTGGATCAAAAATATTAAATTAATATGTTAATGCTAATAATGATTTTGTTTTCAAAAATGATAGTTTTAAACTAAAATATAAATTTTCGAGATTCCAGACCGGTCCTAACCCAAATGGGCTTAGTCCGAAAACCCGATTTTTTTGGGTTTATAAAACTAAGCCAAACCTGATAATTTTTAAGGTCAGGTGGGTTCGGGCTGCGGATTTCGGCCCTAGTTCACATGTCTAGTCATATTTTGCAAATTCCCTATTATCTTTCTTTTCTGAATAGTAATTTCACTTTATTTTTGTTAACATGTTATAATAACTTTGTTGAATAAAATTTAACATTTTACAATGGAAATTAAATTTTATATTATTTTACAACTTTTGAATTAAATATAAATAAAAATTATTGATAAAAACTAAATTAATAAAATTGCATAAAATAAAATAAAATATCATTAAAAATACAAGCTTATAAAATAAAAAGTTGTTATTAGTAATAAAACAATTTTTTATATATTTAAACCAAATGAAATAAGTCTTTGTTTGCAGAATATAAAATGATGAATTTTAATATATAACAAAAAAATATTATAAAAATTGGCTTCTTAATAATTACAATGAAAAAATGTCATAATATTAATAACCAATAATATTAAAACACATGTTTTAACTTTTTATTATTTTGAAACTAAATTTCGATGCTCAATATCAATGAAATACATGTTATAATCTATAAACAAATTGATTCAGATATACAACACTTTTGGCACACATATTTAATTTTCAACTTATTCAAAGTTTTCAACAGCATTGAATTCACGTAAGTTATGGGACATGTTCTACTCAGAGCTGCTAAGAGAAGATAAACCGGGTTGGTAGATAATGCAATGCACAATAAAAGGTACGAGGTTAAAAGAGCATCACTTGGGGATTGTGAAACTCACTTTTCAATCAACAAACTCTTGGATGTGGAGAACATAATGACAGTAAGAATTAGCAGTCTTATCACTCACTAAGAGAGTTACCAAACATCACTCATAAACATATCAGCAATCGACTGAAGTAATTAAAGCAAAACTATCAAATACTGAGGATGAAACACAAGTCAGTTGGGTTATAGACTCAAGAATTCCAAGCCAGTCGAAAATCGATGTTTAAAAAAAAAATCAATTTTGATCTTCTAAACAATTTCAATTGATCTATTTTTAAACACTATTTTTATTGATATATAGATATTACATTTCAGCAAAAAGAAAAAGTCAAGATAAGTAAAATATAATTAGAAATTATGAAGAGGATGTATTCAACACCACCTTAAAAGTGCTTAACAAATCTTAGAAAAGGGTATAGTTCATACCTTACATCACAGTTCGAACCAAAAACTCTCCCTCCTTGTTTAATGTCATCATTCTTGAAAAGTTTTGTGATACTCCATGTCAAACAAGTTTTACAATTTATTGTTAGTTCTATACATTGCACCATTGCATATAATGTATTTTCCCCGAGCTTTTTTTTCCCAGCCGCGTAAAATATGACGCGAATGCCGTCTCTGGTGGTTTTCTCGACTTTAAGTGTTAGCTCAGAGAAAAAATCCAATGTTTTCTTGGCAAACAGTTTTGCATCCCCTCTCACGTTGTTTGGATTGTGCATAGAAAAAATATTCTCGTAATTAGTCTTGCTTGGATTTTCTATATAGATCGTACTAACATAGAGAAAACATTGGTCGTACCATATCATTCCTCCTTTGATACTCGGACATCTCTTACGGAACTGCAGTATACAATCATATATGTTTTGTATTATTTTAATTGATGATTTAATATTTCAATGAAAGCTTTCTTCTCCTAATTATTTGTAAAACAACTATTTTGATTATTTGGAGAATGTAAAAAATTAAGGATTTAAAGAAAAAGCACATGTATAAATAATTTTCCCAATTGCATTTGATATAAACATCTTCAATATAAGTTCGGCTTCTGATAAATTGTGATGTCTATATAACTAAACAAATTTGGATATCAGAAATTTCAGCATATCTGGACTCGTCAGATTCATGTTCGATTATCCATATCTGGGTCCGTGATTTTGGGATATCTAGATAAGGGATAACATTCTAAATATTAACATAAAAATCGATATTCATATTTAGACACATATCCATAAAAATAGTGATAAAATATTTATAATAATAAAATAGCATTTTATAGTATTATATAAAATGAAACAAAATATGCCAAAATAAAATAAAATATTTTAGAAAGTAAAATTAATACTAGAAATCATTTAAAATAAATTTTATGTATAAAATTTATGTTATCTTGAAAAATTTATTAATGATATATATTGTAAACATATATATAGAATACATAAATCGCTGATCCGAGATTCTATTATACGTATAAGACCTTCCAAATATCTGGATATTCGGAGTGGAGCCTAACCGGATTTCACATTGGATCTCCAGATATTTAACAACTGTCCCATTTCTATCTTTAACAAATGTTAAACTTTATCCGCTATTTTGTTACTTTAGTCTAGTATTTGTTTCATGTAGTAAATTCTCTGTTGGCAAAAAGATACAGTTTTACATCATTGCAAACACGTAATCTTTATATTTAAATGTATAATGGTTTATTTACCCCCAAAATTGCGGTGTCAAGGCATGTACGACATTTAGACCCATAAGATTTAGATCCATAAGAGTCACCACGACATTGGAGAACGACGGAAGCAGAATTTTCTGCCGTGGTTAGATTACTTTTTTGTGTGAAACCGACATTCTCAAAAGGCCTAGTACGAATGTAGTGGAAGATCCAGTTGAGGTTTTTCTCGTACTCACTTCCAGAGTTATATTTCCCTTGATTAAAGAGGCATTTGTGGTTGAGATATTCATTAGTAAGGTTCAATGACGAAACACTATGTATCATGAGAAATTGCATGGAAAAAATAGGAAAAGAAAATCGTTTGGATAAAGAATATGAAAATTTCATTGTTATAGATCTTTTATTTCTTTACAGTAAATGTTGACTTTTATAAATGAAATGTTGAGATTGACATATATATAGGAACTCAGAAGAATTTAATTGATTGTTCATGGATAGAAGGAAAAAAAAGTTTGCATATTTGCGGCGATTGAAATGGAGGGACAAAGAAAAGGTCCAAATTGAATTACTAAGTTTAAACTCCTATAAATAAATCAAACTGATACAAAACATTTGGTGCACCACTCTTGAAATCAAACATACCTTTTAATACTCTACTAGTATTATCGACGTTAAGTTCTTTTTTCTTTTGCTAAAAGGGTTAAGTTTTAGCAAGAGAAAAATGAGATAGGATAATGCAGATATAGTTTCATCTACACTGTTAAATAGGATAATGCAGAAATAGAATAATGCAGATATAGGGTTAACTTGTCTTGTCATCAAGTTTTTTTCTTCTAAAATTTGATGACTTAAGGAAATTCATACTACAACAACAAAAAATGCAAATTTTTATATATTTAAACATGAAATAGGATAATGGTAAACGCACATGCACGTGTTTTTCAAATAATTTAAATATACATATATGTAAACATGTAATTTTTTTTTTAACATGTAATTTGCTGATAAAAGAATTGAATATAGTTTTTTACCTTAGTTGCAGATGATTTTTTTTGGGGTTTTCCATTATGTTAATGAAGACGTAAGCTCTAATTCAAGTGCCATCGTCAATCCTAAATATACAAGACAAAATCAACTATTAATTTTTAGAATTTTTTTTTGGTCAAACTATTAATTTTTAGAATAATTTGCTAAATTGGGTCAAAAAATGAAGTCTCGTCCTTCGGATGTTTTATTTCTAAATATTGTCCTAATACCCTTTAACTTTGAATTTAATACATTTTTAACCTCAGACTTTGTTTAAATATATATTTAGTTAATAATTAAATATTAAATTAGTTAAAAATTAATAAAAACTCACACACAGATCCCTAAATCCCTAACTCAGTTTCCCCCTCTCCCGATGGTTTACCTTTTGATCATTCGAAGCAAGGAAACATAAAGTTTAGCTTTCATCTCTTATGGTTGAATGAGGTCGAGAGTCATGGTCTCTTGTGGTCAGTGTTTTGAAACCTGACCCAAATCCGCGGTTGAACCGGTAAACCAAGTGACCCGAAATAAATCTGGTTTAGATTTTGTGAAAAATCCAAATTTTAAAAACCCGCAAAGACCCGTAAAATTCCACCAAAACCCGAAACCCGGTACATATATCCAAACTATTATTTTATATTTTAAAAAACATTTAGAAAATTTTAACTTTAGTTTCTATATTTTTATTTTCATAACTAATATATTATTATAAAATTAAATTAGTTCATTTATTAACCTGTGGTTCAGCCGCAGTCGACCCAATGACCCAGTAAATCGTCCGGTTCAATATCCGGGTCGGTTTTCAAAACATTGCTTATGGTTGAATGAGGTCAAAACTATTAAAAAGTTTTTTAGAATTTCGTAGTTAAAAAATTGAACCAATCATATTGTCAACAAAATCACATTTTTAATTATTCAAAAAATTTAAATTAAAAGTATTTATTTTAATTTTTTTTTAATTTTTCTGTTAAAAGCATTTTAGAGAAAATAGGACAAAAAATGGGAAAGGTATATTGGGACATCATGTATGATTTTTGGGGGTATTTGGCAAATATCCCTAGTTTTTCCTGAAAATTTACAGTTAAATGTCTAAAAAAGGAAACAAAAAATGAAGAATATTTAACAATCATCAGACTATCATCTACACGCCAAACACCTCTCTGAGTAACCATTTTTTTTTTTTTGAAACAGAGTAACCCATTTTCTAGTAGCCTCATCTAGTATATGGAATAAGGTAAGAGTACTCTCCAGTTTTCCAGTAAAGATACAACACTTGCAACCCCAAACTACTCCGTGAATTAAACCACATGGAGGAACTTTACAGTGGCGAAACTTCTCTACAATAAACTGATGTTGAGTCTCTATCCCCTCTTGAGCAATACATGGCTGGGGATACTAATCTAAGGAGTAACGTCTTCCATGTAGACAGGATTAGTTACTCTGCATGTCACAAACTGGTCTCCTCTAAAATAGGATCCATCCTGCGTATGAAGCACATATAAACAATTAAGCACTGAAACCGATTATCAGTCACCAGTAAGACAATAAGTTCATAAATATATCATGTGGTTAACTGAAACCTGGATTAAAGATTATGGTAGTGTCTTTGAAACTGATTTACAACGTCAAGAAACAGAGGAAGACTTTTATTCTACTCATACAAAGCAACATGAACTACATTCCCAAGCCCCACATTTTGTTCTAGACTAGAACATACGAAAAGGTATAAATTGGATTTTTTTTTCAGAAACAGATGAAACTATACAATAGTTTAAAACTGCTGAAATAGGTGTTATGTAACGGTGGGGCAGAGAAAAAAATTATACCTTTTGGTAAGGGAATCAATAAACAAAAACCGCTTCCAAATACAGCTGAAACACACAAAGACAGATACACAATGAGAGTTAGACTGGCATACCGGTGATCAAGATGAGGTGTGTGTTAAACTACATAATTAAGACGGGAGGAACCATTGTGTGGAGTTGAGAAGGTGAGTTAGTTTTAACACACACCTTGTAATCAGCTCGAGGTCGTATCAGAATCCCGACTTTTAGTGGTTTATATGCTTCGTCAAAGTGAAGCAGCCTGAATAACACAATGATTTAGATGATAAAATGGCAGTAAGAACCAGCAGCATCATCTTCACTCAGTAGGAGAGTCAGGAAACATCATTTATAATCATATCAGCAATCGGCTGAAGTCTTTAAAAGAAAAGCTATCAGACACTGATGATTAAACATAAGATTTGTTGGGTAATAGCCTCAAGAATTCCAAGCCAGTTGAAAATCATTGTATAAAATAAATATCACTATGGTTTCGTATTCCTTCCTGGTTAATGACTCTGCCTTTGGCAACGTCATCGTTCAACAAAGAATCAGACAGGGCAAACCCGCTCTTATGTACATCTTTATCCTATATGGGGAAGTACTCTCAGGACTTTGTCGTCAAGCCCAAGAAAGCGGCTTGATGACGGGCATCAAATTAGCAAGACACTTCATGGTGCATCCTAACACAACTAGGCTGTCTGTTAGCTCGCATTCTACTCGGAAAGTACTGCAAGAATGTGCATTTTGGCTCACTCGACTGTGTTCACCGTCAGCCTCTCATGGTTGTCAAGATTGGGAAAATGGTATTTCCACAATTTGTGGAAAGAAGCCTGGATATCCACGATATAACATCCCGAGTTGTGATATGTGAAAAGGCTTAAAGGAATTGATTTGGCTACCTATGTCACCAAAGTTGACTTACCTTTTCCGTCACACATCCGTTTAGAACTCCAGAGTTAAGCGTGCTTGGGCTGGAGTAGTGAAAGGATCGGTGACCTATCGGGAAGTAATTCGCGATACCGTATAAGTGAAGCCAAAGCACGGGGAAAGGTCATGTGGTGATTGCAGGGTCAGTAAACAATGATTTTGAGCCTTAGAAAAATTAACGACCGACCGTCAGATGGGATGGGACCCACTGGCCGAGAGAGCGGGCGTGGGTGGCCCATTAGCCGTGGGCGGGTCGGGGCGTTACAAGTGGTATCAGAGCTGGTAAACCGTCTCAGTTCTGACCTGGGAGGCGTCTTGAGACCTGTCGTGGGGCGCAACGAGGACGTTGTGTTCTTTAAGAAGGGGTGAATTGTAACATCCCGAGTTGTGATATGTGAAAAGGCTTAAGAGAATTGATTTGGCTACCTGTGTCACTAAAGTTGACTTACCTTTTCCGTCACACATCCGTTTAGAACTCCAGAGTTAAGCGTGATTGGGCTGGAGTAGTGAAAGGATGGGTTACCTATCGGGAAGTGATTCGCGATACCGTGTAAGTGAGGCCAAAGCACGGGGAGAGGTCATGTGGTGATTGCAGGGTCAGTAAACAATGATTTCAGGCCTTGGAAAATTAACGACCGACCGTCAGATGGGATGGGGCCCACGGGCTGAGAGAGCGGGCGTGGGTGGCCTATTAGCCGTGGGTGGGTGGGCGTTACACACGAAGTCTCAACTCTGCCCATTTAGACCTTGTAGAGAGCAGAATCAAGATACGGTAGTTGCCGATCTCCTAACTCACGATTCTTCTTGCTGGATTAAGAACAAAAATAGAGGAATTTTTTTCTGGACATCGCCACTCAAATCATGGTATTACTCCAAGTCTGATGGGAGCTTAAGATTCCTCATGCTTGTATGTCACAAAGTCTGGAATTTATTATGTGAAATCTGGGTATTTGGCTTTGAATGATATGCATGAACATTCCCTTTTGGATCCATCACTAGCTGTGGCTACGGCCTGGCATAAATCTGTTTGGTCTGTCACCACATCACCAAACTGAAGCTCTTCCTGTGGAAGATGCTTCGTGGAGCTCTCCTCGTTGGTGCCAACCTCTCTCTTTGCAGCCTAACTACATCATCAAACTAGAGCACCCGAAACTGCACCTTAGAGTTTCAGTACGCTCTCTTTCTTTATCTTCTCTCTTCTTGATCTGCCTTTCCACCTAGGGGTTCTGCTGGTTCCTTTGGACCACGACGAAACCAACTCGTCTTTGAAAACTGTCATATTGCTGCAGGTACCACCATCTCCAATGCTCTATCGGCAGCCCGGGAATGACAGCTGGCGTAGCTGGATACTCTGAACCTTCTTGGGAACTGTATCCCGTCTGATGTACTTGTTCCGCTACCTCCTCTCACTTAGATTTGAAACACAGATGTAGCATGGTCTAAATAATCAGGAACAAAGGGACTAGGGTGGATGGTCGGCCAGCATTTACCGGATTCAGTAGTTCGTGAATCCAAGTGGGTTCTCTCTGTTTCATCACCTTTAATGGCTGAAGCACTTGTCATGCGTGAGGCTATCATGTCGGCAAAGCAACGTCTTTTATCCAAAGTATGGTTTCCATCCGACTCTCAAGAGCTCATCCAAACTATTAGCTCGAAGTCCAACCTGATGGAGTTTTACAAAGTTTTCAATGATATTTTATCCTTGTTTTTCACTTTCACTATTTTTCTTTCATTACTAGAGCCCAGAAAAGTTTATCTGATGATCTGGCGAAGAATGCTATACATTTTTGTCTCTGCTCACTGTACTAGACATCAATCTTTATTAATCAGTTTGGTGTTAAATAAATATCAGGTTTGATCTCCTGAACAATTTCTTTGGATCTTTTTTTCTAAACATTCTTTTTATTGATATATGAATATTAATAAAAACTAAAATAAAATTAAAAATTATGAGGAGGATGTATTCATCACATCCATAACAATGCTTTAACTTTTAAGAAAAGGGTATAACTCATACCTTACATCACAGTTTGTACTCAAAATTCTCGCTCATTGTTTAATATTTCCATTCTCAAAAAGCTTCTTGACACTCAATGTCAAAACAACTTTTACAATCTAATGTTAGTCCTAGACACTGCACCATTGCATATAATATATTTTTTCGAGCTTCTTTTCTCCTGCCGCGTAATATATGAGGCCGAAGCCATCATAGACGTGTTTCTCGACTTTAGTTCAGAGAAAAAATCCATTGCTCTATTGGTGAAAAGTTTTACATCCCCTCTTACAATATTGTGGTTGTGCATAGAAAAAATATTCTTGTAGTTAATACTATATAGAACTTCTTCACCGATCGTAGTAATATATAGAAAACATTGGTCGTACCATATTATTCTTCCTTTGTTCCACGGACATCTCTTACGAAACTGCAATATACAACCATTTATGTTTTGTATCATTTTATGTGATGATTTAATATGTCAGTGTAAAGCTTTCTTCTCCAGGTTATTTGTATATTAAATTATTGTTTTGATGATTAGGAGAAATTTCCAAAATTAAGGACTCAAATAAACTCCACACGTGTAAACAATTTGCTACATTTATTAATATAGTTACATAACATGTGATCAAAAAAACATCATCAATATAATTCATGTTTCTACACAAAATTTAATTTTAAGTTTCAATAATAAAATAGATGACAAAAAATATAACTAAGGCTGAAATGCACCTGGATATCTAGAACTTTTAGGATATCTGAATCATTCAAATCCTTGTTTTCACTATCTATATCCGGATCTATGATTTTTGAATATATAGATCATGTATATTAGTCTAAATATTTATATTTACAGTGAATATTCATATTTGGATACAAATCCATACAATAATATTAAAATATTTAAAATAATATTAAATTAAATATATATATAACATTATATAGATTAAAAATATTTTTACAAAATATAATATTTCAAAAACTAAAAGTGATATAAAAATATTAAAATATATTTATAAAACTTGATGTTATCTTTCAGAAAAACTATTAAATATATTATAAATATACTTATAAAATCTAGATCTGTATATTCAGACTTCAAAATCAAGATATCTACACCTTAAAATCAAGATATCTGATTTCAAAATCAAGATATTTGGATACGGCTTTTACTAATCCGAGATTCTATAATACGGATCCAACCTTCCAGATATTTGGATATTTAGAATGCATCTGAGTGGATATCCCCAAATCTTTTAATAATGTTCCATCCCTATCTATAAAAAATGTCAAATTTTGTATGATGATTTATAATTATTGATTATAATCTGATTTTCATGTAATCATTTCTATTTTGGCCTAAAGCTAAGGTTTTATAGCACCAAAAAAACATAATATTTATATTAAAATGTTATGACGGCTAATTTACCCATGCGACTGCGATGTCGAGGCATGTATGACATTTAGACCCATAAGTGTCACCACGACACTGGGAAATGATGGTAACAGAATCAGGAGATGTTCCAATATTTGTGTGTGTGAAACCGGTCTCAGCATACGTGTCATCACGCATGATTTCGAAGGCACGGTTGAGGTTTTCTTCGTACTTACTCCCTGATCTATATTTCCCTTGATTAAGTAGGCATTTGTGGTTGAGATATTCATTGGTAAGGTTTCAGTGACGAAACACTACGTATGATGAGGAAAGGCATGACCAGAATAAAGAAAACAGATTGTTTAGATAGAGAAAATGAAAATTTTATTGTTTTAGATTTTTCTTATTTTTCAGTAAAACGGTGATTTTGGTAAATGAAATGTTGCTTTTAACATATTTATATAGGAGACTCGAGAGGATTTTAATTAATTTCTCACTGGACAGAAAAAAAAAGAGTGTACATTTTCGGCCGTAGAAATGGAGAGATAAAGAAAAAGTCTAAATTCTGAATGTTTTACTAAATTTAAACTCTTAAGAACATGATACCGGATAACTTCGAGGATGTGACCCTTAGTCATATTCCTCGAAGTAGAAATGGTCGTGCGGATGCTTTGGCAAAGGAAACTAGGATGAAAGGATACATATTTTTCCATATAGATCAGACCCGGACAGACGGAGATGCTCCCCGGAGAATCAACTCGTCTAGACCCCATTTGATCTAGTACATTGGGTAGCCGACAAAAAAAAAAAACATGATACCAAATTTTTCGTGCACCACTCATGAACTAAATGGACTTTGTAATATGTTTTAGTTTGTAAGTATATTAAGTGTTTTGCAAAAAAGGCTTTAGTTTTTGTTAAAAAAAAGATTAAAACTGACTTAGATCTAATTAAAATTTTCTACAACTATATATTAACTTAGTGCTTGGGAACCTTTGGCACATGCCAAAACCCGGACATACTCTATGTAACTAAGGGTTTTTCTTTCTTTACCTCACCTCTGGTTTGGCCCTTTCTACGGGTAATTATCTCCGTTTCTGATTACACGTAACACATATGTGATTGAGACAGTGATTGGTCCATACATCATTTGCAGGCAAAACAGAACAAGAGTTTCTTTGTTTTCAAATTGTCCCCATTGTTGTTGTAATGGATCCTCATCGTTGCTTTTTATGCAGGGTAATCTGAAATCCCCAGTGCATCATTCATTCGAGAACCTTCCCTCGTTTGGTTTATGATATTGTCAAGGTTGTGTATATACATAGGCTGCGGTCTGATTCTTTCTCAAAGTGCTTGAAGATGATATATGTTCGTGGATATTAAGAGCACAATGTATCTGAAACTGAGGGCCATTTTTGATATGTATTACGAAAGAATAAGAATTTTGCTTTTGTTGGTTTGGTTCTTGTGAGACCATGAGAATGGAGACTCCATGAAGTTGAAGTAAGATGTTAAATAGGGATAGGTTCCATGGTATTGCTGATTGTGGCAATAAGATGAATGAAGAAAATGTTTGCACTCAGACAATGGAGGAGTTTTCGGATGATTTCTTGAAGAATTATATTGCTCAAAGGAAAGCTAGTAAAATTTTTGTGAAGAGTCATTATGAGGATCTCAATCGAGTCCTCGGGATCCAGAGAGTTGATTCCGGTGTTTCAGATGTTTCTGACTCGCCTTGGATGTACCAAATAGCATCAGATGTTTCCTTGCCTTTAAAACTGAAGGTTCTTTGCAGTTTTAATTAAGGGAAAGATCTTACCAGTCTGGTGATGGGAAGCTTAAATACATTGGAGGCGAGTCTGATAATATCATACGTCTAAAACATGTTGGTTTGAATGAGTTCATTCAAAAGACATATGCCAGGAGAAGATCTTGATGCACTAATCTCCGTTCGCTCAGATGAAGATCTACTTCACATGATTGAAGAGTATCAAGAAGCTGAAGAGAAGAGTGGTTCCAAGAGGATAAGAGTGTTTCTTGTGTCTTTAACTGAGACACGTAACAAGAACATAAACCAAAACAGTCAGCATACATATATTATACATTATCATTATCTTTCAGCTCTTAAGCCTTTGTGGATGCGAGTCCTCAAAAGAGCAAAAGTGGGAAAAGTCAAGCAACAACACAATTTGGAACTGCTTCAGGTTATAGCCCAACCTTCAGTCTTCTAGACTCTCCTACTTCTATTCATTATATGCATGGGATTCAGATACCATATGACCTTCCATCTCCTTCATCAGCACACAAGAGATCCAATACATACACTTCTTACTTTGTTAATCCATATGGAATCTATGACAATAACTTCCCTTTCATGGTTGCTCCAAACCTCCATGGCAAATGGTGAGAGAGAAGTCACCTTCTTTGGCAATGTCGCTTGGTTCAGAGAAATGGGAAGAGAGTGACTTCTCTTTCAAGAATCCAGAACTAGGAAAAAACGACATTCAAGTTAACAATTGGATGAACTATGAGGATCCTAGTACCATAGAGTGGTCAGGATTACTTCCATCGGTTCACTAGACTCTGGAAGTTCTGTGTTCTCTTTATCTACCACTACCAACGAAAATCTTGCTGATATTTTGGTTAGAGAAGACAATCTTGATGCACTCCCACGTACACAGAGATCTCTGATGATCTTTCCAAAAAGAATCTGCTCAGTCCAGGGGACATAGTTGAGGATGTAACAAACGATGCTACGATTGTTCCTCGTGTACATATTAAGACAGATGATAACAACTCCTATACAAGAGACGGAGAGAACACACAAGTGTGTGTTATAAATCAAGAACGGAGGTAACTTTTTTTTTTCTAGTAGAGTACTCTTTCTGTGGCTATGATGCTATCTTTTATCATGCAGGAAAAATACTGAAGATTCAATTGGAGAAGCTCGAATCTATAACTTACAGGTGACAAAATGTTTTCAGGCAGTTGGTTCTGTTTTAAGTGTTGTTTGTAATTTGAATTTGGTCTTTGTAAGTTCAGATTATAAAGAATACAGATCTTGAGGACTTACATGAGCTAGGATCTGGGACGTTTGGAACTGTTTATTATGGGAAGTGGAGAGGAATGATGTTGCAATCAAGAGGATAAAGAATAGCTGCTTCTCTGGTAGATCATCCGAGCAAGAACAACATGTTTTACTTACCTAAGTCGACTTTATATCATGTGTCTCCTCCATTAGCTTCACACTGATGTTTTTGTACAGACGAAAGATTTCTGGAGGGAAGCTAGGATCTTGGCGAAGAGACTTCATCAACTTCTCAGATTCTGAAATGAGGCAATATAAAAATAATTAATCATATGGTTGTAACAATATATAAAGAATTATTAGGAAAAAACCAATTTAATTTGTAATCTCTAAGACATAATGTTGTATATGATTTAACAGATAACAAATTACATACCCGTTAACAGAACATATACCAGATAACAAAATATCTAGCAATTTTTATGTTAAATTATATATCAGGTAACTAAACATGTACCAAATAACAAATATTTTATCGGATGACAAACCACTTATCAAACAACGTATTAATTCATAAAATATGTATCAACTCATTTGTCAATTACCAAAATAGGTATCAAATAATGTACAAACTGATAAACAACAAGTCTTTTGTACCATTATATTAACTCACAAAAATGTAACAACATACAAACTATGTAGTCAACACAATTGTCAGCTGGTTTATACTCTCTATCAGCTAACAACAAAAATACCATGTTATAAATCATTTAGCGGATAATAAACAATTTATCAATTAACATATTAATTCATAAACTATGTATCAAATTATTTATCATGTAACAAATCATTTAGCGGATAATAAACTATTTATCAATTAATATATTAGTTCACAAACTATGCATTATATCATTTATCATGTAACAAATCATTAATCGAGAGAATGTATCAAGTCAAAATCATGTATCACTTAATCTATCACATAACAAGACATATGTAAAACAAATGTATAAACTGAAAAACTATTATCAAGACTACTAAATCGCAAGCATATTTCAGAATTTTCAGAGACATTAACACTCATGTCAAACCAAAACAATTAGAAAGCCAAAAGGAAAAAAATGAAACCTGTATATTTTCATTCAAAGCAACCAACAAAACAAATTAAAATATGTTTTAAAAAGAAATTGATTAATATTTACCTGATAGTCATGAGATTTCTTCTTATGGCTCAAACAATTAGCCGGCTCACTTGCATTCTTCGAATCTTCCTCTCATAAACCAATTAGAAAATGAGAATGAAAAATATATAAGGAAAGATAGAAGAGAGAAGAAGAGAAAATAAAAAAAAACAGATAGAAAGTGAATAGGAGATAGAATCTACGATTTGAATAAAGATAGCTAGAACTTAGAACATACGCTGTAAATACTGACACAACTCTAATCAAGTTGGCTGGCTGAAAGCTGTCTATAAAGTTAAAATCGGACTCGAAAATATTAATATCAGAAGATCATGTATAGAAAGCTAATTAAGAATCCAATTATGTGTATGAGGACTAATTATTTCTTATTAAATCAAGTTTTGTAACTTCCTCTTTTCATGACCAAAAAATAGAAACTGGGTTTGATTATTTCCTTTGAAACACAGAAACTAGGGCTGGGCGTTCGGGTACCCATTCGGGTTTCGGTTCAGTCCATTCGAGTTTCAGATTTTCGGGGTCAAAGATTTCAGCCCCATTCGGATATTTCTAAATTTCGGTTTGGATTCGGTTCGGATCTTTGCGGGTTCGGTTCGGGTTCGGATAACCCATTTAAAATATTTTTAAATTTTCAAAATTCATTATATACTCTAAATTTTCAAAATCTATAAGAAAGATAATATATTACATATAAATTTTCATAACATATATGTCAAAATACCTTAATTTAACATATAAATTGGTTTTCTTTGAATATTTGGATAAAGAATCAATAGATATTTAACTATTTTGGTGTTTTCAGTATACTTTAGCTATTTTAAACATTTACTTTTGACTATTTGCATATATTTTCCGAGTATTTTGGAAAACTTAAAGGTATCTTATATATTTTTAATATACATTATATATAAAAATAATGTATATATTTAAGTATATAAATTTATTTCGGATACATTCGGGTACCCAAAATATTTCGGTTCGGATCGGGTTCGGTTTCGGTTTTTAAATACCGAAATTTTGAACCCGTTCGGATATTTAATCAATTTCGGTTCGGGTTCGGTGCTACTTTTTCGGATCGGATTCGGTTCGGTTTTTTCGGGTTCGGATTTTTTGCTCAGCCCTAACAGAAACTTTGATTTTTATGTGTTTTTTTCTTTAAAAATATATTTTTGACTTTTTTAGATTTTGTCACATGTTAATTTTTGGTTCACCAATTGTTTGAGGTGAGTTTGGTCAACAGAAAGTAAGAGAACTCAAGAGTGGGATGAACAGAGACGTTTTATTAGAGTAGGAATAACGAGGGTACAAGAGTAAGAAAGCCGGCTAGTCGATGCTCGGTAAGCTCCTAGCCGGAAAGTACAAGAGAAAGCGGCGAGATACAAAGAGAATAACGGAAACCCTAATCTAGCCGCAAGTCTGTATGTCTAAGTGGTGATACCCTTCCTTCCTGTCCTCAACTCCTTATATAGTCTCTTAGGTCGGTCAGTTTTGACCTAATTCATCCTTTTTGTTATGGGCCTTTTGACTTGCAGGCCCAATCGGGACGACTGTTCGGCCCGAGCCGCTTGATCGACGTCTTCGGCTGCTCGTCTTCTATTCAGAGAGGTCACGAGCCGAGTCGCGACTCATTTGGAGCCGACTTTGAGCCGACTATCCTTTGGATGACAGTAATGGGCCTCCTGTTCGCTGGGCCTTGTGAATGGTGACAACCCATCCCCAACAGTAAGTCCCCCCCTAGTTCGTTGTCGAGTCGAGCAATCGATCGCAGCGAATTGGTTAGTTAGGGCTCGAAGAATAGGAGGTTTAATCTTTTGACTCCCTGATTCCGTCGAGAAGCCGTTGGAGGAGAGATTTTTTTTCTGTTTTTCTTGGACGAACAACCGAACCGCCGTATACTCGGTATCCCAGATGAGTTTCTCTAAACCGATAAATTGATTGTGTATGGTTCGTGATGTGACATCGAACCGTCGTCGGTTTTTTGATCGAGAAGCCGAAACGTCGCTAGGTTTTTTGGCGAGAATCCGAAAGGTCGCGTTTGAGGGTGACGCGCGAGCCTGCCGACAGGCCCAATTAGGCCCGCTTAGGGCTAATGATGGCCCCTCGTAGGAGGCGCCTTCCCTCTCTCTATAAATAAGAGACCTCCCTCGAGATTTCTCTCATTCTTCTCTCAGTTATCAGGTACTTTCTCTCTCTATCTTTTATCTCTCTAGCTTCTGCTCTCTGTTTTAGTTCTTCTACTCGGTATGTCGACGAACAAACGTCTTTCTCGAGAACAAAAGGGGAAGATGACTACGGGTACTGCTGGTCCCGACAGCGATCTAGAGAGGGTCCGCGGGTCCGGAGACAGTGTAGAGGCGGCCCATCGCGAGGCGATGATGGATACCGAGAACATGACCCGAGAGCAGCGTATGCTCGTCTCGGAGGCGATGGTTCGGTCTCGCGGGGATGACGACGGAGGCGATGGCTCTTCTGATGATGGGATGACTCCCTTCTGCTTCTACCCGGGAAATATTTTCGAGGAGCAGCGCAGGCTTGATCCGACACGAGCTCGTCCCTCGGTAGTCGAAGGGCAGGAATGGTCGAACGTTTTACCGACGCGGTCTACATTCGAGACGGTGACAAAACTGCTGAAGAGAAGCAAGGCGACTGGGGTTACATTCATAATCCCGTCGAAGGACCAACGGTCGTGGTCCCCCCCGAAGGGATATCAGTGCGTATACGAGTCGTACTTCGAAAACGACACGAAGTTATGGTTTCCGATTCCTCGACTCGTCACCGCCTACACAATGCGCCGAGGACTTGCTCTGAGTCAATTCTTGAATGGCGCTTGGCGTCTAGCAGTTGCACTGATGGTGATCGGAGCAGAGGCCGGTGCTGCTCTCAGTGTCCGGGCATTCGAGGAGCTGGTCTCGGTGAAGATTAATCGGGGCCTGTTGTCACTGAAGATACGCCCCAACTACAATGTAGTAACGGGCTATCCAACCAAGACGAACGACTGGCAGCGATCGTACTTTTACGTTAAGTCCGATTGCTCGGCTTTCGAGGAGCCGCTGAAGACCGGTTACCGTGTTCTTTGGAACAATGAATTTGGTATAGAATGTTTCCTAGTCTTTTGCTGTTTCATGCTCTTGACCCTCTTTTCCTTTTGTTTTGGCAGTTCCTCACTCGAATACCGCGGAGTACGAGGAAGATTTCTTGGAGAGTGCTCGGATCATCGCGTCTCAGAGGCAAGATCTTTGGGAGAACTTCTCGTATAGGAGGATTCGCAGGTCGATTGATCGGATTAGATAACGTAAGTCTCTCCTCCTTTCCTTTTGCTCGGTTTCCTCAGGGATCCTAAGTTGCTTTCTTTCGTCCTTGCAGAGGTTTGGCGCTCGGATACTGTTCCAATTATCACCAAGAAGTAGAAGAGAATCAACCTGTTCAACAAAGCCGAGCAGAGGGAGATCAATCGAGCCAGAGCTATGAGGGAATTGCCGGATCTAAGCTTGGTGGTCGGGAAGCAACTCGGGTTCGTGGAGCCAGACCAAAACTCCAACGCAGGCTCATCTGATCCCGGGGAGCCGAATGCGACTGAGTCAGATGAGGCTCAGCTCGTGAGGAAAAAGGGGAACAAGAGAAAAGAGAGGGATGACGCCTCAGCTTCCGAGGAGAAACAACCCGAGGAGACTTCCACCGGTGGGGGCGCCGAGTCAGAGAAGAAACGGGCGCGAAAGGATCCCGGAGAGGTTCGACCTTCCTCCGTGGAAGAAGGGGAGCTCCAAGCCTTGGAGCCTAGTAACGGTTCTCGAGACGACGCTCTCCCGAATCCATCCCTCGATGGTGGTCAAGCGGATGATCATCAAGAGACTTCTTCTAAAGCGAAGAAGAAGAAGTCGAAAAAGAACAAGAAGAACGCTGGCGAATCCTCGGGGCAGGAGGTGGCGCCCAATACGGAGAAGGGAACCGTGGAAGCTACCGACTGCTACTGTTTTTCCCCCGAAGGCAGCTGTTCGCGAAGATGCCGGGGGATCGAGCAGGTCCTCTGCGAAGGCTCAGGAGAAAAAGGCTGTGCCGAAGAACCTTCAGGGGTTCTGTCCGGACAAAGTCGACTTCATCTTCAAGCGGGACACTCCTCTCATTTGTAATAACAGGGACTGCGCTCGCTTTGTCCGCCAAGTTCGGGGGAGCTCCGAGCACCTCCCATTCGTCAAGGATCTCGTCTTCCAAGACGACTACACCGTCGCCGCCGGTTCCTCGGTTAGGGTAAGGATAGGTTTTGTGTTGCGTCCGTTCCTCGTCTTTCTTCTAACTTGGTTGTCTCACTCCATCTCTTTCTTTGATGTACTGCAGAGCCAAGGGGACTGGAATGAAGTCGTCCGTAAGTACGACAAGGAGCTGAAGAGGACCTATGGTGTGATCGATAGGCAGCGACGCAACACCAAGGAAGCGACGCAAGCCTTAGAGGTCATGCTGCGCAAGAAAGACGAAGCGGTCATCCGGGAAGAGGCCATGAGGGACGAGCTCTCCCAGAAAGAGGCGGCTATGAACAAGGAGCTGAAGCGAGCCCGGGAGTTGGTTAAGACACTCGAGAAAGAGAAAGCCAAGTTGGCAAACGAGAAGAAGATCCTCGAGGAAGAGAAGGCTGCTACTGCCTTAGAGCATTCCAAAGAGATGGATCGTCTCCGAGAGTCGCGCCGCTATGAGGTTACTCACGAGCGGATCCGAGTAATGGCGGCGATGCACGGAAAGGCTGCTGCTCGCTTCCAGAGGATTCAAGAGCGGGAGACTCGTCGTGACAGCTTCGAGGATGCGAGGTGTATGCTCGGTCAGGCTCGAGGGATGAGACGTTGTCTTGAAGGGATGAAGGCAACAAGTAAAAACATCTCTCAGGGAGATATCGATACCTATGCCGGGCAAGAGAAGCACTATGACGCGGAGGTGAAGCGTTTGAACGTGGATGATCTTCCCGAGAAGGACCTCTCTTTGTCTCCTCTTGTGCTCGAGTCGAGGTTCGTCATTCAGGAAATACTGGATAAAGTCGACAAGTATGGGTCGAACATGGACTTGCTCGACTCTGAGGCTGCCAGGGCTCTTCGCACTCCTCTCAGGGAACCAGGAGATCAATCCGAAGAACCATCGAAGAGCCTTCTCGAAACCGTCCAGTCGCCAGCTCGTCCTGATGCCATCCTCCCGGATCAAGAGGCCGTCCCGAAGGATCCTTCTGCAGTTGCTGAAGAGACGACCAGGCCAACTCCCGATGAGCCGACCTCCAACACACCGATCAAGACGGTTGATATCTCCGACTCGCCGTCACTCGAGGTGACAGACTCTGGCGCGAGTGAAGAACGTCCTGAGGAGGATCCTCCCGTTTCGGGATAATTTTTAATGTTTGTTGTAACTTTTCTTTAAAACTGTCTCCTTTTCTCGGCTAAGGCCTTTTGTTGTATGAACTATTGCCTCGGTTTTTTTTTTATTTTAGACTTTGAATGTTTCTTTATATATTTCAGTAAGTCGTTTCCACTTAGAAATATATAAATCATTTTTCATTCCTTCGTCTTTAACCGAGAAACGGATTCATTCGGGCGGTTGCTCGCGTTTGCCAGCGAGTTCCCCCTTTTTCAGATAGAACAGGAGATCAGAGGCGGTTGCTCGTTCAAATCTTTTCTTATTCAACGAAACTTTTACAAGTAGTTGTTTAAGCGAATACAAAGAGAAACTCTAATCGTTCTATTGAATTACCGAGGAAAAGGTTTCGAGACGCACTGCAGTAACCGAGAGAACTATTGGTCGGCCAAACCGTCGTTCTTCGGTTAGACTTGGTCTAAAATTTCCATCAGGTAGCCGGTCAATGCGTGACGCATAGGTGACGCGAGGCTGTTATTCCCTTCGACTGACGTCTGATCAAGACCCAGTCGATTGACTTGGGCGAGTGCTCGTGCTCCGCTTGAGAAAGGGGCTGGCATCGTTTACTAGGAGGAAAGTGACTGTTCGTCATTCTTTTTGCAAAAATTTGGACTTTGTTTTGGTTGGGGCTGGACCCTGTGAAGGGATGCCTACGTACCTCGGATGAGGATCAAGTCTTTCGTAGTTCGTTTGACCGAGTGAAAGTGGCTATGGTAGCGCATTCACTCGGACGAGTAGAAGTGACTGTTAGATGCATCTACTCGGTTTTTTTTTTTTTTTTTTTTGAGCGAACAGTGACCTATTGGTCATTCACTCGGAGAAATGGGATGAGGCGTTTCTATTGGTAGAAACGACGAAGATGCATCGAGTTCCAAGCTCGTGGGACTGCCTCTCCGCGGGAAGTCTCGAGTCGGTAGACGCCGGGTCTAACGACTCGAGTGATCTTGTAAGGTCCCTCCCAGTTGGTCCCTAGCTTTCCAACGTTGAGCTCCTTTGTGTTGTCGAAAACTTTTCGGAGGACGAGGTCATCGAAAGGGCGCGCTTTCGATCTGGTTCTGGTAATTTTGGATCCGAAGAAGCGCCTGATCACGTTTCTCCTCGAGTTCGTCAAGGGCATCGAGGAGCATATCTTGATTAAGTTCAACGAACTGCGGCATCTTGGCGCGCCGAAGACTCGTCACGTTAACTTCGGCGGGGGCCATTGCTTCCATCCCATAAGCAAGAGAGAAATGGGTGGATTTGGTCGCACCACGAGGAGTCGTTCGGTGCGACCAGAGGACGCCGTCCAGTTCGTCGGCCCAATGGCCTTTCTTGAGGTCAAATCGCTTCTTGATCCCATCGATGATAATCTTGTTGGAGGATTCCGCCTGTCCGTTTCCTTGCGGGTAGCGGGGAGTCGAAGGGCTTAGGCGGATATTCCACTTGCTGCAGAACTCTTTGAAGTTTCCGGACATGAACTGATGATGTTCTTCCAGACGAAGGTGCGGACTTCCTTGTCCGTCACCTGAGAAAATGCTTCAGCTTCAATCCACTTAGTGAAGTAATCGGTGAGGACCAGGATGAAACGACGTTGGCGTGAGTTCGGCATTGGCCCGATGATGTCCATCCCCCACCGCATGAACAGATAAGGGGCGACAGATGTCCGCAACAGCTTGGTGGGACTGTGGATGCTCGGAGCGTGACGCTGGCATTTGTCGCACCGACGGGCGTATGCTTCGCAGTCAGTGTTCATAGATGGCCAAAAGAACCCCAAGCTTCGAACCTTAAGAGCAAGAGCTCGGCCTCCCGAGTGGTTTCCTCCTGCTCCGTCGTGAGTTTCAGCCATCACTCGCCGCACTTCATCGCCCTGGATGCACTTTAAGAGGACCTTGTTCGCGGTTACTCGGTGAAGTTCGTCGTTCATGATGACGTAGTGGGCGCTGCGTCTCTTCAGGCGTCTCGCTGCCCACTTATCTTTCGGCAGTTCTTCACGGATGAGTTAATCTAGGAACTCGGCTCGCCAGTCGATCGGAGTGTCGTCATGATCGGGCATGTCAGTGTCAGCTTGATCGGTGGTGGATCGTCGAGTTGTTGCGAAGACTGGAGCGATGGGAAGACTTTCGTCGGAAGGAGGATCGATGCTCGGTCGATCAATCCGATGTATGGGTATCGTCCTTTTGACCTGGTCGTGGAGTTTGCTCCCGAGTGCAGCTAAGGCATCGGCGCAAACGTTCTCTCCGCGGGGAACCTTGGTGAGTTCGAAGAAATCGAATTCCCTAGCAAGCTTTTGAACCACCCGGAGATATGCGTCCATTCTGTCATTGCGAGCTTCATAGTCGCCGCTGAACTGGCTGGCGACGAGCTGCGAGTCGCAATAAGCACTCAAGCGTTTGGCTTTGACGGCTCGGGCGAGACGGAGACCGGCGATCAACGACTCGTACTCTGCTTCGTTGTTAGAGGCCGGGAAGCCGAAACTGAAAGACTAGCGAATGAGTTCTCCTGTCGGCGATTGAAGCTGGACTCCCGCACCGGATCCTTTGCTCGTTGATGATCCGTCGACATGAAGAATCCAATTGGGGCTTGGAATGTCGAGGTCTTGTGCAAGATCTGGTGTGAGCTCGACAAGGAAGTCGGCGAGGACTTGAGATTTGGCGGCTGTTCGGCATTTGTACGTAATATCAAGCTCGCTCAGTTCGATTGCCCACTTAGTCAACCGGCCAGCTCTGTTGGGATTTTGCAGGACGGTGCGGAGCGGTTGGTCGGTCAACACTTCGATAGAGTGTGATTGGAAGTAGGGTCGTAGTTTCCTTGCAGAATTAACGACGGCCAGAGCCAGTTTCTCGAGGGTTGGGTATCTGGTCTCCGGACCAGTCATCCGTCTGCTCGTGCAAAAAATCGGACGCTGCTCGCCACGTGTTGGGCCCGAATATGGCCCGGTAACTGATTATTCAATAATAAAGATGATGATGGGCCACGACAAGCCCATCACGAGTCTGAAGTCTAAAAGAGAGCTAAGCTAGAACCGGAGGCTGAAAGCTAAGGATCCTAACTAAGGAGGTCACGACGAAGAGGAAGCTCACGTCGCAACCAGAAGGAGCGCAGGACCCGGTCAAGGGGAAGCTGTTGCAGATTCCACCTCAAGTGGAGAGGATCTCGGAGATCAGTTACAAACAACCTAAAGAAGTCTAAAGCTATAAAAAGAGAAAGTCGAAGACGAAGAAAAGGATCCGAACCTACTCATATCTTTATTCAACATTCGTTTAAACATTCTTACTTGTAATTCTCTCGTGGTCTTTTTATCAAAGATCATCTCTTGTAACCATTCCATTTCTATTATATCAGTACAAATCAAAGTTCATTCATCAAGTTCTTACGGGATTCAGCCCGCGATAATCTTTCCCTAACCTCTTCTAAACATAAACCTGATCTAAAATCTAGGTGTGAGTTTTACCCCTCACAATTGGCGCCGTCTGTGGGGAAGAAACAATCGAATCCCTTACTCTAACTCGAGGATGAACCCTACCGATCAGACAACAACCCTGTCTGACCTTAACCCCCCGATTCAGAGCGATAGCTCACCGAATGACGGAGGCTCTAGTCTCGTAATCACAGAGCCTCAACGTGGCGACCACCGATCTGGGCAACAGCTTCCGGTTGATGCTCGAACGAGCCAAATTACAACCGGAGTTATTAACCCGAGATCATCGGAGAATCCTCAGCAGCAAGCCATTCCGAATCAAACGGAGGCTCAGCTCTCTGAGATCCGCCAAATGATGATACAATTAGTGGACAAAGCTCAGGAAAGTGAGCGCACGATACATCAGTTGACTATACGTCAACAACGATTCGAAGAGATAACTAGATCTCTAAACGCAACAACCCAACCACCGCAACGTCCAGCTCCGGGGGCCACCTTCCATGATCGATTAACCGATCCCTCTTTTCCCCGAGCACGTTTAAACTTTTCCCCTGATAGCACTGTCCCTGAAGGACGCGGATCTGCTTTCCAGACACCTCATACTGGAACAGTTCCCGTGTTCAATCCACCTAATTCTAGTGCTATGGGAAGTAACGTAGCGACAACCAGCCCCACACCCGGTCAGGTCACTAACAGAAGTAATCGTTTACCTCCTCCGCCACCTGATCCTAGGTCCGGAGCAGGAATATCCTTCCCATCTGGAGGCAGAGCGTCAGCTTCGGTTTATCAAACTAGAAGCTCGGTCCCGAATGAGGACGGTTATCAAAGGATAAACTCCGATAACCCAAGAAATGACGAGCGACTTAGCCCACTAACCGCATGGGGAGATGAGCCAACTCGATTCCGTCAGGAACCTACTCATCGGGAACCTGCGAACGATCCAAATATCCTTCCGCTTGAAGGACCTGAAGCTATCCGTAGATATATGGAGAGAACTCACGCGGCTCTCCAGAAATTGGGAGCTCAAGTCCATAAAGCTACGAGTTCAGCTCCCGAAATCGATAGCTTAATCGAAGAAACCCGTGGAACTCCATTCACGGACAGAATTGCCAGCTCTCACATAAGAGATACCCGAAAAATCAGAATTCCTGAGTATGATGGGACCTCCGACCCGAAGGCCTATCTGAGAGCTTTCCGATTGGCAATTGTTAAAGCCCATTTCACTCAGGAAGAATGTGAAGCAGGTTACTGTAGAACATTCGCCGAAAGTCTGGTCGGAACAGCCCTTGAGTGGTTCTCCGGCCTCGAGCCAGCCTCGATAGACAACTTCGATCAATTAACCAACGCCTTTATGAAGCAATACTCGACCCATATCCGGAAGCAAGCCTCCGAGGCCGACCTTTGGAAGGTCAGTCAAGGAATGGGAGATTCATTACGAGTCTACATTGAGAAATTCAGGGCAATAAGAACTAAGCTCTCGAATCCTAACGACCTAGTCGCCATCGAGGCCCTTAGGAGAGGCCTGTTCTATAGATCGAAATTCTGGTCAGAGTTAACACTCAACGCTCCTCCAACTATCGACGACGCTCTTCATAGAGCCACCAAATATATTACTTTGGAGGAGGAGACAGCTGCACTGGATAAACTCCACAAGAAACCACAGAATCATTCGAAAGGTGACTCCTCCGAGACTAAGGGACCTCATAAAAAGGGTAACCCTCGAAATAATCAAACTCAGGGAGAACATTCCTACGCAATCGAGGAGGATAAGGAAGAGAAACCTGTTGCAGCAGCAAACAAAACTCCCTGGTCAAAAGGCTTCGATAAAGGCAAACGTTGCTCTTATCACGATCGTGAAGGACACTCAACCGAAGAGTGTTGGGACCTCCAACGCCAGCTGGCAGCTAAATTCGCAGCTGGAGAAATAAAGGGCGTGGACCTCAAAAAGCCACCACCTTATCAGAAAAGAGGTTCCAGGGACACCTCCCCTAAACGTGAGAGGTCACCTGAGAAGGAGACCGATTCGCCACCTCCAGCTCCCAAGAAAAGAGTCGAAATGATTCTCGGGAAATTCCCCCAAGGAAAAAGTTTACAAGTCGAAGCTCTCTTGAGCAAACCGTCCCCTCAATCGAGCCCCGACTCGAGGGTGGACTGTATCCTTGGAGGATCAGACATATGTCAAGACTCCGTCAATTCCATTAAGAATCACGTGCGGAAGGCTGTGTCTAACACTGGACCTAAGCCTCCTAATCCTGAATCCAACACTAAGATTTCTTTCTGGGAAAGCGAGACCTCAAACCTTGACAGACCTCACGATGATGCGTTGATCGTCACCCTGAACATCGCAGGATACGAGGTTCCTAAGCTCATGATAGACACAGGAAGCTCTGTCGACCTCATTTTCTATAATACCCTAAAAGGGATGGAAATAGACGACTACGAAATTATTGGACAAAAAGCTAACCTCGTAGGCTTCTCCGGAGAAACAGCTACCTCATTGGGAACTATCAAGCTCCCAATCATAGCTGGCGGAATAATGAAAATGACCAACTTAGTAGTCATCGATAGACCTTCCCCGTTCCACGCGATTTTGGGAAGACCTTGGATCCACAAAATGAAGGCAGTAGCCTCAACGTACCATCAGTGCGTAAAATTCCCAACACCCGAAGGGATAGCTACCATACACGGTAGCCAGAAGATATCCAGGATCTGCTATTTGGGAGGATTCAAAATCCTCAAAAAATCCCCCCAATAGCAATTACAGATCCAGGAAAGTCGCGAAATGCAACAAAACATTCGAGGTCCCCCCAGGAACCTAACCGAAAAAGTTTGCATTGACGACTCAAATCCTGAAAGACAGGTGAGCATCGGGTCCGAGCTACCTCTTGAGACAAAAAAGGAGCTCATCGATTTTTTGAAAAGCAATGTCAAAACCTTTGCATGGTCCACCAACGACATGAAAGGAATAGACCCGAACGTCACCACCCATAAGCTAAAAGTTGACCCTACTTTCAAACCGATCAAACAGAAGCGTCGTAAGCTAGGTCTCGAAAAGGCTCAAGCTGTTAACGACGAAGTTGACCGACTTACGAAAGCTGGGTCCATTCGAGAGGTACATTACCCCGACTGGTTAGCTAACCCAGTAGTGGTAAAGAAGAAAAACGGGAAGTGGAGAATCTGCGTAGATTTCACAGACCTAAACAAAGCTTGCCCTAAAGACAGCTTCCCGTTACCTCACATCGACCGCCTAGTTGAAGCAACAGCTGGCCATCGACTCCTATCCTTCATGGATGCCTTCTCAGGATATAACCAAATCATGATGGATCCTGAGGACCAGGAGAAAACCGCATTCATAACCGAACGAGGAACCTATTGTTATAAGGTTATGCCATTCGGATTAAAGAACGCAGGAGCTACCTATCAAAGGCTAGTAAATAAGATGTTTGCTGGACAACTTGGAAAAACCATGGAGGTCTATATCGACGACATGCTAGTCAAATCCTCAGCCGGGGAAGATCATATCTCCCATTTAAGGGAATGCTTCGATATCCTGAACAAGTACGATATGAAGCTCAATCCCACTAAATGTACTTTCGGGGTACCTTCAGGCGAGTTCCTAGGCTATCTCGTAACCGAAAGAGGCATTGAAGCCAACCCGCAGCAGATAGCAACCTTCCTAGAAATGCCGTCACCTAAGACGACCAGGGAGGTGCAGAGACTGACTGGACGAATCGCGGCGTTGAATCGATTCATATCCAAGTCTACCGATAAATGTCTCCCATTTTACAAGCTTCTAAGGAATAATAAGAAGTTCTTATGGGACGAGAAATGTGAGGAAGCCTTCAAACAATTGAAAGCTTACCTCTCCGAACCTCCGATCCTATCTAAACCAGTACTAGGAGAGCCATTGTACCTATATCTCGCTGTATCAACTGCTGCAGTCAGCGGCGTTCTAGTACGAGAGGAACAAAACGAACAAAGACCTGTCTATTACACCAGTAAAAGTTTGATAGATGCCGAAACCAGGTACCCTGCGATGGAAAAACTAGCTCTAGCAGTCGTAACAGCTGCCAGAAAATTGCGACCTTACTTCCAATCGCATTCGATCGTTGTAATGACCTCACAACCATTACGAATGATCCTGCACAGCCCCAGCAAGTCAGGGCGATTGGCTAAATGGGCCATAGAACTCAGCGAATATGATATTGAGTATAGACCTCGAGCAGCAGCGAAAGCTCAGGTCCTCGCTGACTTTGTCATCGAATTGACATCCGAGCAGTTAGACTCCGAAATGGAATCTCCGAAGTGGAGCCTATACGTCGACGGAGCCTCATCAAAACAGGGCTCCGGTATCGGTCTAAGGCTAACTTCTTCAGCAGGAGAAACCATCGAGCAGTCATATAGGCTCGGATTCAGCGCCTCAAACAACGAAGCTGAATATGAAGCACTAATCGCAGGGTTGAAGCTCGCCCTAAGCCTCGGAATCCGAGAGCTAAACGCTTATAGTGATTCACAGCTAGTAGCTAGCCAGTTTCACGGAGAATATGAAACGAGGGACGAAAGAATGGGGGCATATCTCGAAGTCGTCCAGAACCTCACTAGGCAGTTCGACAAATTCGAACTAACGAGAATCCCACGAGGTGAGAACTCCTCAGCAGACGCATTGGCTGCTTTAGCTTCCACCTCAGACCCCCTCGTAAAACGAATCATACCCGTAGAAGGAATCGAGAAACCAAGCATCGACATAGCTACCAAAGCTGAAAAAGAAAGCAAACTAAAGGCGCAACCCGAAGGTACCTGCCCTGAAGCGGTAGCTACCCAGGTTTTCACAACATTTTGGTTTCCAAAAACCAGAATATGCAGCGCAAAAAAGCATACCTCCGGGAACATAATCCAAGTCACGGAAGATATTCCTCGAAATTCAGACTCCTTAGAGCCTGACCTCGAGAATACCCCCGGGGGCACCAACTCAGACCCAGTAATCTGCAGAGTTAAAACCAGAAGCCGTACAGCTCTCCAAAATTCATCTGGAGGTATTCCTCGGAATTCAGACTCCCTGGAGCCCAATCCTACCAATACCTCCGGGGGCACCACGACACCAGGTCCCGAACAGGAACCTCCCTCGTCTCTTCATAACAAAGTTGTAGAAAGAGAGGATTGGAGAATTCCAATCACGCAATACATCCTGGAGGGAAAGACTCCACCCAATAAATGGGAGGCTCAAAAGCTCAAAGCATTAAGCGCGAGATATTGCGTAACTGAATCTGTCCTCCTCAAACGAAGCATTTCCGGACCTTACCTAAAATGCGTCCATGGCCTCGTTGCTATGAGACTCATGAAGGAAATGCACGACGGCTCCTGCGGGAACCACTCTGGAGGAAGAGCTTTAGCCATCAGAATCAAAAGACAAGGATATTTCTGGCCTACCATTATTGCAGATTGTGAGGCCTATTCCTCTTCATGCGACAAATGCCAGAGGCATGCACCGATTATACACCAGCCTGCGGAGAAGCTGTCTAACATATCCGCCCCTTACCCATTTATGAGATGGTCCATGGATATCGTGGGACCACTAGTACCATCAGGAAGTGGAAAGAAGAAGCTACGCTTCCTCTTAGTCTTAACAGACTACTTCACCAAATGGATAGAGGCCGAAGCTTTCCAGCAGATAACCAGGTTCGAGGTCGAGCAATTTGTATGGAAAGATATCATATGTAGACACGGCGTCCCATACGAAATCGTAACCGATAATGGAGGACAATTCATATCCCACGATTTCAAAATATTTTGTGACAAGTGGAATATCCGCCTGACCTTCTCATCACCTCGCCGACCTCAAGGTAACGGACAGGCGGAGGCTGCTAATAAATCAATACTAGCAAACCTCAAGAAACGCCTCGGAACCCAGAAGGAATTCTGGTCAGAGAAGTTACTTGAAGTACTTTGGGCATGTCGAACCACCCCACGAAAAGCTACAGAAGAAACTCCTTTCTCCTTAGCATATGGGATGGAAGCCGTCGTTCCAGCTGAAACCATTGCTGGTAGCCTCCGCCGGGAACTCTGTACATCCAATCCCGCAGCTAATGATCAGCTCCTAACTGACAGCCTCGATCTAATTGAGGAAAGACGGGACCGAGCTTTGATTCGCATTCAGAACTATCAGCAAGCAATGGCACGACAGTACAATTCCAAAGTCAGGCTCCGGCAGTTTGCTGTGGGTGACCTAGTACTTAGGAAAGTTTTCGAAGGAACCAAAGAGCCAAATGCTGGGAAGTTAGGAACTAACTGAGAAGGTCCCTATCAGATCATCCATGTAGTACGACCTGGCGTTTATAAGCTCCGAAAGGTGCGAACCGGGGTACCTGAAATCAGATCGTGGAACGCCACGAATCTTAAGAGATATTATCATTAGGTACCTAAAAATTCCTGAACTACGTTAGGCTTGATCCCTTGACTGGGTACGTAGGCAACTCCGTCATGAGTGCAGCCCCAACCTCATTTCAACACTTCGTTCACTACAATCAAAGGGGGCATATGTCTGATTAAAATCACATAGCCCACGCAGCAAATGTATGATCGTTATAATACAGCAGTTGTATGATTACTATGATACCATGTATCCAACTATCAATAAAGAAATCATTTTCGATATCTCAATTTTTTTAACAAAACAGGTCCCTGCAAACCTGAACCTAAGGTCTTAAAATCCTTAGAAGTCCTAAAGGTCTTAAAATCCTTCAAAGCAATGTCAGGTCTCGACGAACCCGAACCTAAGGTCTTAAAATCCTTCAGACAATACCAGGTCTCGACGAACCTGGACCTAAGGTCTTAAAATCCTTACCAAATCTCCAAGGTCTTAAAATCCTTCAAAGCAATGTCAGGTATCGACGAACCTGAACCTGAGGTCTTAAAATCCTTCAGACAATATCAGGTCTCGACGAACCTGGACCTAAGGTCTTAAAATCCTTACCGAATCTCCAAGGTCTTAAAATCCTTGTCAATTCTCCAAGGTCTTAAAATCCTTACAAATCTTCGAGGTCCTAAAATCCTCATCAAATCACAAAGGTCTTAAAATCCTAAGCAAGTCTCAACGGGTCTTGAAATCCCACAAACAAGTTCAGGTTCCCAAGAACCCCCACCTAAGGCGTCCAGATTAAACTTAGGTCCCTAAAAATCCTAAGCTAGTCCCGATACTCCAAGAATTCCTCTTAAGGAACTAAAAACGACTAAAGTCTTTCAGACTTATCACGAGATCGATTATGATTAAGCTGTCATATTTCACAACTAAAGTCAAAAACTATTAAAATAAAACTGAAAACCAAGTCTTGATAGATGAAAGGTTTAAAGGCCTCCTCAGGCCGACAAAGGTTCAAGAGACCTTAACAGAGATAAAGGTTTAAAAGCCTCCTCAGGCTATAAGTTTGAGAAACAAATGAAAACAAAGCCCATCGGGCAGAAATCCTAGAAAACATGAAAGAGCCTCAGCTCTTAAACTTCCTTGTCATCCGAGCTCTTCTCAGCTCCCTTACCAGCTGGATCTTCCTCTTCAGGAACCTCCTCCTCCATCTCCTTGTCGCTACCTCCAGAGGCGGTTTCGACTGGGGCTGAGTAAGAACCCACCAATCCCAAATTAGAACCAAACTCTCCAGAAAAGGAGAGATTAAACATATTAACCTCAAAAGTACCTGAACTCTCAGAGAGTTGGGGAAGAGGGAGCTTGCCGATCGAGAAGTCCGAGACCTGAGCCTTCTCGTATGCCGCAACAGCTTCCGGCATTATAGCCACCAAGCGATCATACTCATCTTGAGTACTCTTAATCTCGCCATCCAGCATATCTTTCAGGAGCTCGGTGTTGGCTTGGATCTCCTGAGCGTGAACCAGGAGGTCGACTTCGTCCTTCTTCTTGGAGAACTTCTCTTTGACAACAACCAGAATTTTGTTGTAAGCTTCGGCTACCTCCTTCTTTCCTCTCCGGACGGCTAGCCTGACCTCAGCTTCCTTGTTCTTTTGGCTGCTCTGAGATGTGGCAATTAGCTCCTTGACTTGATACTCGGCTATCTTCCGAGCAGCATCCAACTCTCCAATCTTCCTATTTTTCACCTGGAGGTCAATTAGTTGGCTCTCGATCGTCCCTTGCTGAGCGTCACACTTGGAGCCAAGTCTCTTCACCTCAGCTTGGAGATCCGAGATCAGAGCCCGAGTCTGGTTGAGCTCAGTCTTGGTGGCCTTGACCAATTCAGTGACCTGGGCTAATTCCTCGGCACTGGGGGCATTGTGTACAGCATCCTCAAATTTGAACTGAGCCCTGTTGATAGCACCAGCCAGCTACAGAAAACGAAAAACGATTTAACAAGAAATCTTCCAAAGAAAAAAACTAAAGGGTGAAATCAACTTCATACCTGACCCATGTGATGAGCAATATCAACGTACTCATCCTTGTGCGTGATATTGGAGATCGAGGGGAGGGGACACCCGGGACTCTTCATGTGCCTCATCAGAGTAGCCAAACCCCACGGATCGTCCAAGACCGATCCAGGCTTTGAATGAGAAAAGGTCCAGCCAACAGTTCCTCCCCTAGAGGAGGAGGAGGAAGACCTCGAAGGTCTATCCACCTGGTCGGTTCGGGACCTCTTGTTCCTCGGGGGCTCAGACTCCGGAGGGTCCCTCATTACTTGAGGATCGGTTTCAGTCATCGGGACCTCGGAGGGAAGGCCAACTTCCTGAACCGTAGGTTCCGAAGAGACGACACCTTTAGCAGGGGCAGAGCCTCCTTCATCAAGAACCTCCTTCACAGAGTCGAGGAAGGATCCCCCTTGGTTCTTATCACTCCCTCTAGAGGAGCTGGCAGCCTTGGTCGATCTACCCCTGGAACGGAAGGAAGGTTGAATCGGCATCTTCTGTGACTGAGTCTTCGAAGAAGTACTTGCTCCGGAGGAAACTTCGAGAATGGAATCACCTTCAGAAACTACGACATAAAAAAAAAAAGAATCCATTAGTCGTATAAGACAAATTCGAATAGTAAAAATCATGAATCATGAATAAAAAGATACCTTCTAAACCAGCAACCGTCACTGAATCAGGGAAGGACGCTTGGTACCGTTCAGGGAACCTAGCTGATCCAACTCTCGAAGTAGTGTAAGCTACCCAAGTGTTAGGGCTATGCTGTAGCTTCCTGTAGAGAGCTCTGGTAAGTTTGCTAGATAACTTGACAGGATCTTTGATTTCTGCAGAAAGAGTCAAAAGGCGATTAGCACAACATGACAAACAAAAATAAACATGTGAGCATATCCCTAAAATCCTAACCAGAAATATCAGACCATGCGTTCCTAAGGTCACGGCCTACAGGAACCGTGGAAGGGTCAATCTTGACATAAAAGTACTTCCTGCGCCAGTCATCATCACTGGCTGAGAACTTGAAAATGCCTAGCCCTGGACGACAGGGGAGATAGTAGGTACCACTCCCGCCATCCTTGGAAGTACTCTCCTTTATCGAGAAGAGACTCATTAACTCAGATAACCCAACGATAACTCCTTCCTCCTTGGCTCTAGTGATGAACCCGTTTATCACTCGGATGACCGACGGGCAAAGCTGAGGAAGAGCTAGCTGATAATGATCTAAGAGATCCAGCAAAAGGGTGGGAAGAGGAAATCTAAGGTGGCACTTGGAGATATATTTTTCATGAACGCAGAACCAACCCTCCGGAGCGGTCTCGGGGTTCTCGTTTTCAGCACAAGCTCTAACTAGATCACTCTTGCCGTGAGCCTGAGTGGCAAGATTGACAACGTCCTGACCTTTCAAGAGGGAAGGGAAGTGAGGACCGGAGGAGGCGCTCTTACCACCTTTCTTCTTCATCCTCTTAACCCTCGCTCCGATCGAGTCTTTACACTTTTTCTTGGCTTCCGCCATCTTCTCACCAGCTTCCTGTTTGACCTTCATAATACGGGCGCCGGAGGCTGAGATCTGAACTTCGCCGGAACCTTCTTTTCGACTCATGATAGGGAAGGAGAGGGAAAACAGGAAGTAAAGAATAGAATTGATCTAAGACAGACTCTCAGAGAGAAGTTCAAGATGAAGAACTAGATTGATCGAGAGGCGGATAAAAAAAAATAACGACAAAAAAAAACGGTAAAATAAAGAAAAGAGGTGCGAATTACCTTGGAAACCGTCGAGAGGCGTGGAGAAAGTAGAGAGACAAGCAGTTAATTCTCTCAGCTTTATATCTTGTCACGTCTCGAAAGTCGAAAATTAAAATTCAAACTCGCGTTAATCCACAGCCGTTGATTTAACCAAAGATAGATTACAGCCATCCGATCGGATAAGGATAAATGCGGTTGAGATAACTAGTAATCATGATCTTAACAAGAGAATCTAGCTTGGGCGGCTAGGTCTAGCTCCCGAGAATAACGAAACCTCATCTCGAGAGCTGGGGGCAACTGTTGGGCCCGAATATGGCCCGGTAACTGATTATTCAATAATAAAGATGATGATGGGCCACGACAAGCCCATCACGAGTCTGAAGTCTAAAAGAGAGCTAAGCTAGAACCGGAGGCTGAAAGCTAAGGATCCTAACTAAGGAGGTCACGACGAAGAGGAAGCTCACGTCGCAACCAGAAGGAGCGCAGGACCCGGTCAAGGGGAAGCTGTTGCAGATTCCACCTCAAGTGGAGAGGATCTCGGAGATCAGTTACAAACAACCTAAAGAAGTCTAAAGCTATAAAAAGAGAAAGTCGAAGACGAAGAAAAGGATCCGAACCTACTCATATCTTTATTCAACATTCGTTTAAACATTCTTACTTGTAATTCTCTCGTGGTCTTTTTATCAAAGATCATCTCTTGTAACCATTCCATTTCTATTATATCAGTACAAATCAAAGTTCATTCATCAAGTTCTTACGGGATTCAGCCCGCGATAATCTTTCCCTAACCTCTTCTAAACATAAACCTGATCTAAAATCTAGGTGTGAGTTTTACCCCTCACACCACGGTCCTCTTTGATTAGGACGCTACTGACGGCTGCCGAGGAGACAGCGATATAGAGAGACAGGACGTCTCCTACGTCTGGTTTGGCCAGGACGGGAGGAGTCGTCAAGTACTGCTTGAGTTGAACGAATGCGTCCTCGCAGTTGTCGTCCCAAATGAACTTCTTGTTCCCTCGGAGGAGATCATAAAAGGGGAGGCACTTGTCGGTAGATCGGGAGATAAAGCGATTGAGCGCGGCGATGCGTCCTGTTAGTCTCTGCACTTCACGGCAGTTTCTCGGACTGGGGAGATTTAGGACTGCTGAGATCTGTTTTGGGTTAGCTTCTATTCCTCGTTGCGTGACAATGTATGTAACCAAGGAATTCACCCGAGGAGACGCCAAATGTGCACTTGGCGGGATTCAACTTCATCCCATACTCGTTTAGGATGGCGAAGCATTCCTTTAAGTGCGCTAGGTGGTCGTCGGCTCGGAGGGATTTGACGAGCATGTCGTCGATATAGACTTCCATCGTCTTCCCCAGCTGGTCGGCGAACATCCGGTTGACAAGCCTCTGGTAGGTTGCTCCAGCATTTTTCAACCCGAATGGCATCACCTTATAACAGTAGGTTCCCCGATCAGTGATGAAAGCAGTTTTCTCCCGGTCGTCCGGGTGCATCAGGATCTGGTTGTAGCCTGAGAAGGCATCCATAAACGTCAGCATCTCGTTACCGACCGTCGATTCGACTAGGAGATCGATGCTAGGCAACAGATAGCTGTCCTTAGGACATGCTTTGTTGAGGTCGGTAAAATCGACGCAGACGCGCCATTTACCGTTCTTCTTCTTAACGACCACCGGGTTGGCTAGCCATTCCGGGTAACGAACTTCGGTGATCGAGCCGGCGCCGAGTAGACGCTCGACTTCTTCTGCGACTGCTTTGGATCGCTCCGATCCCAACTTTCTTCTCTTCTGCCGGATGGGCTTGAAGTTGGGATCGACATTGAGTTCGTGAGTTGTGATAGCTGGGTCGATTCCTTTCATATCGGACATTGTCCAGGCGAATGAGGACAGATTTTGCTTAAGAAACTCGAGGATCTTCGGTTGCATCTCGTCGGGTAGAAACGCACCTATTCGGACTGATTTGCTCGGGTCCGAGTCGTCAACTGGTACTTCCAAAACCTCTTCCTTTTGCGGGCAAACTTTGCTTGTGGGGGGAGAGACTGAGTTGACGAGTGACTGGGAGCGCTGAATTTTAACCATGGCGATTAGGAGATCTCGCGCAGCCTGCTGATCGCCTTTCAGAGTTTTGATCGATCCATCTGATCCTGGGAACTTAACACACTGATGGTACGTTGATGCGATTGCTCGCATTGAATGTAGTCATGGGGTGCCGAGTATAACGTGGTAAGGGGCTTTGGAGCCGACCACAGAAAACTTGACCGTTCGAGTGACTCCACATGCGTGAACCGAGAGGCGGATCGTGCCAGCGATTACCTCTGACGAGCCGTTGAATCCTATCAGGGTCCGAGTAGAAGGCTTGACGTCGTTGAGATCGATTCCCATTTTCACGAGACTTTCGCGAAAGATGATATCGACCGAGCTCCCGGTATCGATAAGCACTTTTGTGACGTCGTACTTGTCGACGCCGAGCACGACGAGCAAAGGATCGTTATGAGGAAGGTGCACGCCGAGTGTATCGTCAGACGAAAAGGTAATCGGCTGATCGTCTACTTGCTTCTGGGGCCATCGTTGGGAAGTGGTGGCTTGCCTTCGATGGTCCTTGACTGCTCTAACCGAATCACCGCAAGGAGGTGATCCACCCATGATGACGTTTATTCGGGGACGAGTTTGTGCGCGCTTTGCACGGAGCGCGTCGTGAAGGTCGTTACTCGTTTCGGCAGTATCCATTTTACTTGCGGTTGAGGGTTGTCCGCAGATCACCGATCTTCGCGTTGAGTTTGTCTCGCAAATCGCAGTTCGGCTTTTCAGCGGACTGCTGGTGAGAGGATTCTTGCGCTGAAGCTCTCGCGGCTCGGTTTGAGTCGATCTGTAGGCGGAGATCGGTGGAGACTGGTGTTTCTACGGTAGTGGGTCGGAGCTTTCGCTCGAGGAGGGACCGAAGATCCGTAGTGATGTCTAGGGTTTTCGTGTCGGCGTCCTCGTCGGATGAGGACCCTGGTTCGTTCTCTCCTTGGGGTTGGACGCGGATTACTTCGATGCGCTGGCGATTGGCCGGCTGATCGTCATCTGCCGAGTCGTCGTCATCGTCGGTTTCTCGGGCAGCTTTCTCTGCATCCTTTGACTGTTTGTCGTTTCTACGGTTTTTGCCCTGTGATTTTCGCTGAGCCTTCTTGTCTTTGTTCCTGCTCCAGCTGTTTTCACCTTTTGGTTTAGGTTTCGGCGGCTGGATCTTGTAGTCTCCGCTTTCGATCGAGGAGAGGAACTGGGCGTAGAGAGATTTGCACTCAGTCGTGTCGTGTCCCTTGACGTCGTGATACTTGCAATGCTTCGTAAGGTCGATGGGCGTTCTGGTCAGTCCCGTCGCCGAATCGACTTTAGCCACGGTACCAGCACTCGGGGTACTGGGAGACGCATCGGGAGAGTCGGTCTCTCGCTGATAGACATTCCATTTTTTATCGTGCATGACCATGGTTGAAACAGGGGCGTTGTTCTCGTCCACGACATAGAGGAGACCCCCTTTTTTGCTGCCATTATCACCTGGTGCGTGCTGATGTGGCTCGGTCCGAGCACCCGCACTCTTGGCTGCAGCAGGCTTGGCGGCGTTCTGCTTTCGGATTATCGCCTTAGTATCTTATTCCATTCGGATGAAGTTGTGAGATCGGGCGATAGCATCAGGGAGCGAAGTCGTAGGGTTGGAGTACAAGTCCTTACGAAACTTCGAGTTGACGAGGAGAGTGTTCATCAAGGCGTCGATAGCGATGTGATCAGGGACGTCGACTCGCGAAACGATCGTCTTGAACTTTTCCATGTAGTCCTTGAGGCTTTGGTCCTTTGTTTGCGCCATATTCCACAGGCTGGAAGCGGTCGCTGCTCGCTTGGTAAACATGATGTAAGTCTTGAGGAATACAGCTGAGAGGTCTCGGAAACTGCGAATCGAGTTCTCGCTGAGCTGTGAGAACCAGGTTAACGCTTGTTCGTTGAGTGTTTCGACGAAGAGCTGACAGTATCCTGCGTCCTTCTCTTCGTCGGAAAGGCGAGCTCTGGCCATAGCTATGATGAAGGCTGTTAAATGCTCGACAGGGTCGCCACCGGGTTTGTACTCGGGGAGACGGAGCTTTTCTATTTTGCGGAGCTGGACCCTGGTTAGCTCGCTAGCGAAGGGCGAGCGCGAAGTAGAGGCGATGACACTGTCAATCTGAGGGGCTGCGCTCGTCGCTTGGTGGATCTGCGAGCTCATTTGTTGAAGGCTGAGTTTGAGCTCGGCGATCTCGCGAATCGTCGTCGGGTCTGCTGTTGTCGGAGTAGGGTAGACGGCAGGGGGCCCGTTAGGGTCAGATTCGTCAACGGCGTAGTCTTCCGCCGGCGTTGGAGGGAAAAGATGCCGGCAGACGGGCTGGGAACGGTTCGTCGGTCCAGCAGGAGCGGTGAGAGCAGCTACAAGGGCAGCGAGCTGCTCGTTCGTCGTTTTCTGGACTTCTTCTTGATGCGCGAGACGAGCCATCACGGAGCTCATGAAGTCCGACGAGAGAAAAGGAGGAGGAGGCGGAGGTGTAAGCTCGGGCGCTTCGCCGGAAGTGCCGGGGTTCGAGTCACCAATCGTCATATCGGTCTAAGAAACGTTACTCTGATCGGCCCCACGGTGGGCGCCAATTGTTTGAGGTGAGTTTGGTCAACAGAAAGTAAGAGAACTCAAGAGTGGGATGAACAGAGATGTTTTATTAGAGTAGGAATAACGAGGGTACAAGAGTAAGAAAGCCGGCTAGTCGATGCTCGGTAAGCTCCTAGCCAGAAAGTACAAGAGAAAGCGGCGAGATACAAAGAGAATAACGGAAACCCTAATCTAGCCGCAAGTCTGTATGTCTAAGTGGTGATACCCTTCCTTCCGAACCGCTTGATCGACGTCTTCGGCTGCTCGTCTTCTATTTAGAGAGGTCACAAGCCGAGTCGCGACTCATTTGGAGCCGGCTTTGAGCCGACTATCCTTTGGATGACAGTAATGGGCCTCCTGTTCGCTGGGCCTTGTGGATGGTGACAATCCATCCCCAACACCAGTGACTTGCACTTTTAATATATAAAGGAGTTAAGTTCGGTTTTCGATTTAAATGCCCACGACATGACACCATTAACCAAACCGGAATTTAACAGAACCGAAGTATTTTTTGGTTTTTGTTGGATTTAGTTCGGCAATATTTTCCAAAACCCGGTGAAGCAAATGACGGAGAGATTCTTCCCGACAAAACCAAGCTGCGGCGGTGCCGGAAATCACCGGCGAGATCAACTCACTCTCCTCTCCGGCCCCATTACCTCGTAACATTCTCTCCCATCCTTTTCCTCATAACTTTTGTATTTCTCTATCTCTCCCTCATTCATCGCTCTTTACAGAGGCAAAACCTCTCTGCTATTCCAATTCGCACTCAATATAGCGACTTCTTCTCTAACCAATGACGTCGTCTTCATCTGCCACCGCAAAAGAATCGAATCCAACCCTCCCTTCCTCTCCCAGGGAATCGACCCTTCCTCCCATGTATTCAATCGAATCCAAATCAAGTAAGAAACCACACAATTTAAAAAAAAAAAAAAAAACTATTTCACTTGGCTTTGATTCACTCTGGCCTTTGTTTTCGTAATTGAAAGGTACGTGGATGATGATGAAGGACTCAGGAACTACTTTGCCGCGTTTCATCTTCATCTCCATATCCCTGCTGCAGTTGTTATCGATGACTTTGGTGACTACTTCACCAACTCGAAAGGGAGTTTAATGAACGCACGTGCTAGAGACATGGCCATGGTTCGCACTCTTGCTCTATGCCACAATGCTATTACTGATGCCAAGTGAGTCTAGTCTAACTTTTTTTTTCCAGTTAAAATATGGTGAAAAGGTTTTTTTTTGAAACGGTAAAATCTGTTTCAGCAAGAAAGCTGCTTGCGAGCTTGTCTTATCCGAGACCAGTTCTGGAGACTCCCCGAGGTCATTGTTCATCTACAAACGATGGATCTCGTCCATCTTTACTGTAAAAGGTTTTGCTTTTTTATCCTTTTTCTCGATTTCATATAAAGAAACATTTTAACTCCAGAGTTTGTAAACAATCCATTGAATGTGATGAAGGTCATGGTGATGGGTCGTTTCTCTTGAGAAGTAATGATGGTTCCTCCGTGAAAAGCGCCAAGTATTCAATCGCGCTGCAACATCTCATCTTGGAGGATCTTTTTGATTAGTTTTTTTTACAACACAAGTTTTGTGTTTAGTATACGTCAAAAAAAAGGAAACAGTATGGTTTTCCTTATAACAAGTTGTGTGTTTAATTTATTTTAATACTTCTAATAACTTATTATTTAATTAAAAAGTATTGGGGGATTAGGGTATATAATTAGGGATCTCACTTGTTGCTTGCTAAAGTAAGTTATTGAATCACGATCTCTATGGATTGGGGAAAACTTCCAGGGGATATGATAGAGGAGATTTTCTCTTGGGTTCCAGCTAAATCTCTGTCACGATTTCAATCATCTTCGAAACATTGGCAGGCTCTACTGAAATCTGAGAGCTTTGCTAAGAAACACTCTGCCAATGCACCAGAGGAGGATCCTCTTAATATCATGTTGATTGATTATAGAGTATTCTTAGTGAAAATCAATCTCCATGATGCTCATCCATCTGTTAAGGTAGCATATCAATTTAACCTTAAAGACCCTGAATATAAATCTTCACAAGTCGTGGCTATACGTAACGTGTTTCACTGCGACGGCTTGTTGCTATGCACCACAAAGGACCAGAGACTTGTGGTCTGGAATCCATGTTCAGGGGAAACCAAGTGGATTAAACCCAGAGATAGATACAAGAAACACGACTACTATGCTCTCGGTTACAACAACAAGAAGCAATACAAAGTCTTGAGGGTGGAGAGTCAGAAGACTCTACCAATCAAGAATAAGTACGAGATTTATGACTTCACCTCTGATTCGTGGAGAGTTCTTGGTGTGACTACTGACTGGTTTTTAGCAAAACCTCGTCGTGGTGGCGTTTCTCTCAAGGGAAATACTTATTGGGTTGCTACATGGAATCATAATGATTTCTTACTTAGTTTTGATTTTTCAACAGAGATGTTTCAAAGTCTATCACTTCCTCATCCTTTTCCGCACAGTATATCTGCTTTATCTGTGGTTAGAGAAAACAAACTTTGTCTGTTTGGCACTTCATGCATATATTATGTAACGAGACGTTTACATGTATCAGAGATAACTTGTTGGGTGACAAATAGTCTCGGTTCGGTCATGTCGTGGAGCGAGTTCCTAACGGCAAAAGTCCATAACGAGGTAAATCTTAATGGGTACAGTTTCTTGGCTGACGAGCAGAACAAAACTGTAGTGTATTGCAACCAGTCCACGGAGAACAACAAGATCGTACACATTGTGAGAGGAAATACATACATAAACGTGGATCCTCTTGATCGAAACTCTACAATCAAACCATCATCATCTTCCCCGCTTCTTCTGAGTTATGTTCCAAGTTTGGTCCAAATAAAACAAGGAAAGAGCAAAGCATGTGATTTGTAACTTTCGTCTTTTTTTCATTGTTGTAATTGTTCTTATTAGGGAACTTATTAGGAAGAAACTCTTCCATATGATATAATAAGATGTTTTACATTTATTTAACACAAAAGAGAGTATAGATTTTGGTTGAGCAATAGGTAAAGAACAGTTTCAAAGGTTTTAAAAATGTCAAATAGTATCTTCAGACACGGTACACCTTAATAATCTGATGGATGCTGGCCCGGCAGACTGGACAACCCCATTCCTTGGATTTGATTTCGGTCAAGCAAGACATGCACCCTGCCACATGTCCACACGGGACACAAATCCCATCAGATGGAGCATCCATACATACCAAGCACTGTCCAGAGCTCCCTCCGTCTTCTGTATTTTCACCACCAACTGAAGCTGATGGGGTAGTTGAACAGCTTAATGGGTAAGGCATTGGACCTTCCTCTACCGCTTCTGTATCATAATCTGTCAATGGAGGAGCAGATGGTAATACTGTTTGGAGAACGACCGGGGGACGCACTGGCTGTATATTTTGACTACATGAGTGTTTCATTATATAAAACAAAGGAGGTAGATATGAAACAAGAAATTTTATAAATCCAAATGTCTCTTGTTTTTTACATTACCTGTGGAATTCCTTTGCATGCATCACAAAACCACTTCAGCTGTTGTCTGCCCTCTTCTACCGAAGGTGCGAGTTTCAGACTTTTTTCTGTAAAAATGAGAAGAAAAAACTCACATGTCTTGAATCCCACAAAAACAGAGTTTTAATAATTCAAGAGCAGATAATAAAACAGAGACACTTTCTAAGCAAGCTGTAGATTTTTTATTTATTTTTGATACAAACTAAGAATAGTTGCCAGTAACATAACACTATAAATTTCAAAAAAAAGAAAAAAAAAACTTAACAGTAAATAATTTACTCCTAACTACGCCTCCACGCAGAGTCGGGATAAAATTCAATCAACATGCACAAACCTTAGAGATTTGCATGCAAACAACATATAAACGTGCTGGAATATATTACTTTTGGTGTTATCATTATCAACAATCGTCACTGAAGTATTAGGGTGCATCTCCTCTGGTTCTTTTAAGTTTTGATCCCTCAAAGCCATCACCACCCGTGGCTGTGCATCCTGATTACATCATACCAGTATCATTAACCAGATAAAACCAAAAAATATTCAACACTTAACACAAATTACATCTTGTTCTCTGAAATGTTATTATATTTGAGCATCGTACCTTCAGACTAGCATACACAACCAGCTCAAATTTGTAAGGCTTAGGGTAAATTGAGCTAGTTGGTATGATGACAACCCATCTGCAAATCAAATAAGATTTATAGTCTTTTGCATAAAGGAATCGAAATCCTCAGAAAAGGGGTTAAGTTCAACGAGTGAGTACTCACACTCTTCTCGAGAGAAGTTGAGGAGCAAGTACATCAAGAAGGGCAGGACCGTAAAATTCACGCATCCAACCAGAGAACACGCATATGTGATTCTACAGAACAATCATATATTTCAAAAATTAGTTACAAGGACTGAAAAAATAAGAATAAGGTATTACAAAACCATACCTCAATGGCACGTACGACCTTGGTGTATTTATAGTTTCTAGCTTGTTGAAGTGGTGTCTGACAATCATAATTTGCTGCCCGAAAAAAAAATAGATTATGACATATGAGATGAGATAAAGTCACATTCAGTTAAGTAGAAAGCATCATTTTAGTATGGATTTTTATTTTTTATTTTTTTTAAATTCAGGACTAACACTTACCACCATTTGAAAGAAGTAATTTAACAGTCTTCTCGAGACCACTTTTTGCAGCATGGTACAGAGGAGTTGCGTCACGGGGAGCTGAGACCGACAAGAGTAAAATACATGACCAAATTAGCTGAAATACATTACTAAACTCAAACTTGTCTCTGATCGTAGCATCTCTCTAATATTGAATTAGCTACTGAAGCTCAGTTACTTTCTCACTTGAAACAAGAAAGATGTAACAGCCAAATTTAAAAGAAAAGTCTTTCTTTAATAAAAAGAATCTTAAAAATACCAGGAGGATGGGCATTAACATTGGCGCCCAACTGGATCAAAGTTTGGGCGACATCATATAGCTTAGACTTCTTACAAGCCAAGCTCAAAGGCGTGTTTCCTTCTTTATCCATCCACTGCGGTGATATTGAAACACATGTAAATCAAAACATGACTACTTTCCTGTAATACCCTAAAATACAGAGCAATATAACAGGAGAACCTCGAGGTTTGCACCCTCTAGACAAAGAGCTCGAATCCCTTCTACGTTGCCGGACCTCACATGGTTAAACATTAATTTATTTTTCGATTGCATTTGCCCCATCTTTCTCGTCGATCAGAGAAAATGTTTTGTTTTTGTTTAGTTCCTTAGCAAATAAGAGTTCATAGATGGCCTTGTCAAATTCAGATCAAGAAGACTTGACTCTGAAAAGTCTACCATCAATTGAATTGTTTTGGATATTTTTACTAAATTTTGTAAACTACTCCCTATATTTTAGAAACTTTCAAACTTTTTTTGTACGTTGATTATTTTTTTATCACTAAACCCTCACAGAAGGTTCGTTTTAGTGGTTAATTAGGAATGTTAAACACATTTCATTTTCAGAGCTTACATCAGCTCTCGCTCTAATCTCGGTCAATTTTTGTGATTTGAATTTTATTTTTTCTAAAAGACGCGTAAAACACATCAATTTTTCTAAAGACGTGTAAAACACTAGAATTCTCGGCTCCCAAACTCCCAACTGAATACATCTTACTTTCTTCGTGTTGATTTTGAATCTTTTATAGTATTCTATCAGATATTTTATTTTAATCGTTGGCTTTTAGTGACTTCAATGAAAGAATATTATAAAACTAAACGGTCTCTCTTTAATTCTTGGTTTGCATCATACAAGATCCTATTACATAATCCCTTTGTGTGTTTTTTCCTACTCGTTGTGATATAATCCACATTAAAAGAAGCCTCTAAAGATAAGTAAGTTGTAAAAACTACATTAGATTTCGATCCGCGCGGCGCTCTGGTAAATTTTAATAAAATATATTGCTATTTGTTTTTCATGTTAGCATTAGGATTGGACAAAAAAAACTTGAATCCAAAAAATCGAATCGGGATTCCGATCCAAAAATATAATATCAAACTCGAACCAAAACTGAATAAATATCCAAATTATTCAAAATTTTGGTATTTAGAGAATTAAAACCAAATCCGATCCGAACAAAAGTATTTCGGATACCCGAATGTATCCGAAATAGACTTATATACTGATATATATTAATCATTTTTAGATTTAATGTATATAAGAACATCCAAAAAATATATGGTACTTTTAAATTGGTTTAAATACTTGAAAATATATATAGATAGTCAAAAATAAATATGTAAAATAGTTAAAGTATACCCAAAACACCAAAAATACTTAAAATAATTATTGATTATCTATCCAAATATTTAAATCAAAACAATTATATGTTAAGTTTAGAAATTTTGACATATGTTATCCAAACTTATATGTAATATATTATTTTGTTTAAATATTTTTTAGAAATTTAAAGTATATAATAAATTTTAAATTTTTTAAAATAATTTAAATGTGTTAGCCCAAACTGAACCGAACCCGCAAAGATCTGAATTGAATCCGAAGCAAAATTAAAAAAAAAAATCTAAATAGAACTGAAATCTTTGACCCCGAAAATCTGAAACTCAAATAGACCCGAACCGAACCAAAATGGGTATTTGAACGTCCACCCCTATTCAAAACCTTAATAACATAAACACTCACAAGTAATCAAGCATATTTTATACGTATCATCATATAAATAATCATATAATTAATAGTATTTTATATATACTATCATATAAAGAATCACATATATTATATTTTTAAAATTTAATATGAAGTAAAATAACCTAAGTTGGTTTATGAAATTGGACTTTGTATTGTATTTTTCTTATATATATTGATTTTTTTAATAATAGTTATTGGATGATAGTTTAGTAAAAATAAAATTTTGAATATATGTATATTTCTGAATCAATTTTTGATATAAATCAACTTTAGATTATTATTTTGATTTGCAAATATAAATTTTATTTTATTATTATTTAGATAAAATAGGTTTTTATGTTTATGGTAACTATTATTTGTTTGGTTATTGATGTAAGTTGGTCCTTAATTTATGACTCACAGGATAAGCAAGGCGTACAAACTGTATGATCCTAGAAATTACAATCCTATTTCCAAAACTAATCATATCTTTGCGTAAGGCAATACAAGTTACCAACGTTCCTTTCCAGATATTTTAAGAAAAAAACCTCAGGTATTTCATTTTGTCTCTATAACTGGTACTCATGAAAAAAAAACAAAAAAACAATCTTATAACTAACACACATGGTTATACTTCAGAATCTGGTTCTGCCTCATTGTCCTTCTCAGGGACTGATGAATCGGACGGTGGTTCATTCTCAGATCGTGGTGGAGGAGCAATAGATGAATCAGAAGCCATTGGACTCGATGATGAATTTGGACTATACCATTTTAGCAACCTATCTTTGTTTTTAGTCCACCAATCTTCTGCTTGATGTTCGTCAAATCTCTTTTTACTACAATACAAAAAGTTTTCAAACATGATTTATAAAATCCATACATAACACAAGTGAATTCATGTATGTTACCTGAATCTAACTCGTCGGAAGATCTTGTTACCATTCGTATCTACCGCAAAAGTCACATAAACACCAGGTTCAAACTGTTCTTTACTTTCTTTTCCACCTGTTCTTGATGATGATGATGAAGAAGATTCTGTCGGCACTGGCTTTGATGAATTCGATGTCTCGGATATACTTGAGTTAGATGATACTTGTTCATCAATCTTTTGATCTTGCGTGTTTCCAGTAGGAGATGTTTCTTGTTGATCAAGTATCGAAGTTGTAAGTACAGATGCTTCTGTTACTTCGTTTGCGTTTAGATAAGCTTCAGCCTGAGAGTTAATGGACTCAAAAGCTTCACTCTCTGATACTTCAGGTGGTAATTTCTCCTTCAACCCTTTCAACTAAAGATAAAAAAAGGTTATATGATATGTTGCAAAAATACAGTTTCTTTTGAGTATAAAAAACATAAACCAAACCTGTTCTGCCACAGTTTTTAGGGCTTCTGTTGCTGATTTATGTTTAGAAGATTGCTTAGCAGCTAATTCAAAAGCTTCTTTAGCTGCTTTTTGGAATCTTTGGATATCTGTTCCTTGATTATTACATTTCTGTTTCAAATTCTTAACCTAAAAGTTGAAGGCGTAATGAGTTAGCTTCATTATAATATTTAGTAACTAAGAACAATGGGACAAGAAATAAAAGATACCTGACTCTGTAGTTTTGTCATTTCTTGGTTCATAACTTCGTTAGTTTTCTTTAAACTATCAATAACACTCCTGGAAAATCCAGAAGTCCGTGGAGGGCTCGATCTTCTTGCGTAAGGAGAGGAAGATCTCGCAGGTAAAGGCGATGAGGATCTTGCAGGTGGAGGAGATGCCATAGGTCCAACAAGTAAACGAGCTGGAACAGCACTAGGAGCAACAGGTTTTAAAGCGTTCTGGATCGCGGTTAGTGATGCCGGGAATGCAATGTCTTTAAGTTGTTGGAGAGAAGGAACTTGCGAGGCACGGACACTAGAAGCATCAGGTCTAACTCCAAGCCTTGAACTCCTGCCTGATTCTGTAATTCCCGACAAGAGAACTTTAGATGACCTTGTTGTTCCTTTATCTATTCTTACCGAACCATCCATTGATCGTCCAGGGGTTGTAACGGCATTAGTTCTATTTCCATTAGATACATAGCCAGATTCAGCGGCTTTAAGTTTGCTGTAACACGCATCGCACACACGGTGTGGTTTACCGGGTGTTGGAGCCAGTGCTGCTTTCAAAGCCTTCTTTGAACTACAAGCATGACAATGGACTAAACCACAGTTATAACAGTTATGCCGCTTTCGGGTAAACCCGAAAGCTTGGCGACATCCGGAGCAGATCGACTGATCTGCTCCGGATACCCATTTATGAATACATATGCTTGATGTGAAGTTTGAGCCGCAAGATAAGCTTTTAACATGCCGGTCTCTCAAAGCTTCAACTAAAGTTGGTGTTCTTCTATCATCTGTATCACCATGTCCTAATCTTCCATTAGCACCTTTCCCCCATGTGAATACTTCACTTCTTGATGTCAAAACCGCCACATGGTGATCCCCACAAGCTATTTCTTCCACAAACTCTCCGACTAATCGATCTTGCACCAAGCAAGGTAACTTACCATCAGAGATTGAGTTACCTAGCTGACCATGTGAAGTCCCACCCATTGTGAAAACGTGTCCTGAGGTTGTGAGTGCGACGGTAAATGTATGCCCACATGCGATCTGATGAAAATTGTAGTCAATAAGTGCGGAGACACACGTGGGTAGCAAGTAAGTCTCTTTGTTCCCATGCCCTAACCTGTTTTTGTCACCATCGCCCCAAGTAAACAACTTCCTAGATGACATACTCGTACCGGTCTGTCCCATAACCTCGACGATGGCCACGGTATGCCAAATGTTACAAGCAACTTTCACCGTTTTCAAACCGTTTAAAGACTCTACTTCCTTAGGACACGAAACACTCTCTCTGTTTCCGTGTCCTAAAACGCCAAACGCACCATCACCAAACGTGAATAGCTTCCCGTTTGCAGTGGCCAGAGCTGAATGCCAAGTGCCACACGCGACTGAAAGTACCTGAAGACCTTCTAAAGGACCAGAGACTCTTTTTGGTATCCAGTGGCTAATATCACTACCATGTCCTAAAAGCCCAACATTATGGATTCCATCTCCCCATGAAAACAAGTCTCCAGATGTTGATACAACACAAGTGTGGTATTCTCCACAAGCAACGAAGTCTATGTTGGTTAGAGCAAGAAACTCGACTAGTTTCGGACGACTAATGTCGACTTGAATACCATGTCCAAGCCTACCTCCAGCTTCTTCTCCCCAAGTAAACACTTCTCCTTGTCTTGTCACAAGCGCAACGTGTCTTACACCGCAAACAATCTGGTGAACATCAAGAACAACGTTTGATTCCAAAGGTCTTGGAGTTAAGACATCTGTTTTCACTGTCTCTTTTGTAACTGTCCCATCTGGTAGTATCCCATCGCTCCAAACTTCACCCCAAACGTACACATCACCTAATGATTCGATATCATCTGGACCAGAACCTCCACTTGAACAACTTGGTGTGCTTGAGACACTAATCCGAAAACCATCAGTACTTGGTCTTAACATGTTTCCACGTTCATATCCAACATCTGAGGCTAGATCAATTGATGTTCTACCTCGTGGTATATTGCTTTGAAAAACGTCTATTGATTGACGACCAGTGGAGAAGTAGTCACTGTCGTTTATCTGAGAAACGATATAATTAACTCGTATTGATTAAACTTTAGTTGTAACAAACCTGGTACATCTATATGGTCAAAACTTTGAGGTAAACATTATAAAACATATATATATACCTCAGGTATCTCACTTCTTGCACGTCTATTACGACTTCTTTCGATTAAATACTTAAGGCCAGCAAACCAAATCTCAGTCTCAGCTTTGTCTTTACAAATCTGCCAAAAGAAGAAGTACATATGTGACCAGCCTTCAATTTTATAATTCAAGTTGAAGAAAAGCTAAAGGGGTCTCCTTACTAACCAAATCAAGTGACCTTTCTCTGTTATTGAATAAAAGTGAAAATGATAAGTGGTCTTTCTCTGGACGTAAAAATCTCTTAAAAACAGGCTGTTCATAACAAGTTGTTAGTAACCACGCAAGAGGTTGATTTTATTTATTATAAGATGAAATAACTAGGTTAAACTCACAGTTCTTTGTCCAGGGACTATTCTAGAAACTTCAGCTAACTTCAAACCTTTTTCTTCTCCATGCGAAAACCAAATCAACGTTTTTTCATCCTATCATCAACACAAATGTACTTAGTATAATCCGTTGGATAACATATTTCATGTATTTTGTTTTCTGTTTGAAGTAGTATACCGGAGATAGCCTGAATGCACGGAATTTAGGTTTCCCTTTTCGACTGTACTTGACTAATTGAGTTCCCTTTTTCAAAACGATAAGTGCCTACAACAATGTTAATGGGGGAAGTGAATTGAGACAGAGAGAGTGGATAACTAGCCTAAAATAAAAAAAAAATTAAAGAAAACGCAAACTTAATGGAAAGACCAGTTCTCAGAATTTGTAACATAACAACAATGTATTGTTAAGAACTGAGGTCTGATTTAATAATTAATTAACACTGAACTTTTATTACAGAAAAATAAATAAACATGTAACACGAAACTCAAATATGTAACGATGTCTCTAATGTAACAATAATGTTTAAAAGTAATAGGGAAAAAACGAAAGAAAGAGAGAAACAAACCTGGTCGATGTCACGCTCATGATAGACATAACTAGCAGGATCTGCCATTCCATCTGAGAAATCCGAAAGAAGAACGTCGGATAAACTCAAGAAGCATCAAGTGTTGTAATTCACCTGTCTTCATAGATGCATCTGTCTTCAATTCTCATCCAATGTCTTTAGACTATCAAAAAAACATCAAACTATATTTGAACAATTTGAGTCTCAAATGTTGATATGAGGAAATGTCAGAATAGTTTAATGGAAAGATAATGTTTTTTTCTTAGGGAAGATCGCCATTTTAGGAATGTTTGAAGCTACCTTACAATTAGCCTCAGACTTTGGCGCTCTTCCCTTCTCTCTTACCACGTTTTCTCTGCTACTTATTTTAATTCTTTTACAAAAATTATGATTAACATTTATCTTAAAATAGGTATTTTAATCAAGGGTTGTTAATGTTACGTACTTACGTGACTCAGTGAGAAAGAAGTACTTGTTTAACGGTATTTGAATTTTAATTTTTTTTTAATTAAGAAACTCCACTCAAACATTTTAAAATCACTCGAAAACTTTAAAATTCCACAACGTAAAATATTTTAATAACAGTAGATTTCATAGTATTTCATAAAATGTAAAGTTCAATAACACTGAATTTTAAATGAGTTTTTAAAATTTATTTTTGAATAACAGTGAATTTGTCATTTTGATACAAATCAACTAAAACTCTCAATTTTATACACCTTCTTCAGAGTATTTCATAGACGCTTTAAACCTTCAAATTGATACTTATATCGGAAGAAATCTTCAATATGGCTTACTTGTACATCAAGTCAAAACGGTGATAAGTACTGTTCAAAATCGATGACGAATCGGTTTTCTTTTTATGGAATGATTTTAAAATTATTTTATTAGTAAATTAAATATAGAAATACAGAAAATATAAAAATTTATTGAAAAAATTCAAAATAAATCACAAAAGTCACTGAAAATTCATAAAATCAAAAAATTCACCCAATTTTTAAATTATTTTATTAATAAAATAAATATAAAAATTCTTATAAATTTCTAAAAAAATTCAAAACCAATCATAAAAGTAAATAAAAATTCACAAAAAATCCAAAGTTCACAAAAATATTTTAAATTATTTTATTAATAAAATAGATATAAAATAAAGAAAAAATAAAATATAAAAATTAATAAAAAATCAAAACAAATCATATAAAGTCATAAAAGTTTACAAAACTAAAATATTCAATACAAGTTTTTATATTATTTCATTAATAAAATAAGTATAAGCTAAAGAAAATATAACAATTCCTTAAAAATCATAAAAATTCACAAAAAATCAAAAAATACAAAAAACAAGAATAAAATTATATATGGTTTTATAAAAGCGACTAAGGAATAGCGTGCATTGAGTGCTATAAACAGGCTATAATTAATAATCCATTCTTCTTTTTAACACTCCTGAACTTTTCCAAATCCAACCAACATAAACATAGAACATAAATGATAAAAAAAATTAAAATAGCAGTCAGTCTCTGGGTTATGAAAATTTTATTATCTTCAAAGATTCTCGTGAACCAAATCAAGCAAATAAGATAAATATTTTTTGTGATTTTTCTATTTTGTGAATTTTTATGAATTTTTATAAAAAAATTTATAAACTTTTATATTTTCTGTATTTTTATTTTTCATGAATTTTATAATTTTCTGTATTTTTATATTTATTTTATTAATAATATAATTTATTTTTTTGGTGAAATTTATTTTGTTTTATTTGAATTTTTGGTGAACTTTTTATTTTTTTGAATTTTTATGAAAAATTGGGTGAATTTTTTATTTTGTTTTTTTTATTTTTAGTTTTAGTGATTCGTATGATTTGTTTTGAATTTTTTTGAATTTTTTATTTTCTGTATTTTAATATTTAATCTACTAATAAAATAATTTAAAAAAAAACTAGCACGTCATCAATTTTGAACAGTACTGATTATCGTATGGACTTGGTGTACAAGTAACCCAATTAAAGTGTTTGTGAAATAATTTTAGGGTTTAAAGTGTAAGTGACTGCTACTTTGAATGTTTTTATGTGATTTTCTCCTTGTTTGACCGTAAAAATATTAAACCAATTCAATGTAAAAAAACGGTAAACCACTCCATGGTGAGGGAATGTTAAATCCATGGTGGCCACGTGTTAGGAATATCCGAGTGTAATCGAATTCGAACTCAGCTTACTTATCAACGCTGAAACGCCATGCTACCACTCGACCACTAACACGTGGTTCTCAATTCTATGTAACATCATAGAATGTAATAGTTTGTAAGTTGTACGATGTGACATACACTTAAAAATCAGTGTCATCTCAAATTATTTGTAGGCAATAATAAAAGAAAATCATGACCAGCATATTTAAAAAAAAAAGTTATAGTTTTAAAAGTTAACTTTTTTTGTCATCGACTAAAATAGACTCAAACTGATTCTGTGAACCACGTAGGTAACTAGTTAATATCTCCATTTATATATGTTTAACTTTTCTTTTAAAATTTTAGGTCCTAGTTTAAAATTATAATTTAAATTTTAGAATTTTGCTCTTAAAAACAAATTCAAATTTTTGTTTCTAGAATCAAGACCTTTTTGAACCGTTGAACTTGCATGTGCTAAAACAAGGCCCTGTTTAAAATACTATGTATTACTTGAACTATATAATAATAGTATAGCTTGATGCGCAGGGAGAGAAGTTGCTCTAAGAAAAGAAAGTTATTTAACTTTTTCTCAAAACTTTTATGAGAAATTGCTACAAGTTGTTTCAGTTAAAAAATATGCCGAAAGTTGGTTTGCTTCATAAATAAATCGACAAAGTTATACATTTTGGTCTAGAATCCCAGCTTGGCCATCCAAACGAAGCTAAGACAACCCCACTTTCTATTCCCTTCTTTGTCCCAAAGCAATGTAATCAAGAATTTTAGTTTCTCACAGACATGTAGTAACGGTTACATATTATCCAGTTCCCATTAGTTCATATCTTAGTTATATTCAATTATATTAATCAATCTTTAACATGTTCTACATCCTTCTATATAAAAGCCTGATATTTCCTCAATAGTCATTGGTGATTTCTCCCAACACATCTTTCCTAGCAAGAAAAGAAAAGTTAAGAAGAGATTTTTTTTTTGTTTTATTTTATCAATGGCTCTTTTGTGTGTTAGCAAGAAGAAAATTGTGGTAAGGCCGGCATGGAAGAGGTTCACACACAAGCTCAGAACCAAATTTAGAGACATAAAGATTGCTCCATCGGTCAGAGATTCGACTTCTCGTCTCCTCCGTGTCATCAGTCACCATCTCATCGTTCCTTTCAGGACAAGGTACCTTCAAAACACTATCCCTCGGATCCATTTCAACAGAAGATATAGTCACAATAATAGCAACTTCCTAGAATTTTTCTCTCGCCCTTTTTCTAAAAGAAAGTATCGTAGAAAGCATAGTGAGATCACTTACTGGCAAATCTACCAATACGAAAGCCAACGATGGAGGCAGGGGGAGATCAAGAGTGATGAGAAAGTTTCGGGGGGAAAAAAAGAAAAAAAGAAGAGGAGGGGCCACAGAAGATTGTTGATTCGATGGAAGATGCTTGGATGAGAGTGGTGGCTGCATCTCCGCACCTTAGGGTGGACGAAAAAGCCGACCAATTCATCAATAAGTTTAGAGAGGCGATGCGACTAGAGAAGGAGAGATCTTTACTAGAATTCCAAGAAAGGTTAATTCGAAGTGCTTGATCTTATTAATTCTTCTTCTTCTTCTTCTTCTTCTTCTTCTTCTTCTTCTTCTTCTTCTTTTCTTTTCTTTTCTTTTCTTTTCTTTTCTTTTCATACTTGTGCTTTTTAAAGGTTGCTTCACGGTTAATTCTTTTGTTTGATGGATTTGCATAAACTTTTACGCTTTAGGGTTGGAAAATTTGGAAAACAAATATGTAACATCCCGAGTTGTGATAATGTCAAAAGGTTTAAGAGAATTGATTTGGCTATCTATATCACCAAAGTTGACTTACTTTTTCCGCCACACATGAGTTTAAAACTCTAGAGTTAAGCGTGCTTGAACTAGAATAGTTGAAAGATGGGTGATCTATCGGGAAGTGATTCGCAATAGCATGCAAGTGATATCAAAGCACGGAAAAATACTTGAAAGATATAATATGAAAGAACTGAGCAAGAAGATCTGCATATAAAATCTCCAACATGATCGATTCGCATGAGTTTATTTTCTCACACAATGTATAAATTCTTTTGTGAATTGAGTACTGCTTGCAACACACAACAACTATGCTCGTTGGCCAAGAATCTCAACCCTTACTTATAACTCTAAAGATCGACTTTCAGTGTTAGGAACATGCTCCATGATATGAACTAGTTGTCACCTATACACGTGAATCTACTAAGCATGTTTCTGTAGTTAACAGACAATGCTTATCTTCCCAAAATACTGATAACGCGTTAACCATACAATGAAATGATGAGAAAGACTCAGACTGTGAACTTGAAATCTCTCTGTTGACAAATAAAACCTTATTAGCAAAACATGATGAGTCGTAACGAGAGCAATCCGATAAGTAATTCCCTTCACAGTTATGCCATGACAACTTGGTGGTAGGGACCTATTAGTATTGACATCAACAACAAGAATCAGATGGGAGGTTATATATCTCGTACTCATTGTGGATTGAGAAAACATTGTATGCCTTGTATGACAGTGAGAGTTATCTCCTAGAGGACACAATAACACATGAGAAAATTCCTCTAAGAAGTGAGTAACCGGGTCTGACTGGCGCAGGTGGTTAATTAGGCCCCTGGGGATTAGTCGGGTGGGTTACGGTCCGTCGGTTATCCTTGGTTAACAAAAAAGAAAAATTCCTCTAAGAAATACGACTTTTAAAACATAGCTCAACGAATTATGAAAAAAAATTGCGCAAGTGTGCCTTTTTATTAATTTTCCAACATGTAGCTTCTCCATAGTAAAATGACGTTTTAGCCTCGACAACAATCAGACTACCCTATTAGCTCATTTCTGCAACTGGCTACTTGACAAGTTCTGAGTTTTCATTACGTCCGATAGATGACAAGGTAAAAAGGCGGGTGGGCTCAACGCGAGTACTTGCATTTCATATGTATACTTAATACTTGTTTTGCCTTGAACGTGTAATGAATTTTTGTACTTCTATTTGCCTTGTCGGAAACGAATACTTGTTATTTCGAGTATTTTTCCAAAAATATGTTACTTGCAAGTTACTTGTCTTAAAATATGTTACTTGCAAGTTACTTGTCTTAAAATATGTTACTTGCAAGTTACTTGTCTTGTTCGATTACTTATTACTTACGAGTATTTATGAATTATTTGGGTATATTTCCAAGTTTCTAAGAATTACTTGATAGATAATATTCTGTCAGCTGAAATTTTATCTTGGTTAGTCGATTTGGTAAAAACACAAGAGTTATTTCAAATGAATTATTTGCACCTATTATAAAAAAGGAATATAAAAATATAAAAATATCAGTTTAGGACTTTAGTTTTTATGGTTTAGTTATCATTTTTCAGTCGTAAAACAAGTAACGAGTAATATCAAGGCGAGTCGTTAAATTTTTTTGATACTCGTTATCTATGTTACATGGAAAGGGAAGTAGGTATGTGAAAGCGGAAGCATATGGAAACACATAAACGAAATTAAAAAAAATTAGGAAGCGGGTACGTGTTGGAAGCGTGTACATATAAAAAACTAGGCTTAATAATTATATGGTTTAAATTTAAAATAAACCACTTATTCATTTATAATAATTTTGAAATGATTTCATATTAAAACTGAAATACACATACAATAAGTTTAAATAAATTATTATATTAATTATTTTAGCACTTCATAAATAATTGACAAAATATATTTGAATATATGCTATATCTTTAATAAAAACATTAATACATAAAGATAATTTATGGTATTCGTTTTAATATTTGTATATTTTATTCTCTTTATTTCATTACTATTAACTTTTGGAATTTATATAAATAAAAAACGGGAAAATCACATAAAAAACCCTCAAAATGTCACTTATTAGCACTTTAAACCTTGAAGTTTTTTCACTAACACTTTTAACCTTCAAAGTGACATTTGTATCATAAAAACCTCCAAAGCAAAAAGTTGACCGGTTCATCAGGTAATTTTTCAAAAATAATTATTTAAAATAAACAAAATAAATAAATAAAAAATCCAAAAAATAAATAAAAATCGAAACTTTTAATAAAATTTACAAAAATGAAAAAAAATTAAAAAATTAAATAAAAATTTTAGAAAATTAAATAAATATTTTTAAAATTAAATAATTTTCTAAAATATTAATAAAACAAAAATAACTAAAAATTTAATAATAATAAGATTAAATTTAAATAGAGAAGAACTAAATAAAAAGTTCACAAATTTTTAGAAAAATGGAAAATAGAAAATTCAAAATTCAAAGTTCAAGTGAAGATGATGGTTTCTCACATAACCATTAACAATGACGATAATTGCCATATCTCCAATGATAGTTTCCAACATCATCGTTGAAAATGTTAAAAAAAATCTTTTTCAAACTTTTGAATTTTCATTTTTTTTTTGAAATATATGAATTTTTTATTTTTCTGTTTTTAATTTGATCTCATTTATTTTTGAATTTTAATTTTCTAAATATTAACTAATTTCTGATTTTTTTCTAATTTTCTAATTTTTATTTAATTTATGAGTTTTTATTAAATTTTACGATTTTTGTCTAATTTTCTGATTTTATTTATCAGAAAATTAAACAAAAATCGTAAAATTTAATAAAAAATCAGAAACCATCATTGTCACTAGTGATATATTTGAAATTTTTATTGTCCATGATGATATGACATATTTTTGAAAAAAATATTTTAATTAAAAAAAACTATTTTCAATTTTGAATTTTCAATTTTTTTTTTAAATTGAACTTTCTATTTAGTTCTCCTCTATTTAAATTTAATCTTATTTATTATAAAAAAATTATTTATTTTTATTTTGTTAAAATTATTTAATTTTCTAAAATTTTAATTTTTTTATTTTGTTTTTCATTTCAGTAAATTTTATTAAAAGTTTCGATTTTTATTTATTTTCTGGATTTTTTATTTGTTTATTTTATTAATTAAATAATTATTTTTTTAAATTACCTGCTGAACCTGTTAACTTTTTGCCTTGGAGGTTTTTTATGATACAAATGTCACTTTGAAGGTTTAAAATATTAGTGAAAAACTTTAAGGGTTTAAAGTGCTAGTAAGTGACACTTTGAGGGTTTTTATGCGATTTTCCCAATTAAAAACTATGATTTATATTTTTTATTGATTTATAAAATTGTGTCTTAAAAATGGAATTGTTGTTTTAGAAGCGTTTTGGAAACGAGATTCCACGAGCTTCTATAGATTCTGATTTCGATTCTGGTTCAGAAGTGGGAAGTGTACGTCCGACGAAGCTTCCATGTAACCTAGCTTGTTACTTGCCTTGTACATGCAAATAGCAGAATTCAACGACTTGATACTTGACTTGGCAATGACGAGTATTTGAAAAAACGAGGCGGATATGAATCAGGTAATGGGTATAAGGTAAATAACGAGTATCCGTGCCCGGCTCTAGTAAAAAGTAAGTGGACATATTCAAAACATATTCAAAAAACAAAAATCTTACGGGGGTTGGGTGTTATGTGTATGCACCACATGTAAACTCACTTCTATAAATAATAATTAAAAATGAATAGTCAAAGATATTTTATAACGTTGGCGTCTGAGGTAAATAATATATGTGTATGTATCTATTATATAAGTGTATGTAACTGTGGAGTTCTTTGATTTAAGAGAAACTCAACCAAAAGTTTCTTTTTTTTTCATTTAAGAGAAACTCAACCAAAAATTTCTAATAAAGAAACTTTTGGTTGAATTTCTCTTAAATCAAAGAACTCCACAATTACATCCACACTAGTTGGCCGGTCCGTACCCTGTGCGGGTATTGTACAGATTCAAATTATACGGGTAGAGGTGGGTCTGCGGATTGACCCACCCCGTCCGTCCCGCCAACCTGCGGGTCACCTAGTTTTTTTACTCATAATTTCGATCCGCATGACCCGCAATGAAAGATTCAAAATACCTGCACCCGCTCCGCCCAAATTTGCAGGTAATTCGCGGGACCCGCAGGTTAAATATTACGGAATATTTTGTATCTATTTAAGAGAGAGAGAGAGAGAGAGAGATAGAGAGATTTAGTGTTTAACCCGCGGTCCCTCTCATCGTAAACCTTTTTTTTTGAAAAATATAAAAATATAAACATTCTTTTAATTCACCGATTATTTTTTTAACTACCACAATTTTGATTTATATAGGAATGTTTCCTAGTTTAATATTTTATTATGAATTTTTCTTGGGTGAATTACCAACTAATCATAGTTTGCCAAATAATGTACAACATTTTTTAAAGATAATAAATAAAATAATAATAATTTGTGTTAAGTTTTTAAAATAAATGAAAATATTATTAGCTGCCAAAAGATGAATTTTTTTAACAATTTTAAAACCGTCACAAAAGAGTAAATCATAAACACTAAACATTATACCCTAAACCCTTGGACAAATCTTAAACCCTTGGGTAAAAATTCAAACACTAAACTCTAAAATCTTGGATATACCCTAAACCCTTGGATAAATCCTAAACACTAAACTGTAAACCCTTGGGTATACCCAAAACACTAAATCTCTCTCTCTCTCTCTCTCTCTCTCTCTCTCTCTCTCTCTCTCTCTCTCTCTCTCTCTCTCTCTCTCTCTCTCTCTCTCTCAAATTTGTGTTACTTTCCTATTTGTAATTTGTTAATTTTTTATTAATAACTTACCTTATTTTCATTGTGTATTATTTACGCAACTTGGTATCATATTTATTACTTTGTTTAAATAATTTACCTTTAGTTAATTTGGTTTTAAATTTTTAATAACTTACCTTATATTAAATACGGATTGCTTTGGCAAGTTGATATCATATTTACTGCAGATCAATTTATGATAATATAATAGGTATCTTAATGTTCTAAGATCACTTTTCCTAGAAATCAAACAGATAAATGTTGTAATAACATGTCAAACAGATGAATGTTGTAATTCTTGGGTGAATTACCAACTAATCATAGTTTGCCAATTAATGTACATCTTCTTTTAAAGATAATAAATAAAATAATAATAATTTGTGTTAAGTTTTTAAAATAAATGAAAAATATTAGTAGCTGCGAAAAGAAGAATTTTTTTTAACAATTTTAAAATCATCACAAAAAAGTAAATCATAAACAATAAACACTATACCCTAAACCCTTGGACAAAGCTTAAACCCTTGGGTAAAAAACCAAAAACAGTAAACCCTAAATTCTTGGATATACCCTAAACCCTTGGATAAATCCTAAACACTAAACTGTAAATCATTGGGTATACCCAAAACACTAAATCTCCCTCTCTCTCTCCCCCTCATCGTAAACCTTTTTTTTGAAAAATACAAAAATGTAAACATTCTTTTAACAGTAATTTGAATCCAAGAGTATTTACTTCACGATTTTAAATGTAATTTACCATGTTTATAAATTGTTAATTTTTTATTAATAACTTAACTTATTTTCAATGTGGATTACTTGCGCAACTTGGTATCATATTTATTACTGTGTTTAAATATGATTGCACGACAAGTTAGTATCAAATAATATATTCATACAATTTATTAATGGAATTGTGTTGAATGATATATTTCATTGGGAACTCCACCAACGAAATATTAGTCATAAGGGTCTCTATCTTGTTCAGGAGACCGAAATTTCCAAGATAGATATCATGCAAAGCATCTACACGAATATTAGTCTTCTTGTGCAAGTTAGATTTATTCAAAATAAGACAACAAGATTAAAAACGACTTTGAAAATTTAGAAAGATTTAAAAGTCGAATTAATGTGATACCCCATTGTGCAAGAATAACAGATTCTCAATAAATATCAATAAATGTGATTAAAACTTTCGCAAGAATTATTCAAATAAATAAGGTAACTTACATTTATAATAGATTCATAAGAGATCATATTAATTGCGCAAGAAAAAATAATAATAATCAATGCATGATCTATCAAAAATGTGCAGATATGTGTTCCCAACTTTCCCTTACTTCGTTTAGTTTTGTTTTAGTATAAAGTGAAATCGAGAAGAAGAAAGAGAAGGAGATGAGAGAAATAGATGGCGTAGGATAGGTTTTTAGAAAAATAAAAAAAAATTAAAAAATAAATCAGCCAATCAAATTATAAGGAAACAAGATTAAAAATGACTTTGAAAATTTATAAAGATTTAAAAGTCCAATTAATGTGATATCACATTGCGCAAGAATAAATAAAGTTATTAAATATACAATATCATAAACTGATTTGAATTAAATATTAGTATTCTTGCGCAAGTTAGATTTATTTAAAATAAGGCAACAAGATTAAAAACGACTTTGAAAATTTAGAAAGATTTAAAAGTCAAATTAATGTGATACCCTATTGTACAAGAATAACAGATTCTCAATAAATATCAATAAATGTGATTAAAACTTTCACAAGAATTATAAAAATAAATCAGGCAATCAAATTATAATATAGTTGACATAGAACTATATAGTTTATGATGATAAAAATGACAAAAGAACTATATAGTTTATATATATGAATTTATAAGATATACATTTTATAATATGATAAATTGTATAAAATCATATTTGAGTACAAAGTTGATAATATGTATAAAAAGTTATACTAACTTTTATAATAAAATATTGATTAAAGATTTTGTTCTTTGATGTATAAGCAAATAATTATCTGAAAAACATAGAGAAAGTAACAAAGGATGAAACTTACATTGTAGTTTACGTGTTTTGGATGATATGATCATTTAAGTACATATGGATCCACATGAGGAAACGTCATAATCGTTGGTCTGCGCATATATAAACTAAAATTGTAAATTAAAAAAACCAATAGAAAAATACATATGAAAATATTTTAATTCTGAATTTGTAAAAAGGAAACTTATTAAAACACGTATTTATTGTAATTCTTGCGCAAGTTATGATTAATGAGAGCAATTAATGTAATATTCCGATTAGCAAATTATGATTAATGAGAGCAATTGGTTAAAGGAAATATATTAAATTTGTAAGGTATAAGTAAGGTATGTTCATAATAATAAGTTTCCTAATTAGATATAAATCGTATTATGCCATTAAGACATAATTAGATATAAATGGTCGATATTTAATAATATTTTTGCGCAAGTTTTGATTTATGAGATTAGGAATTAATATAAATGGTCGACATTTATTAAAATTCTTGCGCAATTTATGATTAATGAGATTAGCAATTAATTTAAATGATCAACATTTATTAATATTCTTGCGCAAGTTATGATTAATGAAATTAGCAATTCATAGTTCATACAGTCCAAGCTTCTCAGGCTTTCACTTTTCGAGAGACCACCAAGTTAACGTTTCTACTCGTTTTTAAAATTCGATCATAAGTGTGAAAGCACAACAGCAACCATTGAAAAGCCAAATAAAACAAGGCTATAAAATCCCTCGCCACAAAAAGAAAATTTAAAAGGCAAAAAGAAAAAAGAACAGACTTGTTGCTGATTTTAAAATTGAAAAAACAAGGCTATAACATTATCGATAGCTTTTATGGTTCATCATGTAAATAACAGAACATACACTCTTTTTACTCATTGCGGATTGTCTGATACTTCCCCCAAAATGATTCAGACCTCTTCATCTCAGCCATTAAGCTCTTGAACTTGTGGCTGTAATCCACTCCACTGTTCATTTAATTAAATGAGAAAAAAAGAACATATTAGTTTGAATGTTAACGCAAAAGAGAGGAAAAATCATAAAATGGAAAGAGAACCTGATCCGATCCAACGACGAGATAGCACGAAGAGCACTTCTGATCATGTCTTCATTACGGTCATGATCTTGCTTCAAATAAATCTACGATTAATCAAATCATATAGAGAGATAAAAAAATCCTGCATCGTGGTGAAATCGTTATAATAGGACATCTGCATATAAACCAAAAGAAAAGTCAGCTATGATGAAATATGTATATATAAAAGTTTAATGATGTAAAATAACAAAAACAATATCAACATAAAAAAGTTCAGAATAAAAAGTCAGTTGCTTCGTTTCTTCTACTGTGAATGTCTTATATATAGTAAATTGGTGGACGTTTCTCAATGATTTAGCTTGCATGATAAGCTAAAATATCATAATATTTTAACAGATAAACATAATAAATTTGTAAAATTAATCACGAATATGCATTTTATACGATGCGAAACTTGCGCAAGTAGTAAATATAAATAAGGTATGTTGATAATAATTAGTTTCCTAATAAAAATATAAATAAGGTATGTTGATAATAATTAGTTTCCTAATAAAATATAAAACGTATTTCCCATTAAGACATTTAATGATTAGTCAACATTTATTAAAATTCTTCTGCAAGCTATGATTAATGGTCGACATTGATTACGATTCTTGCGCAAGAAATAATTAGTGCGTCTGACAATTAATGTCACTTTCCAATTAAAAGGTCGATGAAAAAAATAAATCAAAAAGAATAATTAGAAAAATTCGACCAATAGAAACGCGAGAATTTTCGTGAGAAGAACTGTGTGAGCGCCACGTGGCGTTTGTACTTCTCTTTTAATATATAGGAGGATGTATGTATTTGGAGAAACTAAGAGAGAGAAACCCCAGTAATTATGCTCTAAGCTTGAACACTATTTTGAATAGAAAGGTCACAACAAAATAATGCATGTGAAATAAAATCTATATATCTGGTAAACATATATAGTATCTGGATTTAGGAATATAAGCCTGTATCCTGTGTACTTGAATTCATGTTGACAAAGTAAAATGATGGTATGTCAAATTAACCAGGGGAATTCCACGGGAGTTGAGAATAATGCATCTGAAATGAAATCTATATATCTAGTTAACATATATAGTATCCGGATTTAGGAATATAAGTATGTAACCTGTATAGTTGAATTCATGTTGACAGAGTAAAATGACGGTAAAATGTCAAATTAACCAGGGGAATTCCATGTGAGTTGGAAATAATGCATCTGAAAAGATATATATATATATATATATATCCGGTTAACAAATATAGTACCCGGATTTAGGAATATAAGCATGTATCATGTGTAATTATATTTTAAATTTAATTATAAAATTTTCTTTTAGTTGAGTAACATGGTATTTTTTAGTTTGTAATATTCATGATAAATGTAGTGAATAATCAGATATTTAATTTTGTATCTGGTTTTTTAAATTATAAATTGCATGCAAATAAAATTGCATACTTTTTTTGTAACTGCAAATTTATCCGGATAAATGAATGGTAATCCGGTGAAATTGAAAACTATTAGCAATAGTTGTTTATAGCTCTAATTTATACATATTAGATTGTTAATATTATCGGATATACGGTGAGAAAACTGGTTAAATATATATAAAGCAGATTTGTAGTCATCCTGTAAATTTACGTATCTATTCTTGGGACATGAGACATTTTTACATTTGTAGTATTTAAGATATAAATGTTAAATATCCAGTATTTTTTTCTCTATCCGGTTGTTTTTTCTGCGGTCACAACAATACTGTATCGTCTCAAATCAGTGGGAGAGCTTCTCTGCATCAAGAGTTACAGTGTTAATGTACCTAAACTCTTTTGTACTGTATAGGGTTGCCGCTTACGTGACATGAGCTTCGAGATCAAAAGCCAAAGGTCACAATCTTTTCTGCGAAGACGGGAAAATGTAACTCCTTTCTTCCTCTTCTTTAGCACATGAAGCTAGATTCAAGACTAAAACTGGAATAAAAGACTTATGTAAGCAGTACTAAACATCAACAAACAAAAACTAAAAATGAATCAGAATCCATGAAAAAGTTCCTTAGTTAAATTCCAGATGAAATGAACACAACAAAATCTTCAAGTAAACGTAGAGCCCAAAAAATAAATGAAATTTAATCCCAGAATAGATCAACAAAAGTAATAACAAATATGAATAGGACCATCTAACTTCCCAGATTCATGCTGTCCCTTATGCTTGGTCTACTTAAAATCATATGCTTTATATGGAAGCGAAGAGAAAACTGTCACCATACTCCGGGAAATGAATGCGAAGAGGTGATAATGAGGTAGATGAAAATTTCAGAATACTATATTAAAAATTGAGACACTGAATATAACCGGATTATTTATGGTATACATGATATATTTCTGAGTTTTTCGAAGAGGATCCTCTGGTGGTGCATACCTCCGGTGTTACCACGATCTCCAGGATGTTTGTGGTTCTTTCCGATATGACCATATGTCTGACACCGACGTGTCCACGCTGCAATCAATAAGCCCTTGTAATGCTGCAATCTAGTTTTCTTTATTCCAAACGCAATGTAAAATAATCTTCTTCATTTTTTTTCTTGAATCGCTTTTGACCTTTTTTGCTTCCTAAAGACTGATGCTCCATCTGTCTCACTCAAACAATGTTTTTTTTGTCAAAGAAGAATTCTCTTTTTCAGTTCTTCACTCAAAGAATTCTTATAGTGATGTGATCTAACCAAGGAGGGATCAAAAAGGTTTTTACAGCGAAAGTTTCTTCATTAGATCCAGATTCAGAAGAGAGATGTGCATATAAAAAGTGAGAGATATCTTGACAAAAAGTGAGAGATATTAGAAAGAGAGAGATGTAAGTTTTCAGTTGAAGATGAATTTTGACACCATATAAATTCTTAATGTGAAGTAATTATTATATATTGTATATCAAGTTGTCAGTCATATTGCTGATCTAAGTGTAGGGGTATTATGAGATTAATATAATTTAAACAGTGGTCGTGAATTCTCATTTCATATCCTACAAATAAGTTTTGTTTTTATACTGTAAAAACTCTTAAAATATTTTGTTTATATTAATTTCACTGTTTTGTATTTTAATGTATAAACTAGATTTTGACCCGCGCTTTCAAAGCGCGGGTTTATTTTCCTTTTTTTTTTAAATTGACAAATATTTAGTAAATGTCATATTTTCATATATTTTTTTTTATAAAAGACTTAAGCTTTTTATCTTTCTTTATCGTGTTTCATTTTAAAAGAGTATAGGCCTGAGCACAATATCCGGACCTGAAGAACCAACCCGAAACCGACCCGAAAATCAGGATCTCAAACCCGATCAGACCCGGGATAAATATCCGAATAAGTTCTAAATTGCTATATCCGAAGAACCGGTTCCGAATCCGAACCGAATGAGTATCCGCAGATATCCGAAATGTGAATATATATCTAAAAATATATGTTATAATTATATTTATAATTATTTTATTATTTTAAATTAATATTATAAGTTAACTGTAATAGTTATTTTCGGTACTTTTGAGTATTTTTGGATAAAATATGATAGTTTGGATAAAGTTTATCCAAAAAACTGTATATTATGGATATTTTTGGTTACTTTTGGTTATTTTTGGTTACTTTTGAGTAATTTGGATACAAAAATTTGAATCGAATCGGATACTTTGGTTACTTTGAGTACAAATAACCGAACCCGTTTTAGATAATTTGGTTATTTGGTTATTTTCAGGTTCTTATGCATGAGAACTAAACCCACCCGGATCCAGAAAGATCCGACTCAAACCCGACCCAAAATTTTATAATACCCGTATGGGTTTAATTTCAAAACCCAAAAACCCCAAAACCCGAAAGAACCGATATGTACCCGAATGGGTACCCGAACGTCCAGGTCTAATGAGTATTTATGTTTAAAAAATTAAACTTTATTTTTAATGAATTAAGTTGTTATAACTCTGATAAATTTATATTATTATGTGGTTAATTTTTTTAATAAAAAATTATATACTTTTAGTAAAGATTTATACTTTTCAATGAAAAAATTCAATTTTTTAATGAATGCTTAAATTATATTAAAAACAGAAAAACATAATAATTAAGTGATTAATTTTTGTTCACTACACAAAATATTAAGAATGATTGAAAATAAATTATTTGAACTTGGAGAAAAAAATAAGAATTGGATATGATTTCTTAATCGGCCCAAATGGCCCAAAAGAGATGATGTGGGTAGTGGGCTGGATCCAAAAATAATGACCCAATATAAATGTGTTATTAATATTACTTAATTATCCTTAATGAAATAAGTAATGTTAGTAAAGAAAAGGGTATTTTTAGTAAAAAACAGAATAGGATCCTGCTTTAATAGTATAGATAATTAATACAAAATTATTTTATTTTGTTTTAGTTTCTGTATTTTTTGTTTTATTTTTAAAATTGTCACGGATTTGTAGTTATATGTAACTCCGGTTAAATAATGGTATAATTATGTATAAGTTGTGGAACATGAAATAATAATATCCCTCCGTTTGTTAGTTATCACCAAAAGACATTGACTAGCTTAATACGATTTTGATGCGGATCTGCAAGCAAAACAGGACTGAAACATAGTTTGAGTATTAGAAACAAAGGTAGTAAACAATGAAACTTCTTTAAATTTTACTTCTTAACATTGAGGTATGCATAGTTTACCATGTACTTTAACTGACAATAATACCCTCATTCTGCAACTTCACATGCTGATCAAGTGCACATGAGTTGAAGGAAAAATGGAGTTTATGATCGAGGCATGCATCGTTGACATTAGTAATTTGTCTTTATTTTCGTCTTTTTCTAATGTTAGATATTTATAAAAGTTAATCTTAGCGCCAATTTTGAATCTATCCTGCTCTATGTATTGGCCTTTGCATTTTATGGGCTGGACTTCTTAATATTTTCTTTTTAGTTTAACCAATAATTCGATTTTATAGGGTTAATTTTGATAGTACCATGATTCTAAATCTTAATTTCCTAAAGTCTAGTAATGACTAAGTTTTAGTGGAACAACCTCAAATTGAATTTATCATGTTTAACCAATTTTCTCAATTAATAAACTAACTAGATCACATGAAAAGTATGTTAAAGACTTTTCTTAGCTTTAATTTGCACCATTTCACTTTACTATTCAAATATGTCAGTTAATTAGAGCCCAGCTAATAGATCTTGTTCCCCTCCAGTTCTCGCCAATACATCGAACCAAAAGTCCATCTCACTGTCGAAAACCATCCCATTCTCAACCGGGCCTAACTGCTGAAACTCTTGTTGTATCTCGTCTAAACCAGCCGCTTCAAGATTCAGTACGTAGTTGCTTTCATCCTTGCTATAAAGCGCCTCATTCCAGAAGCTCTCGTCAATGTCTGCTCCAAAATTTTCGAAGGAACAACAATCTTGATCCGCAATATTGATATCTCCCGATTTATTATCCATCTTAGCCTCGTTGTTATGGCCTTCGTGGTTCATGAGTGTCACCGAAGAAACCGCATCACTTGTTGATGGTGATGCCGAGAACAAGCTTTCAAAAGAAGGGTTTGATGAGTTTGCGAGCTCCAGTTCTCGTCTTGTACTGTTCAATTTCGTCGGTAAAGATTGAGCTTTAGGTTTAGTAGCCTTCTTTTTATTGGATGTTTTAGGTTTAGCGGGTTGATAATCTTCGAGTCTTTTCTTCAAGTGAGTGTGCCATACGTTCTTAATCTCATTATCCGTTCTTCCTGGCAATTTTGCTGCAATCGCTGACCATCTAGAGACAATACCAAAAGAGAAAAAGAACGTTAATACAAAATTATGAGTGAGCAGATTATTATATACTTAAACTTTTATAATTATGAGTGAGCAGATTATTATTTACTTAACTTTTAAAATTATCGTATGTATGTAAAAGTAGAAGAGTGCAAAGTCATACCTATTGCCAAGGATTTGGTGCAAGCTAATGATAGAAGCCTCCTCTTCTTTGGTGAAATTGCCTCTTTTAATATCAGGTTTTAAATAGTTCATCCACCTAAGTCTACAGCTTTTTCCACATCTCAAAAGACCTGTGATTCATAGTTACCACCAATGTTAAGAAATTTAATTTTCATATTTAGGAAGTTAAACTATATATAAAATACGTAAATTTTAATTTGTTCATACCAGCTTGCTTAGGGAGCGCTCGCCAGTTACTGTGGCCATGTTTGTGGATAAAAGATATCAAGATTTGATCTTCTTCAGGCGTCCATGGGCCTCTGTTCAACCCCATTTTCTCACAGCATGGAGCTCTTCCCATCTTCCGATGATGTTTTTGATTGCTGACGAAAAGTTGAAGTATTGTCTTGTGGTTACGTTCGAGATAGATTGTGCTGATCAAGTGTTTATGAGCTATATGATCAAATGTTGTTGATGAGCCTGAGAATGAGTGACTTAAGGTTTTGAGTATTTATTCTGAGTTTGTCTAAAGGCATGGGTGAGAATTCAAAAGCATTTGGTAAGCTTCCTGGAAGGAGGAGAGGAGAGAGGTATTTTTGGGTTATTGGTATCAGAGTCAAAAAGTATGTTGCACATATATTATATGCATGTTGGATTGAATGATATGTTATTAGAGACTAATAAACAACAAATGGTGTGCATTAATATAAAATGTGCATAGAGTTGTGATGGTGAGATTAGGCCTGAGCACGGATCGGATATCCGGATTTTTGAAGGTATTTGTGATTTGCTTCGAATGTTACAGATATATAATTTTTCGATTTTCTTTGTTTCGGAAAAATATGGATATTCGGAAAAAGATATCCGAAATATAAATAGATATTTGCAGATATTTGCGGATATTTACGTATATCTCATTTGTTTTGACTAATACAAATAATCTTAAAAATTCGATACAAATTTGTTTTGTAAAATATATTTTTTGCATGATATAAAAGATAAAAATTAAAAAAAGTAGTGAATCTACATATTTTGTAAAATTTTAAACTTAGTTAACAATTATAATAACACAAAGTTTAAGAAAAAAATATAATTGTCATAATTGTTTTCTCTTCTTTTTATGTAATATTTTTATATAAGTAATAATGTGAATAGAATCTGTCAAATCATATGTTAGAATAATAATTATATAATTTTATATATATAAATCTTTAAATATAATCAAAATATACATGTATTTATATATTGACAGATCGGATCGGATATTTGTTTTCCAAAATTTAAATATTTATGATTTGCTTCGATTTTGACGGATATTGAATTTTAATATTTATTTTGCTTTAAAAGTTTACAGATGAAATTTTCAAGCCATATAATAGCAAATAACGAATCGAATCAAATTTAACGGATAAAATATTCATCCCTATGTGAGATATGTGGTGCAAGTGTTACTTCAGAGTAAAAAAGGTCGTCGGGGTAGACGTATGAAGTGCATTACAATGAGCCCACACGTACATTTTAGTAGAAAATCAACGTTTACGATTATATACGACAAAACAAAAATCAACGTCGCGTGGATTATATGTTGACCAAAAACACTGTTTTGGTATGAATGTTAAGAACGCTGTTGTATTTTATCTGCTTGTAAATATTCTTTCGTAGTTTCATTATTTTCTTGTCAAAATTAAACTTATTTAATCTGTAGTGAAAAGCATCTTTATCTTGGTACTAATCTGGTTTAGGTTAACCACGTCAATTTTAGTAATTATAATGTATACTAGAGCTTGATTGTCAGTCCGCGCCGATTTTCTTTTTTTTTAATAGATTGTTGAATGACATTTTTAAATATATAGGTTATTTGGATATTTTTAGGATCCTGCGAACCTACTCATATCTAGAAGGATCCGATTCGAACCATGTTATAAATTTATAATATCCGATGAAGTTTAATTTTAAAATAAAAGAAATCAATATCAAAAAATCGATTTGTACTCGAATGTATACGTGGATGCCCATATAATTGATTTTGTGAACAAATTTTTTCTTAACTGGTTTAAATTTTTCTCACAAATAAAAACATTTCATTCAAATCTATGAAACTATTATTATTAACACGTAAAATAAATAATGTGGATTATTATAGTAAGTACAATTAATGAAATAATTAGAAAGAGTGAAAAATATATAATAATACATTTTAAGATATGTAATTTCGATTTAATACTTTATAATAAATGATGTCAAACTAATTAAAAATATAATAAATAAAGTAGTTTGAATTAATTAAAAATGAATATCTATAAAACTCACTTAAAATAGACAAATAATATTTTTTACTTCTGGTTTAATAGAATAGATTATGATACCTGTCCTTGTTTACAAAAGGCTATACTTGCATTTACTTATTCATCAGTTCTTTTAATTAATTAAAACTTTATGGCATGTTCATATGATACATAAACCACCTAGAAGTTGTTACCGTACGTATGAGTATAAAAATTGGTTTGAATTGTTTATCTTTGATGTTTAGTTTTGATTATTAATCAAAAATTGTGAATACATATGCCTACACTTGACCAATGTCGTGCACATACATATACAACATCCAGAATTTAAAAAATAGTGAGTGATATCAATAAACTTAATTTGACTCCAAAATATATAAGCATTGTAACACAATATCCAAAATTTAGTATTTATTTTATTTTTCTACTTTAAGTTTTTAAAGGTCATAATAAAATTATTTTTGATGCATCTATTTTAAAATGTAATCTATAGTTTTATAGTGTTCAACTTTAGTGATATAGACTTTTTTGTCAACTTTTAGTGATATAGTCTAATTATGTATTCTTATTTCATTCATTCATAAAATAATGGATAAAATTAATACACGATGTTTATACAGAATGCCTAAACAAATTTGGAATCCATTTTCTGGGTTCTAAATTATTTATTTTTGTTTTACTGAAAATAATGGTAATTCGAAATTATCTTTATCATAATTGTTTTTTAAAATATGGTTTACCAACATTATACTGTGCTTTGTAAAATAACCATCTTTAAAAAATATAAGTTTTCTTTAGTTAATAGTTAATACTACCTCCTTGAATGTAAAGTGTAAACTATATATAAATAAAACAAAATAAAATATCTGATAGCTCATGTAATGCAAGTTGACTAACGCGTTTACACACTTTAATTTCCATCTTTCTCTCGCTGTTAGTACAAGTTTTTGTTCAAAGTTAATGGGTCAACGAAAGAGGCTTACGACAGGTTTCAAAACATATTTTCTATTAGAACTGAAATTCTTATAGATTTTTTTCGACTAATTCTAACTAGTTTTTTTATTTAAGTGTTTATTATACATTTTACATTTTTTTACTTTTCTGAACTACTTCATTAATTATATTTATCATAATAATTCAGTGATATTTATTTTACGTATTATCCAAAATAATTTAACATGTTTAAATAAAATTGCCTGCTTAATGACAAAATTTCAAATCGATTAAAAAATTATTTAATTTATTTATATAATCAGTTAGATATGAACATTCAGGTATACATTACAGATCGATTTTACGAGTATCGGATTTTTGGATTTTAAATCTAAACTATATTCGGATATTAAAAAGTTTTGGACAATGTAAGATTTAAAATCTTTCTGGGTCTGGATAAATTTTTATAAACCTAAAATATCTAAATAACTTATATGCTTAAAAATATCACTAAACAATTTATAAAAATGTCAAAATCAAATCTGCACGGACGAGCAAATCAAGTTCTAGTATATATTATATGTCAAAATTTCTCTTGTCTTACCAAAACTAAAATAAAGTTCTGGAAAAATAATAACGGATTAATAGTTATCTAGTTCTCTCTGATCGAACTAAATGAATAAGTAAGAGTTAAATTAATTACGGGTAAAAGTATTCCAATTGGACCTTCGACCATGGGTTTGAGTAGCATTGATTTTTTTCTTAACTGCGGTTATCTAACCGCATTTTTAACAATAGGATTTCAGTATTAATTCACGTATATCCAGATGAAAAATCTTATGAGATTAGTGTTTGAACTTAAAATATTTTTACGATTTCTATGATTTTCAAAAAAAATAACTACAGAGCAACTAAATAATTAATTAAGTAATTTATGTATGATTAGGGTTGGCAACAAGGTTTTAGCTACATAAATTGGTCATAATTAAATTTTATACACTTATATAATGCTGAATTCCGCGGTGGTCTTATAAGTTATAACTCATAAGCTCATATTATGGAGTAGTTCTTTTCTCGTGTAATTAATTATCAAATGCAGACATGGTATAGTATCATTTAGGGCTGGACATTTTATCCGTTAAATTTGATTCAATTAGTTATTCGTTGTTATTTGATCCAAAAATTCAAGATATCCGTAAGCTTTCGAAGTAAAGCAAATACTAAAATTCAATATCCGTTATATCGAAACAAATCACAAATATTAAAATTTTGGAAAGCGAATATCCGATCCGATCTCAGGCCTAATATCATCCTTACGTACGTTAGTGCTTTAACAAGGTTCTTTAATTTTTGTAGTCTTTTTAAAAATTTAAATATGAATGCAAGGGACTCGAATGCAAGAAGAGCTATAAAATTTTTGATTTCATAGAATAAAAACTAGATATTTGATATAATCTTTTATATAATTCACAAACAAGCAGAGAGCCAAAGAACGAAAGTGTAGACAAGCTATATATATTGCCTAATTAATAGATAAATAGTGTAAAGTTTAAACTAATGTAAAATAGTGGAATAATGATAATGTGAGAGCATCTAATTCTTTACTATTAATTCCGGAAAACGACTAATCAAATATAAATACTGCAAGCTCTAAAGTGATATATATATATATATATTACTGTATGCAGTTTTAAAGACATATTTATAAACATTTTAATAGACAGAAAAACAGAAAATATATATGGTTTCAAAAAAAAAAAAAAAACAGAAAATATATAAACAAACATTGAAACATATTTACTTTAACTCATCACAAGTTGGGAAGAAAAAAAATTCTCCATATTTAACCTTAGCATATTTTATCAAATGGATATTTTTATTACTCAAATTTAATGTGATCTGGTTAACCAAACAATAACAAAATAATCAATGTAGTATATGTCTCTATAATTTTTTTTGCTATCTTAGATATGAAACAGACAATATATTTTCAGACAAAAAAATAAAAATAATTGAGAACTCCATGAATCTACACCTTAGCATACTATTATTAATTCCACATGTGCTAATCACATAACTAATTACATGTATTTATAGATCATCATATTCTAAAAGAAAGTTAATATAACCTAGGATTATATCTGTAAAAGTAAGAGCTGACTTTAAATTAATGATAAGAAGTCAACTTCATAATTTCCGAGTCATCGTGCTAAAATTATATGATCCTTCATCTGTTTTTTCTAAATTTATAATTTATTATCTAAAAGACTAAAAGTATTATTTTAAAAATTCTAATATAATTTAAATATATTTTAAACTTAATATTTATTATAAAATGTAAACTGATTTAATAGATATTTTTATTTATTGCAAATACTGTTGATTATATAATTAATAAAATAAATATATTTTAATTATTTTTTATGTGTATGAAAATGTTAAATTAATCATTTTTGCTAAACGAATGAAATCTTATATACAGAATCATACAAGAAAACTTTTCATGTTTATTGTTTTTTGTATCATTATTCATGTTTACAACCAATAAAAATATATTTTCAAAAATATATTCTTTGTTAGAAAGCAAAATATTCTTATAACTTTATTCTATTTAAAAAATCAAAAAAATAATTTTTTTACGTTTTCAAATTATACTTTTTCGAAATTCGAACATTAAACTCTAAACTCTAAACCATAAAATCTAAACCCTAAACCTAAACCTTCAACTCTAAACCCTAAACCTTCAACTTTAAACTGTAAACCATTTCTCAACTCTAAATGCGTAGTAGACCTTGTTGAATTTATTTTTTGTCACCAGACCTTGTTAAATTTAGCATATAAAATAAATATATGTTCACACACCGTAGAATAAGATAAATCTTAAAATTTTAAAAGAATAAGAAATATTTTATATTTTGGTCCCCTCCTAAGGTTTTTTTCTTTCATAATTTGATGATATATTTTGTTACATGTTTATACGATTTTTAATGCAAAACACTATGCTAGTATATTTTGTCTGCACGTACGGATTTGATCGTCTTACAAATATTTTATTAGTTTATATTTTATTAATTCAAAAACCATCATGGTAATTTATTATTTATATTTAAAAAAACATTTATTATTTATGTTTTCAAAAAAAAATCTAACATCAAATTAAAAGTTAGAGCGTTTAATATTTCATTAAAATATATGTTTATAATTGAGTTAATACTTTAAAAGAAAATATTCACATATTAGAAATATTTTAGAAACTATATTTATACAAAATGGTTTTTGCTTATTAGTATCTAATTATAAATATTTTATATTTTATTATATCTTTATAATTAAAAAATAAAATTTAAGATAACAACACAATATATAAGAATTATCTTATTTAAAAGATTCTAATATTATTAATAACCACTTAATTATTATAGATTTTTTATATCTTGTTTTAACTTTTATACATAAGAATTAGCTTATTTAAAAACAAATATTAATAAAAACTCAATATTGATTTTAACCACTTAATTATATCTAAGAATTGTTTTATATCTAATTTTTAACTTTTATAAGAATTGTTTTATATCTAATTTTTAACTTTTATAATTGAAAAATATTTTAAGATAACAACATAATATATAAGATTTATCTTATTTTTTAAAATTAAATAATATTATTAATAAATTTCGTTTTGAATTATATAATTAATTATATATATAAAATTCATTAAGGGTATCATTGATTTTGTCCACTCTAATTTTTAACGTGAGAGATCGATTGCGAAAAATCAATATTTACTTTAACTACTTAATTATTATAATTTTTTTATATCTATTTTTAACTTTTATAACTGAAAAATATTTTAAGATAACAAAATATATAAAAGTTATCTTATTTTAAAAAATAAATAATATTATTAATAAATTTTGTTTTTGATTAAATAATTAATTATATATATAATTCATTAAGTGTATCATCGACTTTGATCACTCTAACTTTTAACGTGAAACTTGCGAAAAATCATTATTGATTTTAACCACTTAATTATTATAAATTTTGTTATATCTATTTTTAACTTTTGTAACTGAAAAATATTTTAAGATAACAACACAATATATAAGAATTATCTTATTTTTTAAAAAATATTATTAATAAATTTTGTTTTCGATTATATATATATATATATATATATATATATATATATATATATAATTCATTAAGGATATCATCAACTTTGATCACTATAACTTTTAACGTGAGAGCTCGATTGCGAAATTCATTAAAGGTATCGTCGACTTTGACCACTCTAAATTTTAACGTGAGAGCTCGATTGCGAAAAATCAACATTGATTTTAACCACTTAATTAATATGAATTGTTTTATATCTACTTTTTAACTTTTATAATTGGAAAATATTTTAAGATAACAACACAATATATAAAAATTATCTTATTAAAAATATATTATTAATAAATTTCGTTTTTGATTGCATAATTAATTATATATATATAATTCATTAACGGTATCATCGATTTTGACCACTCTAATTTTTAACGTGAGAGTTCGATTGCGAAAAAAATCACTTCGTAAATAATAGTATAGATATGATTTTCTATAGCTGTTAATATTTTTTCTTTGGTTTTATTATATTACAAATGAAGATATTATTATTCATAACAATCGAAGTTTTTGTCAGAAAAAAAACAATCGAAATTAATTTTATTTTCCATTAACGTGACGATGTGGCGCTTTAGGGAATTAAAAAACAAGGTGAACCCGGGTTCAAACATCACTGGCTATAAGGATATGGGCTATTGTTTTCGGCTCCTTTAAATATCCAGAAAATGGTCTATCTGTAGGCTGTACCTCCACCCGGAGATTAGGTTTGCGTCTTTAATAGATCCGGATTTTTTTTTCAGGAAAAAAAAACCACATGACGATATACAATTGAGCTTTCACTATCGTTTATATTTTACATACCTACGCGACAACATTATTATTAGAAAAAAAATACGAGTTCGCGTGATGATCTACAACTTACATTAACCGTGTATTGCTACTTATATTCTATTATCGACGTCCAAAGTTCGGTAAATTAGCAGACGATCAATAGACTTATACTCTCAGAATTTAGCTCAAGATTATGTGAACTTAGTTTTCGAAGACTTTGTATTAGTCTATTAAATAATTAATACCTCATCCACGGGAGACTGGACAAAGACTAGAACTAGATTTGGTTGAATTCATGTGTGTATACAAAATGTCCAAGATCCTTTTCATCGTAATGACTACGGATTGAGCTATTATACTTCCGCGTTCTTGTTTACCGTAAGTTCTGTCAATTTGACTTCACACTTTATATATATTTTGCAATACATAAGGTTCACAAGTCTTGAATTGGAAAATTGGTTTCAAGTTTCAACCAACATCTAACATCTTAATTCGAGATAATTGTCTGAACTAGCTTTTTTAGTTTATATAATTTTTTTTGAAAGAATAAACAAATAAGTGGCTGTCTTATTTCGAACTCATGACATCAACGAGCTGGTGATAATACGTTTACCAAATATGCTAAAGAGACTTTTTTAAGTTTATATAATTGCGAAACCATTTTATGACAATTGGACTATATCCATAGTATATATTCAAATCTCCATAACTTTCTTAGATCTCTTAAAAATACAGAAATTTATAAGAACAACTTTTCTTATTAACTTTATAAACTACTTAAAACTAAAGCTTTCAATGTTTTTCTCTTAAATCTCTTGATCTCTCTTTCTCTAATCATATGGAACACCTCTCCATAAGACCTCTATTTATCGTGAAAGACAATTTTCTTAACATTTTGGATATGGAAAACAAAAACCTAATCTGATAGAAAATTTCTTTTTCTATTTCTAGATTTCTTTTTTGTGTGTTTATCTTAACATAATTGAATACTTATCAATATATTAAGTTTCCACAGACTTAGAATTATCCAACATTCACCCCTTTAATTCCAATTTGGATTAGGGAGATCAATTTCTTGAACTCCAATTAAGCTCCTCATTTGCTTGAACTTAATCGTTGCTAATGGCTTGGTAAGGATGTCGACCTTCTGCTCAACACCCGGCACATGCTCCACTTCGATTTGCCCATTCTACACACATTCATGAATGAAGTGATACTTCTTGAGTATATGCTTACTCCTTCCATGGAAAACTGGATTATTCGTTAGAGCAATGGCTGATTTGTTGTCGATCCTAAGCGTGACCGTCTTGTCTTCTTCACATAGTATCTCACTTAACAAATTCTTGATCCATATAGCTTGCTTCGCTGCTTCAGTTGCCGCCATGAACTCTGCTTCGCATGATGACAATGTGACTATTTGCTGCTACTGTGACGTTCAAGTGATCAATGTTGAACCGTAGTAGAATGCATGTCCTGGCATGCTCCTCCCGTCATCGAGATCAATGTTGTGACTGTTGTCACTATAACCAACGACACTCCTTGAACCATCTCTCTTGAATAACAAACCGAAGTTTGTTGTTCCTTTTACATACCGCAGTATGTGCTTGATGGCTTGTCCATGAGAGTCTCTCGGATTGTGCATTGCTAAGAACGCCCACTATGTAACACAAGTCGGGTCGTGTGTGAAGTAGATACCTCAAACATCCTATGATCCTTCTGAACTCCGTAGCACCTATCTCTGGTTCACCTTCAGCTTTCGAGATTTTCAAGTTCGTCTCCATTGGAACTTGAGTTGCGTTATACGCATCCATCTTCGTCTCAGACATGATTCCTTGAACATACTTTTCTTGTTTTATTCTGATTCCGTCTGCTCCTTGAATCACCTCTATGCCAAAATAATATTTTAGCTTACCTAGATCTGTCGAACTTCTTAGACATCTCTTCCTTTAATTGCTTAATCACGTTAAGTGAAGTTTCCGTCACAAATATATCATCAACGTAGATGGCTATGATCAAGACGTCTCCTCCTGTAGTCTTGCGGTACACTGATGGTTCCTTTGTGCACTTCTCAAATCTCATCTCCTTTAGAACCTGATAGAGTTTCATATTATGTGCACTGGGTGCCTGGCGTAACACATACAATTCCTTGTGTAACATACAAAATCGATTTTCTTCACATTTCTTCTTGAAACCTTCGGGTTGAGTTACATACACTAACTCCTTCAGATCTTCATTCAAGAAAGCAGTCTTCACGTCCATGTGATGTATCTCCTATCCATTAGTTGCTGCGAGGGCTATCAAGAGCCTAATAGTTTCGAGACGCGCCACAAGTGCAAACACTTCGTCGAAATCTTTTCCTTGCCTTTGTACATAGCCTTTTGCCACAAGCCTCGCCTTATACTTACTCACTGTACCATCCGTCTTTCTTTTAATCTTGTAGATCCACTTCAACCCTATGAGTTTCACTCCAGTTGGTCTATCTACAAGCTCCCATGTCTTGTTTCTTCTGATAGACTCTATCTCGGCCATCATTGCTTCAACCCATTCTATTATGTGTTCAGCCTCAAAATAGTTCTCTGGCTCGCCATCCACTGTGAGCAACAGCATTGCATTTTCTTCATCTGCAATCAACACATAATTATCGAGATATTTTGGTTTTGATATGGTGCGACCGTGTCTGTCCCCAACGGTGGAACACCACCATCTTGGGTGTCATTGTGATGAGTATCTTCTTCTTCCTCTTCCTCATTTTGGTATATAGCTTCATGTTCATGATCTTCACCTTGATCATTACCTTCTTCTATATCACCCTCATGTGGAAGCTTAAGCATACTTGGTTCACACATCTTATAGCTTAATATAATTTCAAATTTTATGACCAAGTCGGTGATTTTTTATATATATTCTCTTTGATACTATCTTTTTATTAGTGGTTGTCGATATCATCGTGTTGCCAAATATGTAAACTAAGTTTTTATTAAATATTTATGTTTCACATAGATTTAAACACTAAATATCTGGTTTCTGTGATGACGACCGCTAATAAATTACTCTCTTTGTATTACTTTAAAGTGATGTTTAAAGTTTTTGCACAAATATTAAAAAATATTTTTTATGTAATTTATCTTTATTACGTAAAAGTCACATTAAATAAAATTAGTTTACCCAATAAAAACATAATACGTTATTTTTTAATTTATCACAAATTTTAAATGATATTAAATTTCATCTAAAATAATGAGAACATCATTTATTACGAAAGAACATAATAATCTATAAGCACCAACTAAAATGATTCGGATGGACTATAATTAACTATAAACCTTTTTCACATTTTGGGAATTTATACAAATATCAACATTAATTATACTAATATTAAGTGCATACAAAACCTACTTTAGTGACTATAATACTCCATCTGTTTCACAAAAAATGTCACTTTGACATTTTCACACATATTAAGAAACTGATGGGAATGCGTTTAAGTTTTCATTAATATTATCTATTTAACCAATAATATTTTAGATAAATAAACTTATTTATAAGATCAACGTATTTTACAATTAATATTAAGCTTAAAGTCAGTATAAATTGCATTGAAATTGTAGAAAAAGACTAAGGGGATGTATTCAATTTAACATTTGATGTGATTTGATTTTTAATGGAGTTTTAGATGATTTTAATAAGTTGCAGAGATTTAGGTGATTTTTGTTAAACTACTCTAGAATATCACCTAAAACCATGAGATTTGAATTTTAATTTTTTTAACTAAGAAACTCCATCCAAACACCCCAAAATCACCTCAAAACTTTAAAACTCCACAATTTAAAATATTTTCAATAACGGTGGATTTTAGAGTACTTTACAAAATGTCAAGTTCAATAACAGTGAATTTTAAATGAGTTTTTAAAATTCATGTTTGAATAACAGTGGATTTGTCATTTTAATACAAATCACCTCAAACTCTCGGTTGAATACACCCCCCTAAAGTGACACTTATTATGAAACAGATAAAGTATATAATTTATTCATGTTCACGTAAACACACCCTTAATCTATTCTTGTTCATTTCAATTTAATGTTTTATTTTCAAATAATAGAATGATTGACATTGAGACAGTTTTGATGGAATAAAAGTTTATATGACGTTTGTTTACGGTGATCCTGTTTTAAAAAGAAAAACAAAACATGTTTGGGAATGTTTTACGCGTTTCTCAACAACAAGAAATGGATCTTGGTTTATGATAGGAGATTTTTTAATGAAATCATTGGTCATAATGAAAAAACAGGAGGACGGCCACGACTTGAGAGCTCTTTTATACCATTTAAGCAGATGTTAAGTGATTGTGGTATGGTGGAATTCCCATATACTAGGGAAGTGTTGTCATGCGTGGGAAAACGAGCAAAAGGAATAACTGTTAGGTGTCGACTGGATAGAGTTGTAGTGAATAAGAATTGGCATGATAAATTTCCACATTATGTTGTCAAATATATGAGCTTATGGGGATCGGATCATCGTCCAATTCTAGCAGATATCCTCGCGAAACTAATAAGTTTAAATTTGACAAACAATGGCTGGATAACGAGGAACTGAGGCAAGTTACTTTTGATGGATGGAAATCTCCTGATCTCCCTCCTAATGCAAGTATTATGGAACATATCTCGAGTTATCGTAGAACTTTGGGAGCGTGGAGGAGACAACATAATTTGAACTCCGCAAAATAAGTGGAAGAACTAAAAGAGAAGGTGGAGGGCTTGTACTAAAAAGATGATGCTACAACTGAGGACACAACAAAAGCATTGAAGGAATTATATGATTATCTTAAGGCAGAGAATTTATATGATGCTCTTAAGACAGAGAAAATGTTTTGGAAGCAAAAAAGCAGGGTTTTTTGGTTTAGGGAATGTGACAGAAACACAAAAAATTTTCATGCTTTGACAAAGCAGGGGAGGGCCAGGAATAAAAATCACACAACTTATGGATGCCAATGGGAATATTGTAGCAGATGAGGAAGGATTACTAGCCATTGCTACTAGTTATTTTAGACAAATTTTTGAATCCTCTAACCTAGAAGATATAGAAGAGGCGCTCTTTGAGATATCCCCAACGATTAATAACCAATGAATGAGGATCTCATAACTCCGGTTACTGGATGAGAAGTTAAATTGGCGCTTTTTACGATGCCCCCGGAGAATGCACCTGGACCAGATGGGATGATTGATCTCTTCTATCAGAAATTATGGGATACCGTAAAGGATAATCTAACTCATATGTTTAATCAATTCCTTTTACATGGAGTGATAGCAAATGGTTTAAATGATACAAATATATGTGCTATCCCAAAGACAAGTAGGCCTGATCAGATGTCCCAATTCAGACCCATTAGCTTGTGTAACGTAAGTTACAAGATAATCTCTAAGGTCATATGCCAGAGACTGAAGAAGGTTCTACCAAATTTAATTTCGGAAATCCAGTTAGCCTTTGTTGCTGAAAGGCAGATTTCAGATAATGTAATGATTGATAAAAAAATGTTTCACGCACTCAGAACCAAACCAAGTGGTAAGAACAAAAGGATGGCCATTAAAACATATATGAGTAAAGCATATAATAGAATGGAATATTCCTTCATCGAAGCGGTGATGCGAAAAATGAGGTTTTTTCTGAAATCTGGATTACATGGTTTATGAGATGTATTACCTCGGTTAAATACAAGGTGCTCATGAATGGGCAACCAAGGGGAAACATTGTCCCAGAAAGAGGTCTACGGCATGGAGATCCTTTGTCTTCTTTCATCGTTATTCTATGCATGGAAGAACTTGTTAGTCTTCTTAATCATGCAGAAAACCAAGGGAAGATAAATGGGAGGCGCGTTATCCGCGCATGTCCTTCAGTGTCCCACCTTCTCTTTCCTGATGATAGTCTTTTTTTTTCTCTAAAGCGTAGCCCGTGAATGCGAAGAAGTGATGAAAGTAGTCAGGAAATATAGACAAGCATCAGACCAATGGATCAAAGATACCTTAGGGATCTAAAATGAAGGAGGAATGGGAACCTATCTAGGCATCCCAGAAGATATTAATGGTTCCAAATGTAAACTATTTGCATTTCTGAAGGACAAGCTAATGCATAGAGTAAATGGTTGGACCGGTAGATGGCTATCAAAAGGAGGAAAGGATGTGCTGATCAAATCTATTCTTCTAGCGCTCCCGAAATATGTTATCTCCACATTCCTACTTCCCTTGGAGATATGTGAGAATCTAGCTAGTGTCATTGCACAGTTTTGGTGGAGCTCTAACCCACCAAAAAGAGGAATCCATTGGGAAAATGAGAAAAAAATATGTTTACCAAGAGATGAGGGTGGGATTGGGTTCCGTATGATACATGATTTTAAAATGGACTTATTAGAAAAACAACTATGGAGGTTAATCCAATACCCTGATTCACTAGTGGCTAGAGTTCTGCATGGACGTTACTATAGAATGAGTTTGCCTTTACGAACAATCTCTACGAATAGCCATTCATATGTGTTGACTAGTATCTCAGCAGCCCATAAATTATTGCTATTGGGAATTCGCCAAAAGATACACTCAGGATATGATGTTAAGGTTTGGGAGGATCCTTAGATTCTTACAATACCGGCTAGACCAGCATGCCCCTTAGCTCCAGTCTTACACCCGAATATGAGAGTAAGTGATCTCATCAATCAAGAGTCAAAAATATGGGATGTTGAAATGCTTGAGAATTATATGGTTCTTGAAGATATATCTCTCATAAGGAGTTTGACTATAAGCACGACTCATAGCCGTGACACTTTTTGTTGGAACTACACGAAGAATAGTCAATACAATGTTAAGTCTGGACACTGGTAGCACATAACGTTTTGAAACATGAGACTGAGAAAGAGATATTGGAACCCAGTATATCAAAGCGGCAAGCCTTTTCTTGAAAGCTAAAAGCTCCACAAAAGATATGTCATCTTATATGACAACTGATAACAGGTCATGTAGCAGTAACAAAGAATCTGATACGACATAATATGAGATGCGATAACTATTGTCCACGTTGTGGAGAACTAGGTGAATCAGTAACTCATGCAATCTTTGAGTGTCCACCAGATTTACAAGTTTGTCTTCGACGCCGACGAATCCATACATCTTTCTTGTTTCGAGTATTTATATGAATATGAATTATCTTTTCTGGAGGAAGGACGTCATTATTAAGCCAGAGCTAGACAGAGATCCTTATCTTTGGATAATCTGGCACATTTGGAAGGCCATGAATGAAAAACTCTTTAGGGGAATTGATCGGGATCCTTTAGCCCTAGTTTGATATGCAGAAAGCGAATGTCAAGTCTGGTTCAATGCAAATGAAATAGTACCACGAGTTCCACAATATCATAGTACTAAAGAACCCCAAGTCATAAGTTTGGGGAATATATGCCTAGTAGATGGATCATGAACGGCAACATCACAATTCAGTGGGTGTGGATGGGCGTGGATAGATAGCATGGGGAAAGCTCAATTTATGGGGACACATAATTTTATTACATGGGAGTCTGCTCTACAGTCTGAAATTCTAGCTTTGAGATGGACGATGGAGAGTATGCTGCAATATTTCACATGCCAGAACTTTGGAATAAGCTGTAAAGACTTGATTGTGATGATTGAAAGACTCCATGATTGGCCAAGATTTCCAAGAGAGTTGGAGAGGATAGGGACTTTACAAATATGCTTCCCGAACTTCAAAATCATTCATATTTCACGAGCACATAATTAGATTTTAGATTTTCTAGGTAAGACTGTGAGATCATTTCATAGAGATCTTCATTTTGTTGATTTTTCTATTTCGGTTTAATTACCGAGACCACCTTAAGTTTGAGTAATATAATAGCTTTTTGTCGAAAAAAAATCTATTCATGTTCATTTTGGGACTTGGATGGATAGCATGCGGAAAGCTGAATTTATGGGGATACATAATTTTATTAGAGAGGAGTCTGCTTTACAGTCTGAAATTCTAGCTTTGAGATGGACGATGGAGAGTATGCTGCAATATTTCACATGCCAGAACTTTGGAAGAAGCTGTAAAGACTTGATTGTGATGATTGAAAGACTCCATGATTGGCTAAGATTTTCAAGAGAGTTGGAGATGATAGGGACTTTACAGATATGCTTCCCAAACTTCAAAATCACTCATATTCCACGAGCACATAATTAGATTTTAGATTTTCTAGGTAAGACTGTGAGATCATTTCATAGAGATCTTCATTTTGGTAGTTGTTCTATTTTGGTTTAATTACCGAAACCACTTTAAATTTGATTAATAGAATAGCTTTTTATCGAAAAAAAAATCTATTCATGTTCATTTTGGGACTTTATAGAAATATCAACATTAGTTATACTCTAATCTTATCATATTCCACACTAATTTCTCTTATAAAATTAGGACAGACCCATCAATAAACAAACTATTTAGTCATTAAAATTGAACAGAATGTTAAGTTTGAGCTAAAAAAAAATTTGTACGCTCAAATATAAAGTTTACATTTCAATATAGTATTCTTTAAACATTAATATTCTTAAATATTGTTTATGTAAACAAAGCCTGCGTGCATATGTCCCATATAATTGGCACTGTTAACGCATTTAATCAGTACAATGATTTTAACCAATTGGCCCACCCCGGCCCACCCCGGTATTCTGTCAATCTATTAAAACGAACAACACGAAATTTAAACAAATTATTGTTGAACTGCTGATGAATGCCACAGATCCAAGATCCAACAGAGAACGATGCCCTTTTTCCTTTACTATCGTGATTCATCAACAACGATATCAGTTACATTTAATTCAACGCATTTTGTTTGACCACTAATTTCTTTAGCGTAATGCTTTTCATCTGCTTTCAAGCATTTTTTATTACAGTAATAATACTATCCCAAAAATACCAAGGTTTATGCGTGCATAGAAAAAGTGTCATTCTCCAAATAGTATTATAAGACTCGAAATCTCCGTTATGGTTGGTTATATAACTCATGAAACCAAACGATGCAAGATGAGCATAAGCATATACGTCTTTAGTGACAGAATATTATATATATAATACCACTTCTTTATTTGTTACTGAATATTATACTTTTTGTTCGACAACAGGATACATATCTGGATTCGGAAGATTATACTGACACGAACTGCTATATTACATATCTTTGGTCTGCTAACTATTATAATCTAACATGTAATACGGCGTAAATACATAAAATCCAAATTTTGGATGTTTGTCTAGAAATTGTGTTTATAAGGTTTCTTACATCGGAATCTATTATTTGCAATATTGTAAAACTTGGGATTTTGAATTAAGGGTACCCGAAGCCGTTTCTAATACTCTCTCCGTTTCGAATTATATGTCGTTTTGGAGCAAAATTTTTGTTTTAAAATAAGTGTTGTTTTATGATTTTAATGCAAGATTTATTGACTTTCTAATCTATTCTATTTTTCTATTGGTTGAAATCTAGTTAGGTGAATTGGTAATGATGTTTTTATCTAGTAAATATATAAAATTAAATATTTTATTAATCTGTGTAACAAGTGTAGAATGATAAATAAATTGAAACGGAGGAAATAATAAAGATGACTTTGTTTCTTAATACTATCGGTCACTGAATGAAAGGGTTATTAATTGAATTAAGCCTACAGAGAAAATTTATTGAAAACTGGCATCGTTTGACCAAGAGTAACTTTATATCATGACCTAAAAGGTATCTCAAAAGACACTTTAATAACATCCACATCGACAAAGTTGCAAATTCCAAGTCATGTTTAGACTTTATATGAGTCGTAATCAGTTTGATACTAATTGTCATTATATTTCGGAAAAAAAGAAATCAAAGATAAATTTGACTAAGAACAGTCGTAAATAAAGTGTTCACAAACTCGGTAGGCGCTAGTCGGGCGGTTGGCCAACGCCTAACGAGTAATCCATAAATCAGAATTTCAATGAGGTTTAATCGAAGCCTAGTTTTCCAAAATAATCTAAAATTAAATTTACTCTGACTTCTAATTAAACGTGCATCAAGTTAAAAAAAAAAATTAAACCAAAAATTTATACTAACAAAATGAGGATTTCTCATAAATAGCAAGAATTACCAAAATTTAGTTTTATTTTATTTTCTGAAACTATAAAACTTTAGTTAGACCAACCAATTTTAGTAGCGTTATTTGAGTGCTTACGAACCTTGAGTTCGAAACAAATGTGTTATCATGACCGATCATGAGATTTAAAGAATTATAGGCGACATTTTAAAAATTTCAGTTAACACTTTTTGGAGTAAATTTGAGAGTTTAAACAAAACTTTTTGATAGTTTTTGTCTATGTATCTTTTCAAAAAAATTGGAGTCAAAACCAATATTTCATTAGATTTGGCTCATGCCCAGCTCAGGGTGTTAAATTTGGGACGTAGTGATTTATGTCTATAGACTCATCACAAAGGTTGGTACCTAGCAATATTATAAATAAAAAAAACTACAGCTTTTCGATTATAAAACAAGATTTTGGTCAACAAGTGACGCTGGTTAAATATGACATTGTTGCATATGTTGTACTATGATAGAAAAAACAAAAATAGGTCCAGAATCAGAACTCGTGCAACATCAACTGAAAAGTTTGAAAAAAAATCTAATATTCCAATTTTGGCAAATCAGAATATCATCCCTAATTAAAAAGATTAAGGAAAAAAGAGACATGTCATACATTAGGTAAAGCCAAACGGAATAAAAACATAATCAGACATATAAACATTGATTTGACCTTTACAGATATAAAGCTATGATATAGGGAAAATAATAAACATATATGTAAACCAGTCGTTGGAATAGTCTTGCATTATTTATTCTCTCACTAGAATGCATCCGAGTAAAATATTACATACTGTTTGGTAGTTTACGTAAATATGAAAGGAGCAAAAATATATATTTTATATGTAACGTTTCTGGACGAAATCAAATAAGTGTATGTGTAAGTGTAAGAATATCAAACAAAAAAAGTGTAAGAATATCGTTAATACTCATCTAAAAAGTTACAATTTACAACCAAATTTATTTAAAACCTGCTATTAAATCATTTTAGTTAGTTTATATTTATTTCAGATACACATGTTTTTAATACAAAAATATTGGGGCCAGATCTCATAAGACCTTCAGATCCGAAATCACATTAAAGAATATTAGTTTTGTCACACACGGATCGGATATCCGGTTTTGAAAGTATTTATAATTTGCTTTGAATGTTACAGATACCTAATTTTTTTATTTTCTTTGCTTCGGAAAAATACGGATATTCGGACATACGGAAATCTGGAAAATAAATAAATATTTGCGGATATTTGCGGATATTTACGGTATCTCATTTGTTTTGATTAATACAAATAACCTTAAAAATTCGATACAAATTTGTTTTGTAAAATATTTTTTGCATGATATAAAAGATAAAAAATTAAAAGATATAGTAAACTTACATATTTTGTAAATTTTCAAACTTAGTTAACAGTTATAATAACACAAAACTTAAGAAAAAAATTATAATTGTCATAAATGTTTTCTCTTCCTTTTATGTAATACTTTATATAAGTAATAATGTGAATAGAATCTGTCAAATTGTATGTTAGAATAATAATTATATAATTTTATACATTTAAAACTTTAAATATAATCAAATATACATGTATTTATATATTGACGGATCGGATCGCATATTCGCTTCCCAAAATTTTAATATTTGTAATTTCCTTTGATTTTAACGGATATTGAATTTTAGTATTTTCTTTACTTCGAAAGCTTACGGATATCCGAAATTTTCGGATCGAATAGCAACGGATAACGAATCAAATTAAATTTAACAGATAAAATGCCCAGCCCTATCTCTTACATAATGGCCAAAATCATTTTTGTTGAACTGGCGATCCCTGGTAGACACACATGTTCATTTTTTTTCAACCTCTTTCATTACAAAAAAGAAATAACATGTGAAACTTTATGATGAATTTCGGTATTTGTAAATCGAGCAAAGGGTAACACCAACGTTACGACAAAAAATAGTCTACATAAACTCGATATAAGTTCACGAGGAGATACTTTTCATCATAAAACACATGTTAATTTGGAAGAATTAACAGTTTCTCAGAAGAGACATTGTAATCGTTGTAAATTAACGAAGAATTTATGATAAAACATTTTACAATTTATTAACAACAAATGAATGAGAAAAAGTAATATTACAGGTGAACACATATTTGTAGTGTTCTATACCTAACATATTTGATCGTAAATTAGTTGTTATATAAATGTAAAAGATATGTAAAACAATTTCATTGTTAACCAGTTGATACTTTCCTACCTACTAAAAATGAAAATTCATTTACAAAAAAAAAAAAAAAAAATGAAAATTTCTTTATATATATAAAAAAGAATAAAAATAAAAGAAAAAATAAAACGTAAAAGATAGAGAAAATATCCGGCGGTGGCAATATTTATGAGTTGTGAAGTTGGATATATACACAAAGATTATGACGAGAAAGAACAAAGGAAATTTTGAACGGTTTAGAAATATTCATTTACCAGGCGTGTAATACACCAATCACACGGATGAAACCAGTAATATGTTTTATCTTTGTCTTGAAGGATGGTTTGTTTAATCTCTCTCGCAAGGCGGGAAAGAGGTCCTCATAAAATCAGTTGCTCTAGCATTACCAGTATATGATATGTCATGTTTTCGCCTATAAATATCTCTGCGCTAAACTCACTAGCGCCTTGACTGAATACTGGTGGAGCAACGGGACAAACCGGCACAAGCTTCCCTGGGTTGCGTGGAAAAAACTCTGCAAACACAAAAATAAAGGGGCATGGGCTTCCATGAAATTGAGCTTCACAACCAGGCTCTCCTTGGGAAACAGGCTTGGAGAATCTGGAAAAACCCTGACTCGCTTCTCTCTCGCTTGCTGCAAGCTCGCTACTTCAGAAACTCGAACTTCCTAGACTGCTGTGTTGGCGACCGGCCCTCTTATGCCTGGAGAAGCATCATACATGGCCGGGACTTAGTGAAAAAAAATCTGCTGGATGTCATTGGTGATGGCACTGATACAAACGTCTGGTCTGCAAACTGGATTATGGATTCTCTGGCTCGTCCTCCTATGTATCATCCTACGAACTCAATCTCTCTCTCTCTCTCTCTCTCTCTCTCTCTCTCTCTCTCTCTCTCTCTCTCTCTCTCTCTCTCTCTCTCTCTCTCTCTCTCTCTCTCTCTCTCTCTCTCTCTCTCTCAAGGTAAGTGATCTACTGGTGGAAAACACTACCTTTTGGAACATCCCGCTACTGAGAGAAACCTTCGCGCCTGATGACGTGGATAGAATACTCTCCATAAAAGTGAATCCCCACCTGAAAGATACAAAGAAATGGAGCTTCACTTTGTTTGGATCTTATACGTCGAATAGTGGTTATCGCCTTGTCGAGCTGATCAACAAAATACAAGAACCTCAAGCTGCTCCTCTGCCCCCTTTGGAAAAACGCATATGGTCCAATCTCTGGAAGATCAAGACTCTACCAAAGATACGGCATTTCCTCTGGAGGGCTCTCTCCGGTGCTCTTGCTGTAAAATCAAACCTGAGATCACGGGGTATTCGAGTTGACGCTAGATGTGCTTCATGCGGCCATAGCAATGAAACTGTCTGCCACGTCCTATTTTCATGCCCTACTGCTTTAGGCTTCTCCAACAGCTCTGTTTTTCTTAACCTTCACTTCCTTGTAGAAGGGGCCAAAAAGCATGCTACCGATACATCCATACACCGCTCTTTCCCATGGGTCCTCTGGCACATCTGGAAAGCTAGGAACTCCCCCCTGTTTGAACGCTCTAAACTATCAACTGAGAACATCAAGAACAGGGCTCTGGAGGACTGTGAGATATGGTTTAACGTCAATCAAACGGCTGTTGCAGAAACAGCAGAGGCCGGGCTTTCTTCTTAGAAGAAACCTCCCTCGGATGCTCTAAAATGTAACATAGGAAGCCTTTGGTCACCTGATCAACGGAGTGGAGCAGCGTGGGTCCTACATAACTATAGAGGAGAAGCCACTCTCCATAGTCGCAGACCATACTCCATGTCTTCTTCCCCCATTATGGAGGACCTCCTTAGCCTTCACTGGGCTGTTGAAAGCATGGCCAACCTAAAGCAAAAGAAGATAATATTTGAATACTCCTCGCTATCTCTCTGAGATACTCTAGCTAACCCCAACTCACTTCCTGAATTTTGTGGGCTGGTTGATGCAGTTCACGCACTTCTGCAAAAACTAGAGTCTTGGTGCCTGAGATTAGCCCCTTCATCTGAAAACAAGGCTGCGATGGAAATCGCTGTGAGTGTCACTAGAGATATGAGGCTACACTCTTATGTAGCTCGTGGTGGCCCCTCTTGGCTTCGTTCTCTCCTGAGTAAAGAAGCTGCTACCTGATTTTCTCACCCTTTACAACTATTGATGTCTAGTGTTTTTTCTTTCCTTTCCGTTAAGTCTTTTTCTGCTTCTCAAAACTATGTTTGAACTTCTGTTTCTTTACAACCTTGAATGAATTGATTCAGTGTTAAAAAAAAGATGAACTAATTATTTGTGCAAATAGAAGAAATAGATTATGATTTAAAATACACATTACATACAATACATTAATTTGATAATGTTTACATAATTTTTTGATCTGAATCGAACTCCATATCTTATGCAAATCTAGCTCATTTATTTTCTTAACTAGTTTGAAGTACTTATTTGCCAATTTTAATTTATTATTTTAATATTTTTATTATATTTTGGATTTTAATGTTAAAACCTCCCGATTAAATTTGGTTAAAGTAAAAATCTTACTAGTAAAGTTAAAATGAGAGTTCATGTTAAATCTTTATGTTAATGGTTTCTAATATCTGAAACAAATTTAGTTGAAAATGTTTAGCATTAAAATCTTTCGTACAACTATTAAACCATCAAAAATTAATTTAATAATGATTATTTGTAGCAATAAAAAACATAAAACTTGTTCACCCAGTCTTTAATCTCTAGCTTTAAATGTTAGTTATTATTTTAGATCAAATTTATTTATTTAAAAAGAAAAAATTAGCATAACTCATTAAAGAAATCTTACCAGTCGTCGTCATTGAATGCGTAAGACTTACGAGCTTGGGTATATATGGTACTTACTTTGGTTAAAATAATATGTGTATACTATGGAGTTAGAATCTCTATGTTTGCGAACCTATTAAACCTACCTATTGTAAAGATTTTCATAATTATAGTTTAGACCATCCATACTACATAACTACGGGTGATTCTACATGAGTTTCTTCACAGACCAAACTTGTATGAAAGTTTCATTGGACATTCGCTTTTCCATTTGAAATCGGAATTGAAATTGAAATTTTATGAAAGTTTACGAAATCTCGTTTCCAAAATGTTTTTAAAATATCATATACTAAAAACATGTTAGAAGTTTATAATTCGGTTTTGGAATCACACTTTTATTTTAAAATCCACAATGTTACAAACAAAAAGATATAAATCATGTATTTGTTTTTATATAAAACTAGGTGTGCATAATTCTTTATAAATATTTATTATTAAATATTTTATTACTTTAAAAATCAAAAAAAAAAAAAAAAAAAAACACTAAATTTATACTATTTCATGAACCCTTATATTATTTAGTTTTAACTTTTATTAATTTAAAAACACTTTTATTGATTTAGAAATATTATTTTTGGTTAACAACATTAATTTTTTTTTAATATGTTGTTATCTTTAACTAGATTTTTATTATATTAATTAATAAAAATCGTATAATTAAATAAAATAAATAATTATTAATATAAAGTGATATTACTAAACCAAATGATTGAAGCTGCCAAAACCTACAAAATATCAAAATAAATCAAACAACAAGAATACTAAACCAAATACAATTTCACATATTATCAACCAAAGTAAATAAAATTATTGATATATGTATAATTATTGTAAAATACCTCCCATAAATAACTCAATAAACATTCAAACTAACTAACCACATTGCAAACAAAATATTAATATATATAATGAATAAGACAAGAACATTTTATCTTTATTGTTATTTTCATTTCTAAATGTTATAATAGAAAAATAAATTATCATCAATCTATATTCTATTCTTACTTTAAAATTGACATTTCTATTTGTAAATAAAAAATTACTATTTTGAAAACATTCTTTTTGGAGATAGATATTTTGATAATATTTTAAAAAGATAATTCCAATCCCAATATAAATATTTAAAAAATAAAAAAATAAATTATTTTTTCTAACTTAAGTAACAAATAAGTATTATTCTTACAACAGAATAATAAGAATAAAATGAAAATATCACGAAAGAATAACATTAATAAACAAATATAAATCAAATTTAGTGTTATTGCTTATATACCTCTTTTGGTATTTTGATATTAAAACTAATTTTAAAATAATCTAAAAAATATGCCACCAAAAAATATAAATCAATTTTTATTTTTAAAAATATATTTTTAATATTTTAGTATGATGATAAATATAATTAATATTGTTTATATATACTACTACTAATAAAATCAACAAATAAGAAAGAAAGATGTAGATAAACAAAAATAAATACATGGAATTTTTTTTTATATTTTTCAAACATGTTATCCATTTATGTTTTGAGATAATTTTTATAATATTAATTTGTAATCAGTTAAATAATGAATGATGTAATATTTATTAAAGATATCAAAACTTTAATCAATCTAATTAAAATTATTTATTAAAACTAATGACTCAACCTAAAATCATGGAGAACATGACAAATAAGAAAATTTACTTCTCAAATAAAATTGTTTATTATTAAAAAATAACTTAACCTAAAATTATGGAGAATATGATAAATAAAAAAATTCATTTCTCAAACAAAATTGTTAATTATTAAAAATAATGACTCAACCTAAAATCATGGAGAACATGATAAATAAGCAAATTTACTTCTCAAGTCTAAAACTAAATAGTAATGAAATAGGAAGAATAGAAATATTAAATATTAAAATTATACTATAAAATATCTTTATACATTGAGGTTTTTATTAGAGATATAGCATAAATAATCTTTATACATTGAGGTTTTTATTAGAAAAATAACATATATATTCAAATATATTGTGTAAATTATTTATGAAATATTAAAAAGTAGTTAATATAATTATATCCTACAAACCTAATCTAAGTGTATTTTCACATTTTTAATATGAAATTATTTAAAATCATTATAAATGAATGAATGATTTATTTTTAATTTGAATCATATAATTTATTAAAAATTTCATATATTTTAATATATGTTTCTAATATGTATTCACTTTCTAATATTTTAAAAAATTTCATTTTTGCGTTTTTCATACTATTTTAGTTTCATGGTATCCGTTTCCATGTAACATTGTCTTTTAGTAATTAAATATCAGTTACATAAAGAAAAAAACAAATTTGTCGAGAACAAGCAAATATGGATCCGTCCAGTAGATGGAACCTTCTTGGAAAACAACACTTTATTATTAATCCATAAAACAGAAAAACAAACAAATTAATAATAAAAGGGTAGAAAAGGAAAGAACAGTCAACCCCAAGAATCGTCAAGCCACATGAAAACGAACGTCGATTCTGACTCGGCGAATATCCAGTCTTGTATATAAATATACACATACAATGCATCATCCATAGATCTCTTACTAAACAAAATTTCTTACCCAACTCTTCAAAGCAACCAACCTGAACTACCAGAGACTAGCTAGGACAAGTTTTATGGAGGGACCAAATAGGAGGAGCAACAGCCAAGCACAAGATGACAAGCAAGCTCGCTTCCGAGGCGTACGGAGGAGGCCGTGGGGCAAATTTGCAGCAGAGATTCGAGACCCATCAAGAAACGGTGCCCGCCTCTGGCTTGGGACATTTGAGACCGCTGAGGATGCTGCACGGGCGTATGACAGAGCCGCCTTCAACCTTAGAGGTCATCTTGCTATACTTAACTTCCCTAATGAGTATTATTCGCGCATGGATGACTGTGCGCTTCGCCCTCCTTATTCTTCTTCTTCATCTTCGGGTTCAACTTCTACGGGCGTGAGTCGACAAAATCCAAGGGAAGTTTTTGAGTTTGAGTATTTGGATGGTAGAGTTCTTGAAGAACTTCTTGATTCAGAAGAAAGGAAGAAACGTTAGTTTTGTTTTCTTTATTTTATGTGGCATTGTGGTGGCTTAGCTACGTGTACTATGTGCATGTAGGTTGGTTATTTAGTAGTACTTATTTTGGAATTTTGATAACGTGCTACGGTCATAAATTGTAAGATAAGGGTGCTTTGCGTTTCCATGAAATATGATGTTTTAAGTATTTTGCGCTTAATCTTAAGTTTAAACATTTCACCCAAACAAAGTAATTTGCGTTAATATTACTAAGGGGTTGACTGGTTTTCCCGCTACCACCCGCAAACGCAGCTTTTGCGGTTGGTAGCGGTTGACAGCGTTTCAAAACAATCATACAAACCGCTACAAATCGCTTCAAACCGCTCTGAACCACTTAAAATCAAAAGCTGGTTCCAGCTAGCGTTTGCGGTTGCGGGCGGTTGCGGTTGGATAAAAAAATATTAAACTTTTTTTTTCTAAATATTTTAAACTTAAAAATTTAAAATTTAAAATATTATAAATAAAAATATATACACATTTTATATGTTAATTTAAATTCACAAACAATATAGTATTTTTTATAAAAACTTTAAAGTAGCTATTCATCATAATTTTTAAAAGTTAATATACATACATATATAAAGATATACACATATATAAAAAAAAACAAAATATTCTTTAAAAAATTTAATATAAATCTTCATAAAATATATTAAAATTATAACTTTCAACTACTTAAAAATTAAAAAATAAACTTAATATTATTATTAACCATATTATATTAACAATTATTATATTTTATCACAATAGTATTTTTTTATATTTAATAATATTATAATATGTTTATATTGATAATTTATTATCAAACCGCTGCAATGTTTCATAATCAACCAGTCACAAACATCCCGCAAACGCAACAATTTTTAAACGTTACGCCAATCATACAAAATGCCATGTAACACTTGAAATCGCAACCACCCGCACCCACAAACTCCCGCACTCGCAACCGCAACCGCTGCGTTTGAACCAGTCAGGCCCTAAGTAACAGAGTCTTCGCGTTTGTATTGATCCAATTCAAACACATGTAAAATTAAATTATCGTGCTGTATAATTAAGGCCAAAACATGAATTTTGTTGATATACATACTTAGTTATTAATTAATCTTTTGTGCGATCCAATGACGGTTCAAAAATAGTGAGATATTATAACAAATACATCATGGACCGTGTGTATGAGAATCTAATTCACAAAAAAATAAGTTCAACGTCAGTAAGGAAGAAATTCGACTCAAAAGAAAGGTTAATATTCAAAGTTGCTTCTTGCTTTGAAATTTTCTCTGTATTCCTAATATATAATTTTATAGCTTTATTAGATCAGCATTCTGATACTGTTTTAAAGATTTAGAAGAGCCATGTTCGAGAAAAGTAAAATGATATATAAGGTCCCTATACCATGACAAACAAACAGAGAACAGTTCATCTATCTTAGCAAAAAGGAAAAGTTCATTTAAATGATTATTGTGAACGATCTTGATATCGTGAGTGAGTCTATATATAGCACTCTTATTCTGCATGCAAGTGAGAACTAGTGTTGCTAATTGTCTCAGCCCGATAATATCATAGGATTAAATTCACAAATCTATGAAACTTGGCAGCACTGCAAAATGTTATTTGGTTCTGAAAACGTGTATATATATGAGATAAGGTGTTTTATTACATATTTTATATATCGTCGGGTTTTCTCGTAGAGGAAAATATCTGATACCAAAGAAAAAACAATTTGAAACATGATCTTAGTGTCGTTTGTATCAGTATTACAGTATTACTGTCTTGTGTCGTGATGGCTATATGTAATCTAGTCCCTTAAATTTAAATCGACCTCAGTAAATTGGGCTAAGTTTTATTTAAGCCCAGCAATAAAACAAAAAATATTATTAGTATTCTTCACCCCAACATATAAAATCCATATTATCCATACACTAACGAATGTGGTAATTGGTAAAACTGTTGCTTAGTAATATTAACGCAAGATATAAAATCCATATTATCCAGTGCTAAAACATTTGGAAGAAGAAAACAAAAGAAGTGACAAATCGATCTAGTTAACGGTTTGTGTTATACCAAACTTCCTGGTTATAACTCTATCCACATTCTAGAAGCTCTTCCAATAAACTATCGTCTAAATACTCAAACTCAATCACTTCCTTCCCGCCACCACCGTCTCTTTCACCAAACTCTAACGACAAAGAGGCCACTGCATTCTCGCCACCACCACTGGGACCATCCCTCATCACTGGGTACTCATGAGGGAAATTGAGAATGGCCTTATGGCCTCTCATAGAAAAAGCGGCTCTATCGTAGGCCCGAGCCGCGTCTTCCGCTGTGTTAAACGTCCCAAGCCAGACACGAGCACCGTGGTTAGCCGAGTCCCGTATCTCCGCAGCATATTTCCCCCATGGACGCTTCCGTACACCTCTGTATTTCACCTCATTCGTGTTAGAAGCTCTGTGTTCCATAAGTTTAGTTTTAAGTTATATTTGTTCGCATGTAGTACATGTGTTTGATAGTAGTCGATAATTTATACGTGGAGGTAATGTGACTATTGAGAATCTACTGGACCTTATTTTAGAACACGTGCGGGTAGTCACTGGTCAAAAGCCTCCTATTAGTAAATAAAAAGTTCAATAATGGGGTAAACTGTGTCATTAAAATATATACGTGCTATTGTCATAGTAAATTGAATTATTAAGGTTGTCAAACAAATAAAACTTTTGGGGCAGCTCTACGTCCAGTATAGTTTCTGATAACATGAGGGGCTAAAACGCAAATATTTAAATTGTGAGTGAAGTCCATTGAATCTAGATGGTCAAGGTGACGGCTAAATTGAAGAAAAAGTATTTTGTGACAACGGACAAAATTGATTTCAGCCTCTCATTTATTTTTCTGGTCATATTTGTTTTTTCTTTCCATTTAAAGTTCACGTGCCAAGTCTGACCGCACGTGTTGTAGATTATAAAATGGGCTGTCCACGTCCAAGTACCTATGTTCAACTCAAATCAATTTATTGGATTTGTTAAACCCCTGATTGCACCTAATCCAAATTATCCAGATCCAAAATAAACTTCTATATGGGTTTTCCGCGGGGCTTAATTAAAAAAAATCAAACTTAACATACAAAAATTTATATTTGACATGATTTTATTATGTTTTGTAGGGAAAATGTAAGTTTACGGTTTTGACAGGAAAATATAATTTTACGGTTTTAGTGGAAAACATGATTTACGATTTTGGCGAGAAACATGATTTTACGGTTTTGACGGAAAAACATGATTTTGTGGTTGGCGGAAAATATGATTTCACAGTTTTTACAAGAAAACACAATTTTACGTTTTTGCGGAAAAAACATGATTTTGCAGTTTTGGTAGAAAACATAATTTTGCGGTTTTCGCGAAAAAAATAATTTCTGCAGTTTTAACAAAAAACATGACTTTACTGTTTGAGGGAAAACATGATTTTACGGTTTTAACGCGAAAACGTGATTATACTGGTGTGACACAAAAACTTATTTTTATAATTTTAGTGGGAAAACATGATTTTATGGGTTTTGACAAAAAAACATAATTTTGTGGTTTTGACTGAAAAACGTGATTTTACAAATTTGGCGGAAAACATGTTTTTTTATTTTATTTTCAACTTATAAAACCCTATATTATTTGATTTATTGGAAGTCCATGTACGAATGGTTTTAGCACATCTAATTCAGAGTTAACATGTCTCAGTCTAATTGGACAACTTTAATTTTTGGGTCTAATATGATTGGACCGTTTGGATTCGGTCATAACCGATGGTCATTAAACCCATTTGACATCTCTAGTCTATACTCTTAAAATTTGAGTTTGACCATCACCAAATGCATAGAAAGATATGAATCTTATTAAATATTGAAACACTAGTCGTTTAATATTGTTTCTATATGATTGTGGTTTGTTTAAAATTTTCTATCGAAAGTTGTTTTTGTATTGTCTCATAATTATTGTAATATATCAGTATTGTGTTTATTCGATTAACGAAATTACAACCTCATCGTCTTATATGGTTTTGCAGTTTTTCGAGAAGTGGATTGAAACGTGAGTAATATATGCTTTGTTTAAATATTTTAATTTAATATATCTTAATAATCTATTTTTTTCTTTTCATGTGGTTTATAATGTGTTTGCTTTAAAGATGTTAGTACTATATAACATTTTATTTGATATGTTTGGTCTTTTTATTCTTTGAATACTGAAGCTGTGTAATTAAGATATTTGATTGGATATAGTATTCTTAGAGTTGCGCTTTGCATCGTACATTTCTTATGTGGTTTTAAGAGCTTTCTAACTACTCACAGAAATTTTTATTTTCATAATTATTGTAATATATCAGTATTGTGTTTATTCTATTAACGAAAATACAACCTCATCGTCTTATATGGTTTTGCAATTTTTCGAGAAGTAGAATAAAACCTGAGTAATATATGTTTTTTTAATATTTTAATTTAATATGTCTTAATACTCTATTTTTTTTTCTTTTCATGTGGTTTATAATGTGTTTGCTTTAAAGATGTTAGTACTATATAACATTTTATTTGATATGTTTGATCTTTTTATTCTTTGAATACTGAAATTGTGTAATTAAGATATTTGATTGGATATAGTAATCTTAGAGTTGCGCTTTATATCGTATATTTCTTTTGCGATTTTAAGAGCTTTCTCACTACTCACACAATTTTTTTATTTTATTAATTATTGTTTGTTTTTCTAACTTTTTTTTTGAAATTTTGGTTTTAGTTATGTATTAGTTCTTAGTTATTGTTTTCCAATAATTTATTGCTAATTTTCCTTTGATTAATTTTATATCAGAAGAAAAAAATCAATGAGATACACTACTTTTGATTTTAATTTTCTTCACCTTGAATATTGATACAAGGTATAAGCAATATCATAAATGGGTTTCCTTATTTTTTCTTTTATAAAACAAATTACATGTATTCTAGGTTATGTTATGTTTTTAGAATAATTTTCATTGTTGTTATGTTTGTTATATCTTTTTTTCTCTAACTATTTGTATTTTTTAATTTTTGATTATTTATTAACTTTTGGTTATGTTTTCATCATTTTAATTAATTTCTCAATTAAGTATAGTGGCCAAAAATGAAAAGTTATGTCAAATTCACTTTTTTATTTTTTTGTATTGAGTTTGATAAAATATGAAAAATAAATATTGTAATGGATTTACCTCCTTTTTTTTCTTTAGAAACTTTTCTATATATTATCGAAATTTATTTATTGTATTATTGTTTGTATTTTCATGAAAATATTAAATGTTGGCTAATATGTTTTCAGAAAATTATGTTATATTATGTATTTTTATTTATTTTATTTTTTCATTTGTTATATATTTTTCAAAATGTATTTTAATTTTATTTAGTTGTGTATTAATCATTAGTTGTGGTTTTCACTATTTTTCTAATTACTACATTTGTGTGGATATAGAGTCATATTCTAAAAAGTATGGATGATACAATTGATGGTTTACAAGAAAAAATAAAATTAATCAATATAAATTATAAATTATTGTGTTTAGAAATGTCATATTAAATAATTATTTAATCCTTTAAATTTTTAAAAATATATTATCACTTATAAAAATAAATACTTATTACAAATTTAGATCATATTCCTAGCTATTTTAGATAATTAAAAATTTCAAATATTGATCTATACTTTTTTGAAAATCTTTCTAACCAAGTTTAAATCCATTTATTCAGTATCTTTTTTTATATTCAGTATTTATAATCTTTAGTAGAAAAATAGTATTTAGAAAATTAACCAAGAAGCAATTAAAATTAAACATTATACTCATTAATCAATTAAGTTGACATGTACAATCAGTCAAGGCAGTTAAGATCCTTCCTAACATGGTTTATAAAATATTTTCACAATATATACACATTCTCTATTTTGAAAACTATGGATACAACTATACAAATCAATTTAATGGAATAAATTGCCTACAATATTTTTATGTTCTTACAAATGTTATAACTAATGTATCAATTTTTAATACTATACTAACTCATATTTGTCTATTTTTCCTACTTTTAATTCTGAAATTTTATTTTCTAGATATTTTATGCATAAATATAATAATGGATTTGTTTATATGATGGTCCAAATAAATATCGGTCATATAATTTATTCTAGACCACAAAAAGATTAGTCTATGTAATTAAACACATATTTATTTCTCAAAATGTTATATTAGTACACACATTGCAAATCATGTATAAGATTTAGTACAAACAATGATAAAAGATATTGTCACCCGCTCGGTCGAGCGGGTCAAAATCTAGTGTAGCTTATTGAAGATACTATGTTTGTCTACAACGATTGCTTCTAGAATAATGTTTTAGCATCTTTTCACTTGCTTCCTGCCATGTTTTGTGAATTCTTTTAACATCCAATATCAGCATATTGTTTTTCATAATATTGAGACAAACATTGGTTAAGGAACTTTGTGTAAGTTGTTTCTTGGAAATAACTATAGCAAACCCACAATTGAACAACAAATTATGATTACTAATTATCAAAAAACATACAACAAGATCACCACCTAGATTTTATGCATAATCACTGCATAACCTAATATTATTTAAATCATAAAAGTTGATATACACTGCACTTTCAAAAGCTTACATAAAAGCCACACAAACAAAATATACAATTATATAGTTACATACATCACACACGTAAAATATATCCCGCGCGTAGCACAAAGTGACCCTAGTATCTATAATAATAAAGTTGACAAAAAACTCTCCACAATGAGCCACATCAGCGTACCCTCTTCCTTATTCTGACACTTGTCAAGTTTTACTCCTCTTTTGTTAGGTTTCTTCTTGTCGTCGCAAATCCCAAATCGCAATTCCCGTCGTATCGTCTTACATCAGATCCTTCAACGGAGTAATTCTGTGTTATTGACGTTCAATCAATTCTCCCCCACTTTCTCCTCATCAATACAAGTTTTCTTCTCCTCCATCAATCGAGTTGGCTGTATATATGGTCACAAGGCCATCAGGAGGAATACCAGCACTCATGGAGATTTCTCTGTGCCTTGCCGAACTGCTGAGAAAGTTTTCCCTCCCTTGGTAATTTGATCTTCTAACTCTGAAGTTCCTTTCTTTAAAACTCAGATGTTTCCTCTTTTTAACAAGATGATTGTTTTGGTATTCTTCAGGATCTCACACAGCAGCATCGAGCGCAAGAGTTGATGGCAAGAGATCTGCACAATAACGAATGGAAGTTCAAACATATTTTTCGAGGTTATCTTTCAGTTTCCTTAGACCATCTCCAATTTTTTTTTATCAACTTTGACCCACGGTTCTTATTGGTGCCCATAGGCTCAACACTTTCAACCACTTGCTGAGGAAAGGGGCCATCTAGGAGTCGAGCGAATTATTGATGTCAGAAGAAGTAACAGCCACTTCAAATTCACCACCTTTGCATCTCCATTCGGTTGAACGACCTGACCAAATTATAGGATTCCACGGAGACGACTACCATGATTCGTACTGAGAAGTTCAGGTTCCGGAGATATGAATAGATCATGGGTTTAGCCAATACAAACATAGATCTGCTAGGTATTTGTTCGTAATGTTGCCTTATAAGTTATAAATTACCTACCTTTATTCTGATATAATATTTTTGGTCATGTTTATTGCATCAAGACCACCTTTAACGCTGAAAATCAAACCATCCAGCGTATAATGCTTACAATACAAGTTGGTCGGTGCGTACCCCTACCTACAGTTTCGTTGTTGTTGTATGTCGTTTGTTTCTTAATAACCCGTACACAAATATGCAGTGGGACAATGATATGTGTTAGTGTCTTTGATAAGATTGCAAATAATCTCCACCAGAAGTTAGAGCTTGCGGGATTGGAGCCTAAAGTCATGGTTGCCACCAACATTAAACCAAAAGTGGCTGGAGGTCAGTAGAGTTTGTATAACTATTTATTTTAAACAATCTCATGGTCCTCATCAAACCATTTAATATTTTTTGCTTCATGTGTGAATTCAGGGTGCCTTTTTCTCAATGCAATCTTGGTACACAATTTTATTTTGACAAGGAATGCCTATCCACCGAGAGTATGCTAGCAGCGTAAGATATTTGAAACTCAAACTGTTGTTAAATCGATCATTAAATCTGGTGCTAAAAAAACTGTTTGTAGGCAGCCTGGATCTCAGGCTGCTAGCACCTCCACTTCTACCAAGTACGGAAGTGTGAAGAAAAACGAAATTGTTACTTTTACTGAATTTAACACTTACATTCTTGACTCTCCCATTACAGGTTGGTCCACTCCGTTTATAGTATATAGCTATATGATTGGTTTGTAAAGACTTCAAACTCCTAACTAGCATCCACGTGTTGCCCCTTTAGAAAATTTGGTTTTAAGTTCAGACTCAATTATAATTTCGGTACAATTGAAATGTATTTTCTTAGAAAAATTTGATGGTACAGTCAATGTTCTTGCTTTAGCCGATAATGTTTGTGTATAAAATATTTAACCGACAACCGGGAGAAATAATGAGAAAATTTAAATAATTCATATACATAAATCACAAACTCTATAAATTAGTACACAAACAATAAATAAAATTAGTAAATTCTATGGGTCTAGAATTGGACATATGTAAAACTTAATAATATTCAGTAAAATAACAAGAATAAATTTTACAAAATTTTATATAAATATAGTTTCATTAAAATCAAAAATTAATAACTAATATATATATATAGATATATATATATATATATTTAAATTTTATATAAAAATAAACAAAGCTTTTTAATAAAATGAATTTCATATTTTATTTTGATGTTTTCATTGAATTACAGATTAAAAACATTTATATTCTCCTACCAAAAACTCACATCCCACCAAAGTAATAGCGATTTTGGCTATCAGTTTGTTAATTGCCGGCGTATATACAGTAGTAATCTATAACATGTGCAATGCTGTTTGACCTAATGTTCTGTTTCTATTTTTGCTATTTTTATTAGTGTCCCAGAAGTCATACCACTGCTGCCTCTTCCATTCCAATCTCTGTCACGGTCGTCACCATTTTTGTTGTAGGCCACTGCTTTTCTAGCAGATCTTGAGATTTTTTTAGCGTTGATTGTTTCTCTCAACGTTTGTTGAAGATATTGTGTAGTCAAGTGTCTTCTCTTATCATGTTCTTAAACTCCTATAATATAGAATTTTTTAATGTAACGATAATTTCTTTTGCCGATGTGTCTACAATATTTAGAGAAAGATAAAGAGGACATAACTAGGAGCAAAATTTGTATTTACTATATCCTTTCTTTTAAAAAATAAATCAGAGCACGCCAAAATTAATACAATTGCCTTGCAATCAAAAACTGTCGTAAATGATTCCAAAATTTCATCTCAAATTAACTTGCCACTTTCTATAACCAATAGAGTAATACGTGCATAAGTCAGAACCATCGGCTAACTACTTCTAAAATAAAACATCAAACTTTACCACCATTCAGCACCACAAAATCCGAATACTCACTGCCAATATCAACAATAACAACATCATTTTTCAAAAAAAAAAAAAAACAATAACAACATCAAACACTTACCAATTGAAAAAGTTGTTTTCATGGCGTAGCGGCCATAAGACGTCTACACTCAGAGAACAGATCATTACTGTTTCTATTGTTTTAAGTTCCTGTTTTTTTTCTGAGATTCCTTCAAAGTTAATAAGTGGTGCATCTTCTCTTCTGTAGAAGCTAGCAATTCAACCATATTATCTATTTTATGCTTCAATGAGTTTAGACTCTATGCTTTCTTTATTTCTAATTCAAATATACAATTCTAAACACAAAAAAAAGCTATTTGAATCGATGCAATTACAGTCATATATGAAAACGTGTGGAACTATAGTGACTGGAAAAAAAAACACCCAACAATCTTTATTTTCCAACAAAAGAAAAACAACCCATACCTTACAAACTTTATCACGATTATATGACTCCTACAAAACTCTGTTACACGTATGGTCTTCAAAGATTTGGTCTTTCCGAGGGATCCAAGTTTTCGAATCCACACTTAAAAAAACAGGAAATTGATACACAAAGTCCATTATGTGGCATCTAACTTATTTGTGTTAATATTGTTAGTAGTAAACGATAAAAAAATCGGTGAGGTATGTGTTATCACGTACGTTTTCTTCTCTTTTTGTTAGTTTACGTATTCAACGAACTTCAGTAACATCCATAAAAATTCACAAGTCTTCAGAAACTATTACAAGCTTTTGCAACTTACGTATTGCTTAAAATTAGTGCATGTTTTTGGTTTACCCATGTTAGAAATAAATTGGGGGAAAAGTTGGCATGGGCCGACACCAACTGGGCTTTCAGTAAGATTTTAACTAAAAGAAATTGGGGCAAAACCACATGAATCTTATCTTATTATATAAAGCTATAAAGCTTGGTTCTTCAAAGTTACTAATTAACATGATCGCGACACGTGTCAATAAAATTAATAAGATTGCGACATGTGTTAATCTATATTATAATTAAAAATATATATTAAGATAATAGTAAAAACAAATTTTGTTAAAAAGTAATTGTAAGTATTTCTAATAGTAATTTTCTATTTTAAAATCATAAACACAACATAGTTGCAAATGATTATTTGATAGTAAATTTCCTTTTAATATTTTTAAAGAGGTTAAAATTTATAATGATATAAAATATATATACTAAGATAACAAAAATTAATTTTGAAATAAATTAATTTTGAAATTGATTTAATAGTAAAAAGGAAATTTTTAAAAATACTTAATCAAAATTACTTAATAGGAAACTTGGTTCTTCAAAGTTGTTAATTAACATGATTGTTACACATGATAGTTATATATTTAAAATTGTGATATGTGTTAAACTACTTCATAATTTAAAATAAATATATAAGATAATAAAAACATTTTTTGGTGAAATTAATTATATGGACCCGTGCGTTGCACGGATTTTATTTGATGTTTTAATTTCACGAACACATAAAAAATTGGAAATATTTTTCTCACGTTAGTTCTTGGATTTCCAGTATATATTGATGACATTTTAATAATAATAATCTTTTTTTCTTACATAATTTTTGATTGATATTCTATTTCAATAATAATGGTGTTTTAATTAGTACATTGATATTTTTATTTTTTAATAAATACTTCATTTTTATTATTTTTCAAAATAATATTAGCTATAGGTAATTAAAACATATAGAACTGTAAACTCTCTATATTGTTTATATTGTGTAAGAAAATTAAAAACGACACAATTAAAAATAATAATATTACATAACACCAGTAAATATGTTTTATCGATAGTCAGCTAAATATCGAATATATTTCTAGATAAAACATTAAATTTATTTACTTTAGCATTCATGGTGTGATTTTAACATCTTTTTCTATATACAATATTTTGTAAAACACTATTGTCGCTATGTTTTAAAAGTTTGAAGTTCTCCAGTTGTAGTGACTCTTGATAGTGCGACGTATAATTGTAAGACTGGACTTGACAAATAGACCAACCTTTTAAGCTTTGACCTTAACTCTTGTTGATAGTTATTTCATAGAACATTCTTATAGGAAATTGAAGTCTTTTCATTTTGAAAGGTCATCTTGCATATGTTGGTATGAGACTTATTCTAGGAATAAAAATCCGTTTTTACACATAACTTCTGGTTAGGATTTCGGCTTCAATATTCATGTTGTATAGGCGAGTTATTAGTAACATTATTCTATTGGAAAGTCTTTCTTTTTATTTAAATTCTTTAATAGCATGACCTACAACAATCCATTGCAAAATCGTTCTCTTTAATTTAAATTTCATAGTAGCATGATCTACAACAACATAACCAATTTTAATATGTTGATAAGAATAAACACACATAATCGTAATCACACATAAGTATAATAGTCACATTAACTTAGTCACAATAGCATAACATCTAGACAAAATATCCGTAAATTTTGATTTTATCTGTTTCGATTTGAACCGAAATTCCAAATATCTATAACTCTACGAAGCAAAAAAAAAATACTTTTATTCAATATCTGTAAGAAACGAAGCAAATCACAAAAATACTAATATTATTAAGAATGGATATCTGATCTGATCTGTTATATGAATACACATACATGTACGTAAAGACATATATATATATATATATATATATATATATAATTTATATAAATATTATATTGTATATAAGTTTTATATTATTTTTAAAATAAATTTATTAAGTTATTTGTTAGAATTTTGAAAAGTAATAAATTTTTATTTTTGTCACAAAATGTTATTATTATTTTATCTTATTTTGGGAATTTATGATTTATTTACTAATTTTAATTTATTTTTATGGATCTAATCGGATATCCGGTTGAAAATCTAAAATTATCCGAATATCCGGAACACCGAATATCGATGTGGCTACAGATCGAATTAGATCAAATAATTGATTATTCTGAAAAATGGATCGGATCAGAATATCTCCAAAAACCTAGATATCCTATTTATGTCCACTCCTACATATAGAGGCCTAAGTATAATTGCAACAATAACTAATGTGTAACAGCATGACAATTATATTCTTTTTACAAAAAATCAACATTAGTTTAATGTGAAGATCAAGATATCTAGACAACATGCAAAGATAACACGCGAGATGTGAAAGAACATACAGGAAAAATCAACATATATTTTTCTTGTGTGTCTTGACAATATATGAGAGAGCTTAATCACATATATAGATGTGTATAATTATAATTCTTTTTGGTTTATGATTTTTAAAAAGAAAATTATAGAGTTGAATCACATATATAGATATGTATAGTTCTTCTTGGTTTATGATTTTTAATTAGGAAAATTAATTAAATACTTAAAATAATTATTCTACAAATCTTTCTTATTAGGATTTTAAAAAATTACTATTAAAAATTCTCTTACAATTTTCTTTTCTTATGATTAAAATTTTAGAGAAGGACAATTACTATCAAATTGTTTTACAATATATTTTCTTTAGAAATTTAGAAAACGAAAATAGTATTAATAATTATTTGACAATTTTTTTTGTTTAAATTTTTTTGTAAATAAAAAAGTGCAGAAAATACCAATAAATAATACTAAAATTATGTTTTAAAAAACAAATTGTTTTTATTATCTTGCTATATATTTTATTAATCATGAGATATTTTAACAAATTTTAAAATTTTAAAAGGAAAATTAATATCAAAACCACATGAATCTTATAAGGAATAATTCTAAGTGAACCACTTTTACAAAGCCTCAAAATGGAAACTAAACATGGGATGAGAGGGATGATATAATATTACAAAGATGACAACACAAATCATGCAGCAAAATACTTGATACTTGATAAAATACATCCAAAGTTAACTAAACAACATACGTGAAAATGTAAAAATATACTCCCTCTGTTTTTTAAAGATCCATATTCTAGGAAAAAAAATTGTTTTAAAAAGATACATTTTTTACTTTTCCAATGTATTATTTAATGAAAATCTGTTAACTTCAAAAAAATTAATTGTGTTTATTGGATTTTTATTGGTTAAAATTTATGGAAAATTGTTATTCACAAAAATCAATGCATTTTTAATGTAATTTCTTAATATATGTGAAAAGTCTAGAATATGTATCTTTAAAAAACACAGAGGGAGTACATTTTAACAACGAATACCACCACTTTTATTAATATTCACCATTACCATCCAATATATCTTCAATACAATACCTAATAAAAAATTATCATAAAAAATTATGAAAATAAAACTTTAAATAATTCTTCTACCTCACACTGTCCTACATCAATACCTCATATTATGACTACATAACCTACACACATATCACACCAAAAAACAGCCGACCCGCGCGTAATCTACACACATATCACACTAAAAAACAGCCGCTCCGCGCGTAGCGCGGACACACTACTAGTCTTATATAATAAAGTAGACTTTTGTATCTCCATAGAGGGAAAAATTCCATGTGTCATCATCATTTAATTCTTTTTATATTGAGTCATTAAAATTATTTATATGCAAATTTATTTAATTAAGATGTTGAGACCCAATTCCAGAATTTTTGACAACCAAGCCCAATATTTTACATATTTCTTTTTTTACCGTTATCGTGTATTCATATCTATGTTCCACCTGCAAAACTTTTACTGAATTATAACGTTTCTGTGTCACTGAAACATGCTCATCAAATCTGGCCATTAACTCTTTCATTGAAGATATCTCCCATGACGTTGATTTTAAAAACTTTTTTCCTAATTTCATAGATGCTAATAAATAGGAATGCAAATAATCAAACTTTTCCTGCTTCACCAGATTCAACCTTCTACTTCCTTACACACATATGCCGCCACAATGGTTTCATCCTACATCCTTCTTTCTAAGTTGAAGTTCGGTTGTTGCTCTCAGATAGTGGTTACACGTCTTTTCCGTCTCTGGAAAACATGCAATCTTAAGAAAGTAGAGGAGTTATGGGAGTTCACGAATGCCATCAAGAAATCTTACAACAAATGCAAATAAAAATCTTACAAAAATGCAATTCATATAAAATATTCAACAACAAATAAAATAGTTATATTCAAATAAAAAATAAAATACAATTTATAACGTTAAACTGTTAATCTTAAAACAACAAATGCAAAGTTATTGAAATTTAATATGTTTTACATCAGAGACTTTACTATTATATACAAAACATATTATTGAAAAACACAAACACAAAATATATTAACCTATAACCTATTACGATATAACACAATAAAAACATTAAATAATGTTCTTAACAAATAGAGATGACCACATAATTACATCATCCAAAAAAATTTACTCAACAACAATAAATATCAAAATTTTTAAAAATTTAATACTAAGATTTAGGATTAAAAATACACTGTACCAACTTCGAATGTATCTTTACGATCAATATACATCTGATTGGTTAAATCGATATAGTCACAACTTCTTAATTTTGACAAATCCAGAGCGAGAAGAAACTAGTGGTTAATATAACACCTGTGATTATTTGAAATTATCATCATAAGCACCGCTCACAAAATATAATTCATAGAAATCAACCTAAAAAAGTCCAAAGCATCAAACTATTATAACACCTCCCCATCATCCCAATATACAAAACTAGGTCTAGACATAAATCTCAAACCCGAACCCGATCCGAAGTAAGAATAGCGGTTCAGTTACGGATCTAGCCAAAAACAAGATCAATTTCATTTACTTTGGATTATCGGTTTGGTTCCATTTTAGCCGATAACTGAAGAGTAACCCGAGTTGAACCGAACAAATACAAAGCTCATAGTATAAAACGTGACAAAAAAAATCATATTATTCCAAATGAGATGACGCAAAATAAAAGATAAATAAAAATGCAGTTTATATAACTAGCGTAGATTTATCAATTTAAGTTTTTAGGCATCTTTACTATCATATATAATTATTGATATATATATATATATATAGATTAATAATCGATAGATTAATATCTCTATAAATTAATATAATTTTATAGTTCCAAATTGAGTTTTTGGTTCAATTAGTGTCTCGATAAATTAATAATGTCTATAAATTAATAAAAAAATATAATTTTGGTGTAGTCCCAACATTATTAATTTATAAAGGTTTCACTGTATGTATATATATATATGTATAAACTCTAATTTAATATAATCATTGTAAGATGAAGTCCACATTTATAAATTTTCTAAATCATAATTTAAATTAATAAGTTTCAATTAAATAATAAACAATTCAGCTATTACACTTTCAAACTCTCATGCATATATTTAAACTTAAATTTCTTTCATGGTAACTTTGCAAAGACTACAATCAAATTAATAAATTCCATAAAATCATATACATATTTTGTTTTCTAAAATACTGTTGAGAAATGTTCTAAATAATAAAACTATAGTCAAATCATTACAATATTAGCAAAACCGGTGCGTAGCGCCGGCAAACCCCTAGTTTATATATAAAAGAGGGTTTTCTTACACTAGGCAGTGGCACGTCATCAATTCGGGTGCCCACATCGTGACACATGTCCACTTAAAGGAAACTATGTGTTTCATTTATTCAGGTTTGTTATTTGTATAGGATTTGGTTATAATGTCTCGAAAGAATTGATATGGGATTTAACAAATATTTTGTTCTTTTCTTATGTTTCTTATGTAAACGAGTCGTAGCGAGTCCTATTAATTGTTTGGGCTCGAAAAGAAACAAAAAAATTTGAACTCCATCTTCATCCGCCTTCTTCGAGAATATCGATAGTGGATTCTTAGGGCTCGACGTCTGCACCAGCTCCGATTATGTCAAACAACCATGGCGGTTCTGGAAGGATCTGTGAGTCAGCCCTTCGTGTTGGATCTATGTGTCGTTCACCATTCCCGTTGTTACGCTTGCACCTGATCTCCTCTGATCCCTTTCGCAATGAAGTCCTTCATCACCATTAACAATGTTCTTTAATCCTTGGACCCACATCAACCACGATTGATCATTCAATGCGTCTTTATCTCCTTCACAGTCTGTGGAACTCCGCCTATAAAAAAGCCAGTCTTCTTCCCACGAATGTCATCCTCACTGTTCCTTTCAAGAAAAACTTCATTTCAGTAATGTGGTATCCAAAGGTGTGCTTAATATTCTTGAGTTTCTCACTGATGATTTCTCTGTCATGGATGTGATCGGAAAATCTCTGGCAAAGTCCTTTAATACGCTATTGGGAGCCATCTTTTTTTTTCTTGGCTTGAGACTTAAAAATTCTAGATTTATTGGTCAGGTTCTTCTCAGACAAAAACATGCAGCTCTGAACTGGATTGAGAGGCATGGAAATCAGTTGTTTGTGAGGTAGTAATCAGATAGGAGAACGTGTTGAAAACAAGTAACACTGTTTTGGTGGAGCTCAATATGTCCTTCTTCATATTCATAAAGCTTTTTAAGAAACCAATCTTTGATAATGGCTAATTCCTCTGCCTTCATGGCCGATTTGCAGCTGTTCGTTTGCTTCGGTTCTGAGAAGCTATAAATATTTGGCGCGGCGGTGAGCTAATTGAAAACGACATGCTCCTCCTGGACGCCAAGGTAATTCTGGCTTGATTACATTGTTTTTCTGTTTTTTTAATCACGCCTTGCGTTGTTCATGTATAGATTATGAAACTTTCAAATCTAATAGTTCTTCACCGGAGATCGATTTATTCATGTCTCCGTCATAAAAATTATTCCCCCGGAGTTTTTGTTATCTTAATATAATCATTGTTGTAACATTATTCCCCAGAAATTTTAGTTGAGAGCTACTTTTACAAGTACTGATCGTTTATATTTTATTACATCACTAGTGGTTTTCCGGCGCTACGCGCCGGGTTCGTATGTCTAATTCTTACATGAATTTTGAATTTATTTTATGGTTTTAGTTAAGAAAATATGTTAAAAAATATGAAAATGAAAATATGTTGAAATAATGATTTTTCTGATGCATTTGATAGTGGTTAGCGACCTAGTGTAATATTTTGTTTAAAAATTGCTTAGTTCGAGGTATAATAACATAAGTGGTTGTGACTAATCGATTCAATAAAAATATAATAAAAAACTGATAACCGTAACAAAATTAATTTGGTTGGAATTTAAGCATAAAGTAAATTTGATATTTTATTTAGAGAATAAACTTATATTGTTAAGTACTATGTAGACAGTGTATAGAAAGAATGATTTTGAAATTTTATTTCAGAAATTAATCTGAATTTAAATGTATGTAATGAAGTTTGTTCATATATTCTTCTTGTTTGATTTTTGGTTAAAAAATAATTCTTGCAATGGAACATATTAGGAAATGAGGAAAAACATTTATATATTTTGTTTTAAAATTAAAAAGAAAATCAAAAAGAGTATGTAAATGAAATTGAAAATTGGAACATAAGAAACCCCTTATATAAATTGTAACAATGCTGCATCATAGATGACTTTCCATATATATGGGAAAGCTTAAGATACTGTGAGTTCTTTTTTCCCGTATAACCGGTGAGATACCAAAGTTACTTTACAACAACATATAATGATCTGCATGAAAGGCAAATATTTTTTACAACTGTCAAGGCAATAGTTTTCATAGTGCCGAGGCCGAGGAAAAGATAAGTACAAGAACCAAAAACGAAAAGGAAATAAATGAGATGCACGACCCTATACAGTTTATTAAAACTTAAAAAAAAAGACAAAATACTAAGTAGCATCAGAGTGGACATTCTACTGTGCAACTCCCAAAGGTGGGAAGCTAAGCATTACAGGCCTTTTTCTGGTGCGCCCATCCTCATGAAGTTGTGGACCATCTGTACTTATTACACTGTGGAAAAGTTCATTATGCACCACCACACCTATTGAGGTTGTAGCTCCCTCTATCACTCCAGAAGTAGTCATCCTAGCACCGGTCGGAGAGGGACCCCTTTTCACACAATGAGAGGGATTTAGTTATAACAGCTTCGGCGGTGATTTAGATGAGTCAGCAATCAAGTGAGTTGTGATACTTCTGCAGCTTGAAAATTCGAAAGTTGAGCCATTGCAGTGTCAAATGAGATAAAGACAGCCGTATCAGATGCATCAGAGACAGCCAGCTGGACTCGCTACCTTAATCACAGAGACAACACTGAAATTGTTAACATGGAAAAGACTCTCCTATTTAGCGGTTAGAATAGTGGTTGATAGTGTATTCAAAATGTATTACCTTACAACTCCATTGGCGTTCTCATCATTGCATGTTGCGCAAGTGAATGATGAGAATCCTCTTTTCAATTTACGTTAACACTTCAGGACATCCATTATCAGTTTCAATTTCCTCAATCTTGCAGTGCAAAGGAATCCTTTCACTACTCCTAGGATACCTGGACATAAATAAATGGGTCAACAATAGTTTGTTGCGTTTTTAGATGTTCATATATATTAGCAGTGGTTCTTAGACAGCTCTGCTTAAAAAATCCTGGTAAATCAGTGTTGGTATTAGCAAGTGCCATTAGATGGTCGTAATTACTGAACCTGTAATCTTCGTTGGGTAGGGGAACTGGCTTCAGTAATCTCGATGGAAACAGGTTTGATCAGTGAATCTGATTAAAACAGGTGCATCAGTGAAGCAAAAGTTTGGAATGCTCCGTGTAACGTAAGAGAAACTCAGATTATAAAGAGCACTTTCGTTGAGCAGTTGCCTTAAGGTGTTGAGCCGGTTAACGTTGATGGAAGCTTGGATCAACTTCTACTGTGAAATAAAGAAAAGGAGAAAATACATATAGAAGTTCAAAATCGATGTGTAAGAGTATACAAAAGAGATGTCACTGATATTACCTTCGCATCTACCAATGAGCTCTCCACCTTTGTTAAGATTGTGCGCTATTCAGAAACGTCCTTGCCTCAACCCACTGTCTATACAGTCCAGCCTTAAATTTAAAGAAATAAAGCTGCGAAGTAGCCATATTCATAGACGCTTAGGAGTCCGTTGGCATTCACGGTTCCTAGGATAAGCGTTGCTTGTTTCACAATACCAAATAATCAGATTGTAATTGTTTTAACACAATCAGATCGTAAATATTCAGTCGTAATCTGCGCATAAATCTATTTCAATAAAGAACATGAAGTTTGTCCGAATTACCTTCTCATCCAGGAGTATAGATAGTAGCATGTCGACACTCACCACTTCGCACCCATTCTTGACATTCCTAGTCTCCTAGAACCGCAGCCGTGTTGAAACAACTACCAGTCTTCAAGTCTGCAAGAAGCGTGCATGAGTTGGCCGTTGTTAAAGTCGAAGCTTGACAGTGATTGAACCCATAGAAGTGTAGATGTTCATCGTAGAGAAAAAATACATTTATAATCAAGAGTATTCAGCGGTTACCTTGGAGCATATTGATGATCTTTAATGACGAGAGAATGGGGGAGGAGAAGTGGTACGATGTTAACGCTTAAATTAAAGAAAAATCAAGGCTTTACAGAGACGGTGGTCGGCGTTCTAAAAAGTGAAGAGTCGCAACAAGTTTCTTCGTCATTACAATGCAAACCCTATTAACAGATGGGCCATGTATGAACAATCTGAGCAATAGCCCACTAAACCAACAAAGGAATACAGTTCATTACCGAACGACACAATCTGATTTACGCAAAAAAGAGAGAGAACACGTGGCGATAAAAGCCCTTAGGTGATTGCTGATGTGGCAGCGGGAAAAGGCAGATTTTCCAACTTTATTATATAAGATTATACGTCCTGTAAAATTATATATGGAACATACTCTCACATGAAACTCTCGCAGGATACCCTCATCAGCTCTGTTTATGATTGCAACATTTATTATTGTAGAAAATGTAACTTAGTTGCACTGGGAAAGTCACCTGTATCAAGGCAGAAAATGTATGGTGCTACATATCTTGCTCCAAGTGTGCAAGGAAACTTCAGAGGAGTGCCTCATCGTTTGCATATATATTCTGCAATCAGACTAATGCCGTTAGTGTTTTCAGGTACACAGCCATTTCAGTTGTTCTTTTTTATAAAGATATATATGTAACTAAAACATTGTACCATGTGTATTAGGTATTGTGCGGAGATCATTGTTTCTGACGACCTGGACGAGGGGAGGGGAGGGGAAGTAAAAAGCAAGACCAATCCTCAGTCATGCGAAGCCTAAAACATGCCACATGTAGATAAGGCCGATTTTGAAAATTTGGGGGCTTATTGCAATGTACATTTATGCGATAGTATGTTTGAAATCAGCATCGGTCTAGTATAGAATTTCAAATGATTACAGATATTTCAATAACCTTCAGATATAAATAATCGGTCTCTGAGTAAAGAAAAAAACTAAACTAAAAGATTTTAAACTGAAACAATCTGAAAATATAAAATATATAAATGGGTTAAATATTTTTTAAACCGGAAACATCTTAAGTAGAATGGCCATCCCTACTAAATGACTTAACAGACACACAATTCATCATTTGACTTAATAGATCTCTATCTACAGTGTTTATTTGGGGAAATAAAACTAACGTGATGACCATTCTTATATGTTGTATTGGTTGAAGGGTTCAGATAATATAGTCTTATTTTCAGTTATTTTTTTCAAAAAGAAAAGACTAGATCAAAACTCAAAAGTGATTAAGTTGATGTTGAATGATGGATGATAACACTCGCACACCTTTAAATAGTTTTGCAACACTACATGCATTCCCTTCTAATGAATTAGAGAAAACAAAAGAGAATCAATTGTAAAAACCTAAAAGAAAAAATTAAACTCAAATAGTCTAGAAAGAAAATCGGACCAACCTATAAATCGAATGCTACTACACCTTTTTCGAATAAAGCAGCAGCAAACACTGAACGATTCTCTTAGACCATCATTATTGGGAAGTCCTTAAGGCAGCTTTTAAGGGTGAAGGGGAGAGAACCGAGGAAAAAAAATAGGAAAAAGCCCTTAAATAAGGGCTGCCCTTAAGACTGCTCTAAGTTTTCATGACCAAAAAAAAAAAAAAAAAAATTAAAGCTAAGGGCTTTTGTATAGTGCCCTCCAATAATGATGCTCTTACGTCCTGACCCAACCAAGTTTCACTTTGTTTTTTTTTTTTTTTTTTTTTTTTTTTTTTTTTGACGGCAAACGACTATTCTATTACTCAAACTTGAGGTGGTCTGGGTAACCAGACCGGAATAGAACAACCAATAAAATGTAACTTCCTATGGAAAGATCTAGCTGTCTTAGCTAACAAATCTGAAATCTGATTACGCGCTCTAGGAATATACGAAATCTTGAAGTTTGGAAAGCATATGAGCAGTGTCTCTATCCTCTCTAGTTCCGTAGCAAAACTTGGCCAAGCATGAGGTTCCTTGATCATAGCAATCAAGTCCTTGCAGTCTGTTCCAAAGTTCTGGCAAGTTGAATGTTGAAGCATATTTTCCATCGCCCATCGCAGTGCTTCCACTTCTGAGTGCAGAGCTGATTCTCTTCTGGGAAAGTTCTGTGATCCCATGAGTTGCGTGACTCCCCCGCTGTCCAACCAGACCTATCCACACCCACTAAATTGAGCATGAGATGTCCATGATCCATCCAGCAAACAAATATTCCCCAAGCTTATGACTTGAGGTTCCTCTACATTACTCTCCTGTACCACTGGTGGTATCGTTTCATTGGCATTAAACCAAGCTTGACACTCACTCTCAGCATATCGAACTAGTTCCAGAGGATCTCTATCTATGCCCCTAAAGAGTTTATCATTTCGAGCCTTCCAGATATACCAAATCAGCCAGGGATAAGGATCCCTGTCTTGATCTGGTTCAAGTGTACCGTTCTTTTCCCAGAAGAGGTAGTTCATACTCGTGTATATACTTGGCGCTGGAAAAACAGCAGGACTCGTTGGAGTTGATGAGTGTAGCCAAACTTGTAGAACAGGTGGGCATTCGAAAATAGCATGTGTTACTGATTCCTCTGGCTCACCACATCTTGGGCAGTAATTATCACATCTCATATTTCGCCTTACTAGGTTTCTCGTTACTGCCACTTGACCAGTTAACAATTGCCATATAAGATGACAAATTTTCTTCGGTGCCTTTACCTTCCAAGCAAAGGCTTGAAGCTTTGTAATACTTGGCTCTAGCACTTGTTTTTCGTCTGCATCCTTTAGAAGATTTTGAGCAACCCAATATCCCGACTTGACTGTATATTGTCCATTTCTTGTGAAGCTCCAGCAAAACGTGTCAGGCCTATGAGTTGTGCTTATGGCCAAACTCCTTATAAGGGGTATGTCAGCATGGCTGACATATTGTTCCAGTAAATCAACATCCCATTCCTTCAACTCCTGATTAATAAGATCACTCACCCTCATATTTGGATGCATAACTGGCGCTATAGGTATAGCCGGCCTAGCAGGGGTCATTGGAATCCAGGGATCCTCCCACACCGTCACCTCATAACCATAATGTATTTTCTGCCTTATTCCCAACAACAAAAGCTCCCTCGCAGCGGAAATACTAGTCCATACATAAGAAGGACTATTTACAGAATTTACTCGCAAAGGCGAGCTTAGTCTGTAATATCTTCCTCTTAAGACCCGGGCGACCAGCGAATCCGGATTTTGTGTTAGCCTCCATAATTGTTTTGCTAATAATGCCAAGTTGAACTCATGGATCATACGAAATCCAATCCCTCCTTCTTCTCTCGGTAGGCAAACTTTCTCCCATTTCGACCAGTGTATTCCTCTTTTTGGGGGATTTGAGCTCCACCAGAATTGAGCAATAGCACTGGCAAGGTTTTCACATATCTCCAATGGGAGCAGGAAAGTAGACATAACATACGTCGGGAGAGCTAGCAAAATGGACTTAATCAATACCTCCTTCCCACCTTTCGAGAGCCAACGACCCGTCCAGCCATTCACTCTATGCATTAATTTATCTTTTAGGAAGGCAAAGAGCTTGCATTTTGAACCACTAATATCTTCTGGGATACCCAAGTAAGTCCCCATCCCTCCATCATTTTGTATTCCAAGTACATCTTTGATCTCTTGCCTTGTGGCTGCGTTAATCCTCTTACCAAAGAGTAAGGAGGATTTATCAAAGTTAATACATTGTCCTGATGCTTTACCATAGATCCTGATCACTTTCATTACTTCTTCACATTCACGGGGCTCCGCCTTACAAAAGAAAAGGCTATCATCAGCAAATAATAGGTGAGATACCGATGGACACGCGCGGGTAACGCGCATCCCCGTTATCTTTCCCTGGTTTTTTGCATGATTAAGAAGGCTAACGAGCGCTTCCGTGCATAGAATAAAAATGAAAGGAGATAAAGGATCCCCTTGTCGTAGTCCCCTTCCTGGGATAATATTTCCTCTTGGTTGCCCATTCATGAGGACTTTGTATTGTACCGACGTAATACATCTCATTATCCATGTGATCCATGTTTCTGAGAAACCCATCTTTCTCATCACAGCTTCAATAAATGACCATTCCATCCTATCATAGGCTTTACTCATATCTGTTTTAATAGCCATTCTTTTGTTGCGCCCACTTGGCTTGGTCCTGAGAGCATGAAACATCTCTTGAGCAATCATAATATTGTCAGATATCTGTCTTCCAGCAACAAAGGCTGACTGGGTTTCCGATATTTATCATGGCAATACTTTTTAAAGTCTCTGGCATAGGACCTTAGAGATAATCTTGTAACTTACGTTACACAAACTAATAGGCCGAAACTGAGCCATCTCATTAGGTTTTGTTGTCTTTGGGATTAGACAAATATTAGTCTCATTCAGCCCATCTGGCATTATCCCTTCAGTAAGGAATTTATTAACCATAAGAGTTAAATCATCCTTTACTATATCCCAGAACTTCTGGTAAAACAGCGCAGTCATCCCATCTGGTCCCAGAGCTTTTTCTGGATGCATAGCAAAGAGTGCTAATTTAATCTCCCACTCCGTTACCGGTGCTGTTAGACTTTCGTTCATTGGCTCCGTTATTGTCGTAGGAACTTCAGATAGAGCTTCTTCAATATCCTGTGGATTAGAAGACTCAAAGATTTGTCTAAAATAACTAGTAGCAATGGCTACTAATCCTTCTTCATCTTCCACAATATTTCCATTTTCATCCAGTAGCTGAGTGATCTTGTTCCTTGCTCTCCTTTGTTTCGTTAAGGCATGGAAAAATTTCGTATTACGATCTCCTTCCCTCAACCAAAATACGCGACTCTTTTGTTTCCAGAACATTTCTTCTGTCTTAAGAGCATCAGAAAGCTCCTTCAAAGCCGCTGCAATTTCTTCAGTTGTGGCATTATCATCTGCATATAGACCCTCTACTTTTTCTTTAAGCTCTTCCACCAGTTTTACAGAGTTGATATTATTTTGTCTCCTCCACTCGCTCAATGCTTTCCTCCAAGTTTCACTTTGTTGTCTTCTCATATAAACCAAAAGTATATTTAAAATTCGATATGTTTTTTCTTCTTTATCCCAAGGATACGATTGGCTGAAAAATTCTGAAACACCTTCAACTTTCTTAAAATAAAATATCCTTCTGATAACAAAGTCAGAATATTTACACGTCGTCACTTTAGATTTTTTCTCATTTATACACAGACAATGTATCATCTCTTTAGGGATAGATACACAGTTTTGTTGAGCGTTCCCTCCCTCCCTCCCTCTTGGCGATTTTGCAGATTCTCCAATTTCTGCATTCAAAAAAATCTCTAATGTATCAATCAGACGAAGACGACGACGATTTCCTCGCTGCCCTTTGCTTCGATCAAAGGTTCCTCCCTTTCTTTTTTTTTACATATTCAGTCTTCTTGCAATACTGATTGTTCAATTGTGATGTGTTGGGTCTCTTTAAGTTTCCGACTTTCATATACACTATAATAATAATAATATGTTTCTTAAAGTTTATCTGTTGTTGTCATTGGTTTTTGATGGAGAGTTTTGCTCTTGATTATGCAGCAATGGAGGTGAAGATCCTTACGCATTTATACAGACAGAACAGGGGAACCTCTTTCAGGATTTCGGGTCATCATCTGGTGTGAATCTGGAGGCAGAGCAAGAACAAGTAGTATGTAACAGCGACATTGGTGGAGCTCAGTTCGATTCTTTTAGTGGAAACCTTCCTCAAGTCTGTAGCTTTACTTGTGAAAACATCATTGGATTTGGATCATCACAATTGGATTTGGGGACATCTTGTAGTGGGTTTTTGCAGCATCAAGTCTGTAGCTTTAGAGAAAGAAACAACGATTCAATGCCTCATGTGGACAAGGAACAAGTGTGTTGCGGTGTGGTGGAAATCAATTCTTCTTCATCTGTTAAGCAAGAGTTGGAGGAAGAATGCTCAAGAAAGAGGTAAAAGAATCTGACTCCTCTGTTTGTGGTCTTGTTTTAGTATCCCATTGTATGAATCTGACTATGTATGAACAGGGGACGAAGTGGATCATGTAGTAAGCCAGGAACCAAAGCCTGTCGTGAGAAAAAGAGAAGGGAAATGCTAAATGACAAGTATGTTTGCCTAATCTTTGTGTGTTTAGATGTTAGCTACAGTCTCTGATAGTTAGAGAAAAACTTCTTTCTTTCAGGTTCATGGATTTGAGCTCTTTTCTGGAACCTACAAGAACTCCAAAGACGGATAAACCAGCTATATTAGATGATGCAATCCGGGTCGTGAACCAGCTCAGAGGTGAAGCTCATGAGCTTAAAGAAACCAACCACAAGCTTCTAGAAGAGATCAAGACTCTCAAGGTTGGTTTTCTCACTTTGTCCTTCAAGGCCTTATATGCTCTCATGAAAGAGACTTAATCTGATTTATTGATTTAACTGTGTATGGGAATAGGCGGAGAAGAATGAGCTAAGGGAAGAGAAGCTGGTGTTGAAGGCTGATAAAGAGAAGATGGAGCAACAGTTGAAATCTATTCCATCACCAGGAGGGTTCATGCCTTCTCATCCAGCAGCTTTCCATCAAAACAAAATGGCTGTTTACGCCGCGAGTTACGGTTACTATCCAAACATGCCAATGATGCCATACTTACTACCACCTTCGCAGCGTGATACTTCTCAAGATCAGCAAAACTGCTCTTTTGCTGCTTGACCTTCCTCCTTCTGTTTTTTGGTATCTATCATACTATCAAAAAAATCACTTTGAAGCTTATTCTTAGGTTTCTATTTTTTGAATAAATTGTCTGAGATACTTTTTTGGTACGATTGTCATTGATCATTGTCAAATATTTACAAGCTGTTTTAAAAAATATATCAGTGGCTTTCTAGCTAAAATATATGCACATGAGTTGCTAGATCGTTTCCTATGGGTGAATAGTGTTGACTTCCCTATGTTGGTGGTTATAGTCGCATTATCTCCTTTAAAGACTTTTTTTTTTCTATATATATTCCAAAGACCAACAAGACTGCATTGCCCATTTTAGTGCCGTATCTCAGCCTCTTTCTCCATTTGATCTATTGTACGTCTTTTCCTCTATAATTACCTTTGAAGAGAATAGGAGTTCATTTCTGTTTTTTTCCAGAAAAAATTACCTTCCAAAACACATTATGTCTTCTTAATTACATGGTTAGACACTTTCCACTTATGCAACACATTGTATGTGTACAAAGTCATTTATGCCCTCTCTTTAGACTACACTAAACTTTTACTAACTATAGCTGAAGTAACCATGGTTAGAAATTTTAAATTTTTTTGCCTTTTGTGTCGGACAAACCTAGATCGACGAAGCAGACTCTAGAAACAGTTTCGATTCAAACTCCACTCTTCTACTTTCCCCCATTCGAACAAAACCCTTATTTCGTCCATCTCCAAAGCTCCGTTTGTTTCCAAGACATCGACGAAGCATAATGGCGAAGAAGAAACCCAGATCTTCTCAGGCGCAGGCGAAGAAGAAGGACGATCCTCCTCCGCATCCCGAACTTCCGGCGTCCTCTTCAGGTTACTTCGAAGCAACTGTTGCTCTTTCTCTTCCTTTATTTTCCGTTGATTTCTTCCATAAAACTTCTTTTTTTGGTTTATCCAATCGATTCCCCTGCGATTTATTGTTTCAATTCTAGGGTTTTTTTCCCCCAATTTTTAGGGTTTTTCCCTTTTCGTGTGTTTTTGTTTATTACCTAGCCGTCGTGTTTTGTAGGTTTGTTTTTCTGGTTGATTCCCAATTTATTAGGGTTTTTGATTCCCAATTTATTAGGGTTTTGTTGGTTTTTTTTCTGGTTTGTTTTATGTCGTCTTTGTGTATAATAGTCCTTAGTTGACAACCCTTTTTTTTGTTTCTTTTTCTGGTGTTGTTTCTATATTTGGACCTGTTCATTTAAAGGTTTTAGAATAATATCTTCCTACGTTTGGCATTTTTTTCCTGCATTTGTTTCTGCTGATTTTGTGTCCATGTTTACGGTTCTGGTCTCGATGTGGATTACAAACTGTTTTGTTTCTTTGTTGACTACCCTTTTTTTGTTTCTTTTTCTGGTGTTGTTTCTGGATTTGGATCTAATCATTTTTGGGATTTAGAATAACATTTTCCTACGTTTGGCAGTGTTTTTTCCTGCATTTGTTTCTGTTCATTTTGTGTATTTTTTTGGTTCTGGTCTCGATGTGGATTACAGACGGTTTGGTTTCTTTGTTTTGTTTTTCGAAGGCTATTTTTGTGTTCTTATCCTGCTTTTTTGTCTCTTGAATTGGCTTCAAGACTTTTGGACATTACTCACTGTTTTTTGTTTTCCTACGCACACTTTAAGGTGAACTGCAGCCTGATCCTCGTCTCCCGTTGAGGCTGTTTGCCATTGATAGGTTCCCCATCAGCAAGCTCAACATATATTCTTCACCGGAGATCCTTCATTTCCTTCGTAATGTTCTGAGAGGAACTCCTGAGTTCAAGACCATACGACAGTCATGTTTTGGAAAGCTATTCGACATCCCTGCCCGACAAGCTCCAGTGTCTGCGAAGCTCATTCACTCCTTCCTCACTCGCCAACTCCTATGTGGTGACGACCACACGCTCTGGTCTGTTTTTGGTGGCAACCCTCTCTGTTACGGTCTCCCTGGAACCGTAGCAGGTCTGAATTGTGGCTCTTTTCCTGAAGGATATCATCCTCACACCTCCAAGTCTGTTGTTGCGGGCACAGATGGAGTTTGGAAGAAACTGTTCGGCAACAAGAAGATGATAACTATAGCTGAGCTCTGTCGGATGCTTGAGAAACGGAAGAACATGTCCGGTTGGAAGAAGATTCGTATTGCTCTTATTATCATAGTGGACGGCATTCTCATTGCGCACAAACAAGTTGCCCGCCCCACTCCTCGATATGTAAGCATGCTTACCAATCTCAAAACCTTCTTCGCCTTTCCTTGGGGTAGAGAGTCATTCCTCAAAACAATTTCGTGTATGAAACCACCAAAGCCATCTCCTAAGATCCCGGACCCTCTCGATTGGCTCGTGGACAAACTCAAACAGTCCTCTTTCCGATTGCAAGGCTTCCCTCTTACACTCCAATTGGTCGCCTTCCGCGCCATCCCCCAACTGCTTGATTTCATCCCTGCTCCTATTGACCAGCGCACGCTCATGGACCTCGAAGTCAAGCACTTACCACAGCACGGCTCAATCAATTACCTTGATATCCCGCGCGTCGAATTCTCCTCTAAAGTAAGTAATCCCCCTAACACACTTTCCGTTTTCGGTTTTCCAAAAAATATAGTTTGGAACTTTCTGTCTACAAAGGTGGTCCACGTCCACCAAAAAATTAGTTGAGCTTCTTCTGCTCCACGGATTTGATTCACTGATTTCTGTGTTTTCTCTTCTGATCAGCTTGCTTTTCCCCCGGTCATAGCTATCGAAAGTCAATCTCAGCCTGGTTGGGGAGAATGGGCCAACTACTCTCCTGGAGGCGAGCAAGATGTCGTAACGGAGGAACAGAATGTGTTTGGCCAGGTGATACTCAAAATGATGTAGCCTCGATGATGTTTAGCAGAGAAAAGCCTATTATAAAGACCACACCCCTTATTATTCCTATTGTGTTATCCATTGCAGGATTTGGAAGGGCTCGAAGAAGATGTCCACAACTATACTGACCACGAAGCAGAAAGAGTGGTAACGGTGGAGCAAAATGTGTTGGGCCAGGTGATGCTAAAACATTTTAGAAGTAGTTACAATAATTTATACAGGGGGTCGGCCTACTCTATAGACGAAACCTTCACTAAATCCTAATTTTGTTGTACATTGTAGGCTGTCGATGATCAGGAAAACGGCAAAGAAGATGACCATAAGTCACCAAGAAACGACAAGAAGGTGGTTAATGAGGAGCAAAATGTGATGGGCCAGGTAATTCACTGGAATAATAACATGTTTCACTTTTATCTCCTGTGGAAAACACTAATCTAAAAACAAGGACTGTAATTACTATTGTGTTTTGGCCATAATGTTTCATTGCAGGATGTGGATGGCCACAAAAAATACGTCCACAACTCAACTGACCACGACAAAGACCAAGTGGAGATTAAGCCTCAGTTACCTACAACAACTAACGATGACGACGCAGCTGAGCCAGAGAACGATATTCAGACAACTCCTGCGCGGGATAAGAAGACTACAGAGACACGTTCATTTGGCATACTACACCCTTGTAGGTGGGATCCTCCTTCAAAAGTGTATGACAAAGCATACCACCCAAACAGCCCGGAGATCAGTCACATACTCCATCATGGTATGACAATTTACGAACCACTGAGTCCAGAGACACCTTTGTCCAGAGGTCCAATTTTTGACCAAACAGCTGGTCAATCATCTCCACCTGCAATTCGACTGCGGTTGTCACCACTTCCTTTCACTCCACTAACATCACCGGTCAAGAGCAATGAAAGTGGTCTTGGTTTCGCTATACACGCTGCATCACCTAATGCATTTAAAGCAACGGCTTCCTCAAACTCGCCAACAAACATCGGACGTCCCATAACGGCGGAGCAGGTATGTGTTGAATTGTAGAATTACATCATGTTGAAAACGGTCAACCAAGTCAACTCACTTTCGTTTTCTTGGTCTATATCAGAATCTGTCTCCCGAGGATCCTACAATCGATCTCACACAAACTAAAGATCCCCAGAGCCACGTGCCATCTCACCTAGAAACCCTTTTGGCTAAGGAATTATTCAGCTCTCCACTAGTACCGGCTCTGGATCTCATCACCCCACTACCAGATAGGGAATGGGAGATTTTCGAACAAGTCCTAAAAAGCAACATTAATGTGTAAGCTTTCTCCTGTAAACCTCACTAATTCCTTCTCTCCAAGTATTACAGAGCGATATAACCCCAACATTTCTTTAATTACTCTCGTCCTATTACAGCTTCCATAGTACTCCATCTGAGTTCGAGTTCTCGAACAAATCTCTGCTCCAATTGGCTATGCAAAAGCAATGGACAACCACATATGTAAGTCTAACTCTATTTTATTACCTTATTAGTTCTCCACGACTAGTTATTCTGACAAGCATCATGGTTTAAATGAATAGCAAATGGAGATTCTTGTCCACATGATCTCCAACAGGCACTCAGATATTCTACAGGCAGAGAAAGCAGCTTTTGCCCCACCTGTGCTTTGTGCAGCTATCAACGAGGTATACGACACCTTCAGCATGTGTGGTAAGAAAAAGAAGGAGTCTTTCGTTTGGGACCAGCGTTTAGTGGACATAGTGCTCACCCCTGGGAAGAAATGGATGGATGACATTCAAACCATCTACACCCCTATGCTGTGGAACGAGTCTCACTGGGTGGGGTTAGCAATCAACCTCGATATGGGATTGGTGGAGGTTCTTGATCCACTACCGGCTTTGCATGGAGTCAGAAAAATGGCTAAGTGGATGAAACCGGTGCTTGCGTGCCTACCTTACCTTGTCAAGAAAGTAGCCATGTGTGAGCTCACCCAATTCGCTGGTGTGAAGCCGTTTATCTCCACACGTATTCAAGACATCTATATCAACGGTCGACCAGGTGATTGCGGTCCTGTAACAATGAAGTTTCTGGAGTTCCATGCTCATGGTGATCCACCTCCTGGAATGGCCGCACTTAACAGACGAGAAAGTCGATACCATGCGCAGGCAGTACGCAATGGACATCTACAAGACATTGGTGCTGCCGGCGTACTATGATTAAAATCTACTTTCACAGTCTAATCCCCATCTTTTTGTGAACTATATTGGGGTTCTCGGTGTCTATTTTTTCCTCCTAATTTTGTTAAACTAATTGCATGAATGCAAACTATCGGCTATTAGTTAACGTTTTCCCTTAAAAAACAAAATGCTTGGTTTTAGCGAATATAACACTTCTGACTTGTAAAACGAGGCCTGCTCATATTATGTTATCAAATGAAACTTGATATAACTAACCACAAAAAAATGTCCACAACCACACCACAGGTTTACTACACTCGTCCACATCCACAACAACTACAAGGAATAAAAAATGAGTAATAGTTACAGCAGTGACGGAACTCAAGCAAACATTCGATCCCATTTAGTATTCTTACACAAAACAAAACAAATCCCTAACAAAGATCTGCAAACTCTCACAAAACAAATCGAAAACAAAAGCTTCTATCCCAGTTCAGCACAACCTCATCTGCCATGAGCTCTGCAACTTCGTCATCAAGGTCACATAATGGGCGACAAACAAACGGAATCCCCACTAGATGTTGGTGTGGAGCGAAACTGACTACATTCGGCGCTCAAACCAAGGAAAACCTATTCCGCAGGTTCTACCGATGTGAGATAGGTCTACAAGTAAGTTCGCCACTCATGTTCGAATCGTATGGTTTGTTAGCTCTAAAACAAATTATCATTGACAGAGGAAAAACGAGCAGCATTTATTCAAGTGGGTGGACGAAGCTATTGTAGACGAGGTCAATATGGTGGATGCAAAACACACAACCAGTTGAAAGAAGATGTCGACTCTTTCAAAATGCTGACAGCTAGACGTTTTGATAGACAGGCCCAACAAATCGAACAAACAATGCAGCAGATCAGCAAAATGGTGGAAGCCAACACAAACACAAGGCCGTCCTCTTCGTACAACACATTGACCAACATTGCAGTTGCGGGCATTGCGATTGGAACAATGGCAACGATGGTGTGGTTCTACTCTAGGATTAACAACTAACTCTCGAATGTGGGTTGCCCAAATGTCTCGGTGTTCTAGCCGGCTACTATGTAATCTGTTCCTCCTATCTTAGAATCTAAACTTATGCTTATGATTAAGTAATGAAATACTATGTCTCGAATTACGTTATAAACTTGGTCTACAAAAGCGTGGTCGTTGCTTGACTTGTATACTAAGAACCATCTATCTAAATATGCATTTTTCTGAAAGGCAAACAAATGAAAAAAAATAGCCAAAAGAGTGGATAAAAAAGGGTCCACATCCACAACCAAAAGCTCTTTTACAAAACATTCAACAAACCCAAACATGAGGATCATCGCCAGCAAATTTGGGTTATAAAATGGATTGATAAAAATACACTACGAATGAAAAAGGAAAACAAACAGCAGCTAATCCAAAAACATTCAAAATGGGATATTAAATTAATCCATCCCACTGTTCTTTGCTCAACATGTTTTGTGTCACCAAAGGAAGTTGGTTGAATAATCAACCCAAAAAAAAAGCAAACGGGGGATCAAAACGAGAATAGTCTCCTACAAATCAGAACACAGTCTCTGATTCCACAAAACTTTAAACTTCCGAAAATCCTCTAATGAAGAACATAACCCCAATTGTTCCAAAAAACATCCCAGCACCCAACCCACTTCTAAATGGGACGCACACAGTTAGTGCGGTTGTGTCCCACCCCCCCCACACCTGCCACATCTGTTCTGGTTCGCTTTCTTCTTTGGTACCTGAAACAAAACAAAACGCAAAAAAAAATATAAGCTGCAACTAGTTTTCAAACAAAGGTGAAGAAACGTAGGGACTAATTAACCTTGATCTCTCCCACTGAAGTTTTGCGCGCCTTGCGGCGACGACCAGGAGGCCTCTTGGTTACTGGAGGGTATACAATCTGCTGGCTTACTTCCTCCGGAATGTCCATGTCCCTTGGGTCTTCATCAGGATTGATAACGCCTCCATATGTCTCCCTCCAAACAGACGTCTTATACCAATGCCCGCACAGTGTCTCCGTTGACACACCCAGCCCGTTTGCTGCAAGAATAGCATGGCCACAAGGTATTTTGATGTTGTCAAAATACTTGCAACTACACTTCCTCTCAGCTAACATTACCTTGTCAGACCTTCCAAACTTACCCACCACTTGACAAGTCCACTCATTAACAGAATTAATTTGACTTCCATTTACAGTGGCCATGTTTTTGGTCATCTCCTTGTCAACCTCTATGGTAACAGCTCCATTGTGTTTCGCAGCCTTCTTCCGACGAGCACTGAACCAACGTGTCATCATCCTCTGAATGAACTTTACCAACTCCAGAATGTTGCCTCCCCTCCCTTCCAACAGTGCATTATTCAACTGCTCAGCAATATTGCTAGTCATGATGTTATATCTCTCACCAGGGAAATTGCATCGTGACCAGCGAGCCGTCCCTATTTTACCGAGGTAAACCCCACAAGCACTGTTTGTGGACCTGACCTTCCCATAAAGTTCCTTGTACTCACGTGGCATGTGAGCCATCGCTGCCTTGGTCACCAACTCTGCAAGGTGCTTACTAGAGTATCTAGAATTCACGTTTCTAGCCAAATGTACTATGCAGGCTCCATGCTTGGCTTGGGGGTAAATCTTACTGACAGCATTGGATATACACACAGCCCTGTCAGATATTATGGCGAGAATAGGTGAATCACTCAAAATCCTCTCCACTTTTTGTAGAAACCATGTCCACGCATCTTCATCCTCAGCGTCCACGACTGCAAAAGCAAGTGGGAATATCTGAAAATTAGCATCCTGTCCGCTTGCTGTCAACAAAACCCCCTTGTACTTCCCACTTAAGTGTGTACCATCTATCACCAAAACATGCATGAGCTTCCTAAATCCACTAATTGAAGCACCAAAAGCGAGGAACAAGTAAAGGAAACGCTCATCTCCGTCATCGTCCACATCGGTCTCCAAATCAGCTATTGTACCAGGATTAGCCAGTTTCAACATGTAAAGATACTCAGGAAGCTTGTTGTATGCATCCTCATCAGTTCCACGAACTCCAATAATCGCTTTCTCCTTAGCCCTGTAGCACGTCATATATGAAGCATTCACACGGAGGTCTTCCAAGAGGAGTTTCTGTAAATCGCGAGCAACATGAGACTTCCCCGGGGTCCCGAATTTTGCTTTGTAAACAGCAGCAATCACCCTTGATGTGGCTCTGCTCTTGTACTCTTGTCGGAACTCAATGGGGGCAGATGTGCTCAAGCTGAGCCTTCCTAATCTCATAGTAACCACAACCACGGATCTCGTGGGCAGTCACACGCCAATCGCACCTTTTGTCTGGGCACTCAACAACAAAAGAATCAACCTTTGTCCTTGTCTGCGTGTACTTGAACTGTTTCTTAATAGCATAAATTGCTAGAGCAATCTGACAATCCTCCTTGTTTCCAAAAACTTTACCAACGGCTATTTCACCATCATGCTCACCAATATCCATGTCCGGAATTTCGGAGACATCATACTCTGTGTCATCAAACATTGGAGGGATGTCAAACTCCTCGTCGTCAACATCAGCAAGTCTGCGCGTTGGTCGACCACCCCTGTTGATACCAGGATCACCGTCGCTTCCACCTCCCATCCAAGGATTGTATTCCTCAGGTTTTGGAGTATTTCGTTGGCTATCACCACCGCTTGAACCACCAACATCTGCATAAGTTCTAGGACCAGATCTTCGATTCATGCCGGCCAAAATCTCTTCCTCGTTGAATACAACGTTGACAGCATTAGAACCTTTGTAGTCTCCTTCCAATAAAGGCTTCCAAAACTCCTCATCGTATCCTCTTGGCCTAAGGTCTATCTCGTCAAGAACCACATCTCCTTCACCGTTAGTACCAGAACTTAGTAGGCTAGTTTCACCTCTAAGTGTGTCCCCACTCATCAAATCTTCCTCCACCCTCTCAATTTCCCTAACACAATCCTCCTCTTCCACAAGGTTTATGACCTTTGTCTTAGAAGCAGCTGACGAGGCGTACCCCCTTTTAGATGAACCGGACGAAAATTTGGCAATATCTGGAGACACAAAACCCAAACCAGAATCATCCACAAAATCTGTGTCCACAACCCTAGCTCTCTCTGCAAAATGCGCACACAAATTCATCCCCCCCCTTCACTTTAAGATGTTTGCAGAAATACTTCACAGTCCCATCGCTAGTAATCAAAACCGGTGGTGTTCGGATCCCAGTTGCAAGCTCCATGCTTGTAGGTGGCCAGTAGCTCAAAGAAACGCCATAACGAGCTTCGTCGAGTCCAAACTCCCGGAGTACGTTGCGCTCTAGTTCCATACACCCAATCCCCTCGTATATAGCCACCATACGACCCATACGATGCTTCTCAATGACGAAATCCCATTGACCTCCATCTCCGCAAACCCACTCGCCGCTAAGGACCAAGCATTGTTCTTCCATCTCCAAAGTCGGTACCTTTTCCAAACAAACAAGATTTTACAAATTTAACGACGACAACGAAACAAAAATGTGACTACAACGTTTGTTATCAAAGCAAAAGCACAAATTTCACTAATGGAAGAACAAAGGATTCACCTTTCTTGGAGCTTTGGCTGCAGCAAGTTGGCCTCCTGCTTAGCGATCAAAGATAAAACGCTTTTATGAGCTGACCTACTTCTTCAAAACAAGCAACCCATGACCACTAGATTACTCTCCATCCAACGGTGGATATATGTCTCATAAACCCAAACAAAAACCTTAATATCTATGTCATAGGAAACACGTTTCCTACATCTGTTATGGTCCCCACAAGTCATGAATAAAAAATAGAAAGACTAACTATGGTTTGCAAAATCGAAACCAAGGCAAGAATGATAGTAAAGTAAATACACTAGGGGGGAGAGTGGAAAAGTACCTCTCAAGTGGCAAGTGACTAAAGGTGTCAAAAAAAAGAAAAAAGTGTCTACGGGAGTAATCAAATCTTTTTTCCAAATACGCAAAAGGATCCAAATGGATTGGGAAGTAGCCAGGTTATGTTTAGGAACATTTTTGTCTTCAAAGAGTTTCAGAAGAAACCTCATTTTGTTTTTCAACGGACTATACACATCACAAATACAGTCTGGTATACTTAGTAATCCTCCAAAGTGGTTGCGCATAGTGATCAGATGTGTCTTCATTGTCACATCAGTGTGCACATAGTGGGCCAACCCTGCCTTATGCAACGATGTCTAAGGTTAGGTTTCACTGCAAATGCTCTCGAGACACAAGAAATGCTTTAGTTTAGGGATTGTATCAAGTCTCCACGATATCTGAGCGTAGTGCCAAAGGAGGTTGTCTAGTCAATGTTGGGTCTATGGCAATTTTAGGAAAATTTTGTAGTCTCTTGATCAAATAAAACAATGTTGGAAATAGATAAATAAAAGTATGGTGCTAAATGTAGAATAATCTGAAAACACAGGTAGTGGAATTAAATAAATAAAAAACAATACTTCAAAGATGTGGTCCAAGTGGGTCCTACTAGACGCATCTTTGCCACTGAGTTTGTATTGTAAACTCATTTTAATTTTCAGCCGTTGGATATTTTACCATCTTTTTAGCTTCAAAGCAAAGGCAAACGACCACAAACCAACCGTATTTTTTTTTTTTTTTACCAACCGTATTTGTTTACATGTTTGTATCATACTTTTGTTTGATTCAAATGTAACCTTGCAATATTAAGCATCTTTGATAATTATGAAATTTTGTGTTTGTGGATCAGTGCATCTCTTACAATAAGATCAAAACGGTGTAATTTTATTTTATTTCATTTCATTTTGAATAGTAGATGAAATGGATCTAGCTTTGTACCATTATCCATAAACTTAACAGACAAAACGGAAAAAAGAGAGGCATCTAAGCTCAATGAAAAAAAATCTGTTAATTCACATAAACGATATACGTTTGTAACATGAAGAATTACAATCAATCTCAAACAAATGAGAAAAGAAGCTGTGACTTAATGACATCAGTAAATCCAGTATTAGTATACGCTGAAGAATTAAGTAATCGTGTGTATCTATTAACAATATAAAGAATCAAAAATCTAAAAAAGAGTGTTTGTGTATATGTGGTTTGTTTAACTAGACAGAAGAAGCAAGTAACCAAAGTGTGGTAAGTGAAGAAATGGAGATTGAGATCCAAGAAAGGAAAGCTAAAGTAACAGAGAGTTGATACCTCCAGCAATCTGCTTCAAAAGTGCAGCTTCCTAAATCCCCAAAGTATAAAACCATGACCCCTGCAGATGACGAGGCTCCTGCTAGAGACAATGTCGATGTTACCTGAAACCAGACCAAAACACACACAAAGATGGTATTTGATGATTTCTTGTGTATTTGGTGAGTGAGTGAGAGAAAGAGAGAGAGAGATGCTTTACCCAATCTCCAACTACAAAGAGGCTGACGAAAACTGGGCTAAGAAGCGTTTTCTTTCTCAATAAAGCAAAGGTGTCTAGTATCGCAAGACCGGAACTCCATATGACTTGCAAACCCATTGCTGCAATTAGGTAGCTGCAAAACCAAAAACTTCCAACTGTAAGAACAAAAGAAAATGTAACAAAATAAGCAAAAAGTTCACAGCTTTAGATCGTAACAGAATCAAAGATTCAACAAATCGGATGACATCTGGAAGCATACAGCTATGAAGATTGATAAAGATTCTAAAAGGAAGCAACTTTCTCAGAACCGGATCTTAAAATCAAATCAATAACTCAATTCCGAGACTGAAGAGTGGAGTATTACCAGAAAGCAGTGTAGTTGAAGAAGGCACCGGAGGAAACCATGTAAGAAATGGAGGCAGCAGCGAAAACACACTGAGAAACTCTCAAGACAAGACCAGTGAAAGTCCCTGGTGTTCCAGGGATATCTACTCTCATTTCTCTCTTCAAAGATTCAAGACGACCCAAGTCGTCAAAATACTCTCTTTCTTTACTTCTCCGAAAGCTCAGGCGATTTTTTCCGACGAGAAAATAAGAGGCTGAGGTTTTTTTTGCTGTTTTAAGGGTAATACGAGATTGAAGGATCAGAGGAGCAGAATCTGGGAAAATTGAAGACTTTTTTTCCTTTTTTTGCTGTTTTTTTTTTCTCTTCAACAGAAAGGGCACATAGAGAGGATCAGGAGAAAGAAGAACAAATGCGCATTTATTTATTTGTTTATTGGAGGGTGGAAAATTAATAAATAGTTTAGCTAATGGTGAAAGTCATGGACAAAATTTCCAGCGTTTCTTTAATTAATTCAATCTTTAAACTTTTGCATTGTTGGAAGTTCACCTTTTTTTTCTTTTTGAATATTATTTTTCAAAGTTCGGTTGAATATGTTCACTTTTTTTATTCAAGTTCATATTTGCATTTTACATTTCAAAATGGGAAATTCTGGAAATGTATATTAGAATTATAAGCAAATGTCATGTTAAATACTATGACTAAACTATAGAGAAATATGTTTTTATGTAGTTACTATAAATTATTTTGTTTTAAATAAATAAGAGAAATTTTCTGGATAGCTTTTTTATTTTATTTTCATACAAATAGTTTTTAAAGAGAAAAATGACTAAAATATGTTTTATTAAAGGATAAACTATGCATTTATATTTTTTGGATTAATTAATTTACACTTAAGATTTAGAGTTAACAGATGGGTTTTGACTTTTGAGATGTGGTTTCAAATTTCAAAAATAAAAAAAAATATTTAAAATTTTAAAATAAAAAGAACTACTTTGGTCATTTTATATTTTGAAGATTATTTTGTGACAAATATTTTAAATAAGCTATTTGAGATAATTGCCTAATAAACAATGTACAATAAATATTTGTAAATTATTATTTGTACTTGAGTCTATGACTTTTATAACCAACTAGATCTTGACCCGTGCGACTGCACAGATATTAATTTTCTGTTTTATTTTTCTTTATTTATACTAAATGATGTATTTGTAATACTTGATCGTTTTACATTGACTACGTTAGGGATGTGTATTTGGATATCCACTGATTCGGTTAAAATCTATTTGGGTTTGAGGTTTCCGAGTTTAAAGATTTCAGCAACATTCAAATATTTATAAATTTTGGTTTTGGTTTGATTCGGGTATTTACGGGTTTGGTTCGGATACGGATAACACGTTTGAATTATTTTAAAATTTTCAAAATTTATATATACTTTAAATTTCTCAAAACATATAAATTTGAGTTAGGCCTGGGCATCTTACCCGGACCCGAATATCCGACCCGAAACCGACCCGAAAAACCCGGTCCGGATAGGAACCGATCCGATCAAATTACCCTATCGGGTCTTGTTGTAGAGGACCCGCGGGTCTTGGACCCGACCCGACCCGAACCCGAAACCCGGCGGGTACCCGAATTAATAATATAAATTAAATAAAATGAATTGATGGGGAGTCGAAGACGGGTTATTTGTCTACATAGCAAAGGGGTCAGCCACTAAGAGACAACCAACTATTGTTTTATCTCGCATAGTTTAGTATATATACACATTTTAATATAATAAAACACAAATTTTAAATAAAATGTCAAATATTTTCGGATATATTAATATTTTCAGATTTTTTTTTGTATTTTTAGGTATTTTTTAGGTTGAACCCGAACCGAACCCGACCCGAACCCGACCCAGAACCGAACCGATAAATTCTAGTTACCCGAATGGATCCAACTATATAAGATCCGACCCGACCCAGACCCGGTACGACCCGAACCGATCCGGAACCGAAAATTTGAAATTATCCTATCGGGTCCTAAACTCCTAGACCCGAAATACCCGGACCCGAAAAGACCCGGTCCGAACCCGACCCGACGACCCGAATGCCCAGGCCTAATTTGAGTAATGTAAGCCAAAATAACAAAATTCAAAAATTCAAAAACATGTTGAACTTCAATATTTGGATGGATAATAAATATTTATTTAAATATTTTTGGTGTTTGATTATTGTTTATCTACTTTATATGTTTACTTTTGACTATTTTTTATATTTTCAAATAGTTTAGACAAATTTAAGTTGACAAAAAAGACAACTTTAAAATATCATTAATTCTTGAAAAATAAAAAAACAAAATATATTAATCTAACTAAAAAGACAAACATTATAATAGGAAAGAAAAAACACATTAATCTAACTGAAAAAAACAAGCATTAAAATAGGAAAGAAAAAGAAACATATTAATATAACTGAAAAAGACAAACATTAAATAAGGTAGTTTAATTTAATTCTCAGTGGCATGGTAGTGTAAATAACTTTGAAATCTTAGGGGTAATTTATATGGGTACTTCTCTTTTAATAATATAGATGTAGAAAAAAACAATCCTACGACCAAAAAAAAAACAATCCTACGACCAATGCCTTGCCCTTGATGAATTGCCTAAAGAGCCGTTGAACAAACTACCACAATTCTGTGATACGCAAGCTACAGCCATTGTATAAATATTTGTACATTGGGTTGATGATGAATAAGTATTTCAGTAGTTGCTCCAAAAAATAGAAGAATAAATATTTCAATTTGTGTTATTCATCATCAAACCATCGTTCAGATATTTATACAAATGAGAATCGGCTAGATAAACATGAATAAAGATCTACACTTATTTAATGATATATTTGTATCATTATCTGGACTTATAACTTAACATTATCCGAATACTACAAACACATCGATCACTAGGTTTTTGCAACCGATTTGAAAGTTCTGAGCCACGGTCTCATCTCCAACTTATCTGAAAACTCTGTGCTTAAAGATGATGAGGATGATGAGACTCTGGTTACAAATGATGACGAGGTGGAGAAGACCAGTGATGAGAGTACCAAAAAATAATAGGACAGTGGATCTTCCCGAGGATATGCTTGTGGAGATACTCTCTAGGGTTTCAGAGGCTTCTCTAGCACGGTTCCGTTCTACCTCAAAAGGATGGAACGCTCTTATTAAAAAAGAAAGAAAACTTGACTAAAAGTCTCTTGTTGTCATCTTGATTGATCGCAGGGTTTATTTATCTAGGCTTGATCTGCATGGCATTCAAGACGGTAACGTTGTTAAGGTAATAAGTCAGCTCAGCTTCAACGATCCTCTTTCTAATTCTTTGGAAGAAGTCAATATACGTCACGTCTTTCACTGCGACGGCCTATTGCTATGCACCACCATGGACAATAGATTGGTTGTTTGGAATCCATGTTCAGGGGAAGTCAGTAGGATGATCAAACCGTTAAATTCCAACTCTAGTTATGATACCTACGCTCTCGGTAAATCCATAAACAACGAGTACAAAATCTTGAGACTGCATCATCATGGACATGGTTACTTGGAACCATGCCTTGTTGAGTACGAAATCTATGACTTCACATCTAATTTGTGGAGGGTTATTGGTAAGACTAGAGAGTGGTCCATTCCACGTATGTGGCGAGGTGGAACGTCTGTGTATGGAAATACTTACTGGCTTACTTTTACTTTTAGGAAAAACGGTCCAAGGTCGAGGGATACCTTACGATGTTTTGATTTTTCAACAGAGAGGTTTGAACTTGTGTCTCTTCCTGGTGATCCTCGTTCTTATCATGCTTTTGCTTTATCAGTGACTAGAGAAGAGCAAAAACTTTGTCTCTTAACTTCTTCTCGTGATGAGGTATACGATATAGATGTATGGATGGCAACTAAGGTTAAATGTACCGGAGACATGTCATGGAGTAAACTCCTAACAGTGAAAAGAACCCATCGCTACGAGTTCATTACGCTTTGTGCTGGGATGAGTTTCTTGGCCGATCGAGAGAATAAAGTTTTAGTGCATCCCACTAGATATAAGAACTCTAGTAACTGCTTACACATTTTGGGAGAGGATAAATACTTACAAGTGGACCTTCATGATGTAGGATCTAAATGCTCACTTCCTGTCACATATGGTCCAACTTTGGTTCAAATCCAACAAGGTTCTTTCGGGGTAGGCACATGGAAAGCACCACTAACGTGACGTGTAGTTGACACACACTAGTCTATGAATTGTTATCCAAGTGTTCATGATATTTGGTAAATTATAATATAAGTCTTCCTACTCCGTGATTAGTTCCCGTACAATTTCCAACTTTACATACATTATTTACCAGTTTCAAATAGCCTAAACTGAAAAAAGGAAGAGATTTTATTTGTGTAATTTAATTATTATAATTGGTTAGCCTCGTTTGCGGATGATACAATGTTCTTCCACAGTGCAAACGAGGAAAATTGTGCTGCACTAGTATCAATTCTAACCAGCTACGAAGAGGCCTCAGGCCAGACAATCAATAAGAACAAGTCGGCGGTCACATTTTTCCATCGAGCTCCAACGGCTATTAAAAATTCAATCAAAGATGCTCTCCAAATACAAAAGGAAGGGGGAGTAGGGAAATACTTGGGTCTTCCAGAGTAATTCGGTAGGAGGAAACGAGACCTTTTCTCCTCCATAGTAGATCGCATCCAGCAGAGAGCTCGAAGCTGGTCAACCAAGCGCCTATCCTCGGCTGGAAAACTCGTCATGCTGCAAAGTGTTATGTCAGCCATTCCCTCCTATTCCATGACGTACTTTAAGCTTCCGGTCTCACTTTGTAAGAGGATCCAGTCAGTCGTCACACGCTTCTGGTGGGACAGCAATGAAACCACCAAGAAAATGGCATGGATATCTTGGGATAGAATGGCTAAGCCAAAGGCTATAGGAGGATTGGGAATGAAGGATTTTCAAAAGTATAATGATTCACTCCTAGCTAAAACCGGGTGGAGGCTAATCACGAACCCATCTTGCCTCCTCGGTAAGATACTGAAGGGGAAGTACTTTCAAGATACTGATTTCCTACAAGCAAGAGAGACATCTTCTATATCTCACGGGTTTAGAGGGATACTGATTGGCCGCGACCTCATCTCCAAAAACTCTGGGTGGGCTGTGGGAAATGGACAGTCTATTAATATATGGCAAGATCCTTGGCTGAACTTGAGCCAGCAAGAGCGCCCAATGGGACCAGTCTCCGAGCAAAACGCCTCTCTACTAGTCTCCGACCTCCTCACTGCAGACTACTCATGGGATTCGGATCAAATACAGCTACTGCTACCGGACTATGAATCAAAGATCAGAAGCATCAAACCTAATCTCACCGGGGCTCCGGACAAGTTTATTTGGCTGGGTACCAAATCAGGAATTTACTCGGTCAAGTCAGGATACTACTTTGTGGCCACAGAAGTAACAGCGATGGCGGGGCAGATTGATCAGTTTAACTGGAAAAAAAATGTGTGGAAGCTGGACTGTGCTCCTAAAGTCCGACACTTTGCCTGGAAACTACTCAAAAGAGCCCTTCCGGTTGGTGAGAGGTTACTAGAAAGACATATCGACGTTGATCCCAAGTGCAAAAGGTGTGGATGCAATGAATCTATTCTTCATCTCCTGTTTCAATGTGAATATGCTCAGAAGGTATGGCAACTAGCCCCCTTCACTACCACGTTGGACTATAGAGGAATTGTAGACTTGATGATCTCCTGGCCTTTGCTCTGTTCACAAAAATGTTTGCCTCCGGCTGGTATCACATCTCCCTCCTTGTTCCCTTGGATTGTTTGGACCATTTGGAAAGCTAGGAACAGGTTTGTATTTGAAGGCTTCTCGGCGACACCGGAGGAGACGCTCTCCACGGCGATAAAACTCTCTCGTGAATGGACGACCAACAGCAAAACAGAGCCTACAGCCTCCACCAGCAAGCTCAGTTGCAACAAGGTAGCACAGCCAGATACGATGACTACGGTGATTAGAGCAGATGCGGCCTGGAATGCGAACTCCAATGTTGCGGGACTAGGATGGGTGATTCTCTCCATGCCACACCACCAAGAATTCAAAGAACGTGTCGAATGGGTCTCCTCGTCACTGTTAGCAGAAGGACTCGCACTCAGGGAAGCCGTGATTACATGCCTTAGCTCGGGGATTACTCACCTAAGGGGAGAGTCGGACTCAACTCAACTGATTCACAGCCTTAACTCGGGCTCGCCTGTTTCGGAACTCCATAGTGTTGTTGCTGATATTCTACCTTATGCTTCCTCCTTTCAATCTTGCTCTTTTGTTTGGATCTCTAGGGAGAAAAATATGATTGCAGATGGTTTGGCTAAGATGGTCCTGAACTTTGTAGACAATATGGTTGTGGATGCTGTTAATGCTCCCAACTAACTCCTCTTTCTATTTAATGAATATGCGTTCCAAAAAAAAAAAATTGGTTAGCCTCGTGCATATCTTCGATCACCATGTATACTAAGATGATGATAATCACACCTGCTTCTACATGGATTATTAAAGAATCGATACACTGAAAGAGAGAGAGAGGTAATGTTTGTTCCTTGACCAAAAGATAACTCGATAATTAAACCAACACATAAAGACAGTGAATCACATGAATCTGTAAAGGAAGGTAACATATAGAAACTGGCATAGTTCTAGTCAGTTTTAACTTTGGAATCCTTTTTGGCTTTGCTGAGTCTGTGCTTCATGGTCACGAAAAAGAGCAATGCTCCTACTACGGCCAATGCCTTGAAGAAGCTTAAGAGGCGTCGAAAAAACTCGTTATCTCCGAACAAGGCAGGGTTTGTAACTGCGTGATCCGCAAGCTACACAAAAACGTACATTACACTCAGTCCTGACAAAGATCTCGCGGTCTAAACTTTATTACACATGGGTGTCAAAAACGCACCTCACGGAATTTTGATACGGCTTGCTCAATTTGCTGCTCGTCAAAGTTTGACTTGTATAATTTGTGTGCGGCATCATACGACATAGTTTCGTTTAGGACCTAAACAAACGAACCAGGAGACAAAATAAGAAAAAAAAAATGAGACTCGAAAGAAAACATAATGGCTGAAAAGGAACATAGAAATGTTGTTATATACCCTTTTGAACTTGAGGTAAAACAGTCCCAATTCTTCAACGTCGATGCGGTGGTTGTAAAAATCATGGTGTATCATTGTAGCAATACCTTGTTGTAGAAGCTAGATAAACCACAAGGAAACAGATCAATTTGAGCATAAAACCGAGAGATCTATTACTAACTAACTATATATAAGCGATGCAGCCGAAAATAAAAGGAACTACATAGTATTACGAGTCTAACTATTATTTCTTTTTCTTTTTGATCAAAACTGTTTTGTATATTAATTAAGTAGTGACCTTGTTCTAGTGAACTGGTTCAAGGGTTTCAAGCTTTTATTATAAGAGCAAACTGTACCAAGAGGAAGGCTCCAAAGAAGTTGCCATAGATGAAGATAAGTCCACCAAGCGTCTTCACTATGATACTAACTGCCATAAGATGCTTAATCTGATCTCCTGAATAGCCTAACTTGGGTCTCCAGTAATCCTCTGTTGTTTCCCAATTGGATCTGAGCTCCATGTAACTAAATATAACAAAGAACAAAAAGTTCCACTAATTGAGTTTAATCAATAACTGAGAGGAGCATCTGATACTCCTAGGAATCTCACATAGGAAATGAGTTACGATCTAAACAATATATAAAGGACACCAGTGACCTAGTCCATCACTATGATTAAGAAAATTAAAATTTCAAAGCATCTTGCAACGTTACTTATGGATTGTTGAAATCGTGTAAATTATAAGTAAAGATTGTGAAAACAGAGGAGGTGGTAGATGAGTCTTACTCATGCCAAGCAGAGAAGAAGAAGGATGAGGCAAAGAGAGCTCTTCCAATAGTTTCGACATAAGGGAAAGTAGCAACTTTTCTCTATGCTTACTGTGTACCCTACAAAAGTAAACTAGACGAAGATGATGATTATAATTTATAAAGAGGAAAAAAGTGAACGTTCGACGATTGTATTGAGAGGAAGTCTTACTGTTACTCTTAACTAGCGTGTGGAGGAGGAATTTGAAGACGGAGCCAATTTTTTTACAAGAGAATTTCAACTCGGTTTTCCTCTTGAAAAAAATATATAAAATTGCACGTTCTAAGCGCTTTAAAAAAAATTAGGAATGATTAGACTAATAACACCAGTAACAAGAAAAAGATCGAGTCTTTTTATATAAGATTTTAATTTGGAAATTGCAAGGAAACATAGATGAAGAAGGTGAGGACCCGTTATGTGCATAGAATATACTGCATTGACAGCTGTAATTATGTATATTCGGTGCACCATTAATCAGTACCTCATTCTTTACACCTATATAAACTTGGTGTGTTAATCAAGCAGAAAGCAAGAGAGTATAACAAATAAACTATATAGATTCGAACATAGTAATTCCAATTCGAACACATACAAACAACGGTTGTAACAGCTCTTGACACTTATTTTAGGTATTCGACACTTCGCTACAAAACATGCAACACTTAAACATGGGATAGACACTTGTTATAACAATTCACACCAGAACAAAATCATTCGTAATTCCTTACGTGCAAGATTGAAACAACTCATACAAGGATTTGGTCAAAACAAAAGTAGAGAGACTGCGAAGAGGTTGGCTATGTGTTACAGAATAAATTAAGTTCAAGGGAGAAGAACACTGCCGGTAAAATCCTCATAATCATATCTATCTAAGAAGGTGATTTACTTGTTTGATTTTGGTTTGTTATTTTTATTACATTCATGTTTAATCTAGTTTGTAAGAAGATAGATCCCACTTCAAACCCACGTGATTACATTAATATCACTACTGTACATTGTCTTCTTACTTTATCGTAAGAATTATGAGTCATGGCAGACAAGACACCTACTAATCTTATTCTCTAATTAGTAATATACAAAAAAACTCTTTCTACCATAAACCTCTTTCGCTGAAGATGGGGTTATTGACTTATATGCGAGCAAATTAGTTGTCATGTGAACGCCAATGGATCCAATCTAACCAATAATGTCAGTATTATATTTAAGGGTGATATTATCCTAAACAACTGTGTTATGCAACGCACATCTCTGTCATTAATTATATTTAATTAGTAGTGCTTTTTTGTGTAAACGTTGACTTCAAAAACACCCAAATCATGATTCTCATTTTCTCTAAGATATAAAACACATGTAAATCATTTTATAGTGAACATATTAAGGCTTCAATTTGTTAAAGAATTCTTCTCTAACTTATAAACTTTCTGTTTAGTTACTTTTTCTTCGCTAAAGATTCATCAAAGCCTTTACTTTTTGGAACAAGTAAGTACTTATCCACCCTAATCAACACCTCAATTCTTCTTTCTTCTAGTGAAAACAATAAATGAGAGAAAAAGTTACTTTTAGAACAAATAAAATCAGTTTTTTTTCTAGAGTTATTGGCTTAACAAATGATTCTCATAAAGATTCTTATATATATCCTCCCTATGATGATCTTGAAGTGTTTTCCTGTTTTGACCGCTACTTCATCAGATTTCATAGCTAAAATTGACATCAAGAACAGAGTCCGAGGATGTCAAACGTCAAGAACATGATGTGCACAGCCTTAACAAGGTCCATGCCAGCAATTGCATTCTTCGGTAGAATGGCATTTGCCCTTGTCTTTATCATCTCTGCTATCCAAGAGTAAGAAAATTAAGTAATCCCTCCAATATTTGAATCAATAAGGCTTGACCTTTTTTGTCATGTACATGATCTCAGCTATGCTGATCATTTTGGTGGCGGTGGCGGGCCGCTAGAGAAAACGGTGGGACCAGCAGTAAATGTGATGACCAAATATGGCTCTAAGGTTCTCACGTTTTACACAGGAATGCAAGTTGTCGCATTCGACGTCAGACTTTTAGAGTTTTCACTCATTACCGCAAAAGGAACTGCGGCTTTGTGGTTCATCTTTGGACAATCTATGCCGGCTTACTTCTTGGTAAAACCATATATTTCTATCTTGAATCTTTTTCTTCTTTGGCAAGATTCCGATCTCAAAACATGTTTTCTTGTATCAGCTCGCAACTCAAATGCTCTCAACTGTTATCCCTTTCCCTACAAACTTGAACGACTTCACTCAGGTTAGTAACTAGATTGATGCCTCGTAAATCCACATATATTGGTCTAATGTGATCAATTAATTAACAAATATTGTGATTGGTTTGCAGAACTTGACGTTAATGGGTGCGTTGCTCTATTACATTGGATTAAAGCATAGTATCGACAACCTCGAGGAGGGCGAGAAGAGCAAGGAGAAGGAAAAAGAAGATGACAAGCCCTCCACTTCCAAATCCAAAGCGAACTAAAATGTAAATTTCACAAACTCATTTGCTTTGTTTTCGTTAGCTGTTATTGCCTTAATCAGACAGCTCTCTTTAATATCAGTTTTCGATCGAATGCTTTGTCTTTTGTTATGTTTCCTGGTTCCTGTATTGGATTGTTCACCTATGAAACGTAGAGTTTATATGGTTATATCCACCATTGACCTATTTTCTTTGCTATACGAAATAGGAAATGTCACGATTAAGGGTTGTGTACAACACAACTAATGACGTGCTTCCAAGTAAGCGTATCAAAGTCGCTGACCAATGAAAATGGCAGTACTCTAATTTTTTTTTGTAACAGCAGTACTCTAATATTTGATACTTTTAAAGCATTCGAAAAAACAGTGTACGAGTTATTATTAATATAAAAAAAAATTATTTCCGCCGGGTTTTTTTTGATCAAATTTCCGAAGTTTTTTTATAATATTAGACGTATATTTTTCTCTTGTAGACCCCAACTCGTGCTATTACACACTTCATTATATTTCATATTTTTGAACAGAGTCCGGAAAAAAATTGAGACGGCCCTGTTTAGTACCCTTCTAAAAAGTAGGAATTAAACCCTTGTTTATGAGCTATTATCATTATGATTCTTCCTTGATGAAGAAAAGAATTACAACATTAGACCATATACAACTTTAAACCATATGGAGATTAGAAATATATACAAATACAATGATCAGTTCCAACTTACGAGGCTCGTATTGAGAAATGAGAATGATCATTGATAATACCAATCTGTCAACACCATAAGCCATTATATACAACTAGAAGAACGAAGACATGCTTCAAATCTTAAGACGAAAATTCAAAACCAAGACATGACATCATTTATAAATAAATGGGTCTTAACTCTCAACATGAGAATTGTAAAAAAATCTTTTTATCCTCGCAGAGATCCACTTAAAAACATACATTAATTACGTCGGATAAAAGAAATCTCATAATCATCAAACAATTTCGCAACATCAGAATCTTTCATCTTAGACTAAAGACACTAGGAACTCAAGCTCTAAGGGAGATAGAACTCTAAGAAAAAGCTCCATCTCTAATCAAAACATCAAACACAAAGGTGTGGATAATTGGATTTTTAGTATATTAGATTGGATATCAATCGTAATCAGTTACTGATTTGAGACTAAACTTGTTCTCTCAAAACATCTTCAATGTAATATTTCATTTTTTCCTACAAAATGAAGTAAAATTGAAAATAAAGTTAAAATACTTTAATTCTATTTAATTTCTAATAAACAAAAATTAGATTACTCCATTTATGGAGTAGACACTATTATAAAGTGAGATATAGAGTTGGGTTGGAGTAATCTTTACTCCATATTCATTTTTACTCTATTTTAGAAAAAAAAAATGAAATAGGATTGGAGATTCCTCCCCCAGATAAAAAGTACACGAACTACAGTGAAACTTGTATAAATTAATAATGTTGAAATTACACCAAAACTATAATTTTTATTAATTTATAGATATTATTAATTTATCGAAATACTAATTGAATTAAAAATTTAATTTGAGATTATAAAATTATATTAATTTATAAAGATATTAATTCATATATTATTAATTTAAAAATGTTATACTGTAGATCACTTAAATCAAAGAAGAACTGACATAAAGGACTGATAAATGAACACGTATACAGTTACAGGCTTTACTTTAATGAAGTTTGAAAATTTCCGTGTTGAACTTTATGTAGATAGTTCTTTGGAATTTATTTTCTATATTTTTCTTAAGTAATCAAATGCGATTCAAGGCCCAAGAAAATATGTTCAACAATATATTTCCCGTGGTAGTTTACAAGTCATATCAATGATATCGCTACATTACCTACCGACGTTATCGCGTTTGACGTCAAGCATAATCGACATTAAATTTCTTGATGTTTCACTTTCATCATTTAGTATTTCAGCCTTGTGACTATTCTTTTCACTACCGAGCCATATTGATTAACTACTCAGACAAAATTATCTTTGTGGATCTTGGTCCTTAATCAACCGTTGTACTAACGTTCTCTTGCTGCCTTCATCTCAATTGATGCCCTGACAAAGGCGCAAGTGCAAAGCTGCTAGTGATTGTTAGGAAATCCTATCTATATTCACTATAATTACCTATATAGTTCAATATATTTACAATATTAGACATAATCATAAGTATAATGGCTAAGGGATACTGTCTTGTATATATATCGTTGCATATCCTTCTAATAAATACAAGTTTACAGTTTCCAATCATATATGTACTTTACATGGTATCAGAGGATCTATCTCTTTTTGAAGAAGAGTAACATCATGATCTTGATCTCTTCTTCTATTGTCAATGTTTTCCGTTCTGCTGCGGACTGAATTATGCGCTACCGACTTCTAGATTCTACCTAGCTTAGTAAATGCAACAACATCAATAAAAAGTGGAAAAGTTTTTCATAAGTAAATAATTAAGTGGAAAACCTTCTATTTGAAAAAACATATTTGACACTTATCAAATTATTAAAAGTAAATAATTTGGATGGGTTGATCTCCCCCAATATTTCCTTTTTTCTTTTCCTTGTTAAAAAAAAAAAAGAAAATTGCTCAGTAACAACAATGTAAAACTGTATAAATTTTAATATCACTACAAAAAACCAGCGATAAATGTATGTACTTAGTTACTAGTCAATGATTTTGATTTTATTGATATGTTAAATAATTATATGGATAACAATATATAGAACATGCAATAATGTAGTCGATAGTGAATAAAGTGATGCCAAAAATTCATGAAAAGAATTTACTTAATAACACTGTATTTTTCATGTGTTCTCTACCATTGTATTGTATGAATCGGAAATGGACCACAAGTGCAAATACCTTAATTAAATGGGAGTATATATGAATACAATACTTTACTAAACACCACCTTAGTTTGACAAAAAAACACCACCTTCACCTTTTTTAAATTATAAATATATATATATATATATATATATATATATATATATATATATATATATATATATATATATATATATATATATATATATATATATATCTTTTAAAGTAAAAGAAATTACAAGAACCGACCAAAACCAATCTAATCCGGTCTTAAACCAACCAGTTACTACAACCGACAAAACATTAAATCTAGAGTTGTCGGATTGGAACCCTTAAAACCAAGCAAACTGTAATCTGCTGTCACGTCTTGGTGGTTCACTTTCGGCCTAGCATTCCTCCACAGGAAGAAAGATAGTTATGTCTTTGAAACCGAGCAGGAGATGGTACCTTGGCGAGAGCAGCTTCTCTGTGACTAGGAAACCCGCAAAGAAACAAAGAAGTTAACTCCACAGATTGAACCAAAGCTGATTTTCTCTGAGCTGGGATGAGCGAACTCGACGCGTGTTTCCAAAAGGAGGGAAGGAGGGAGATGATCAGACGCACCGCTTCAGTTGCTAGACACGCGCCTCCACTGAGAACCAGAGGAGGTTGCTTCTTTTCCCGGATGCACCACCGTCGGTCAACAGTAACATAACAACTTCGGAGGGAAACCACTGCTGAGAAGCAACGATACTTCACATACAAGAGACAAAGAAACCGAGAGCGGAAAAAAGAAATTTTCACACGATGAAGCACCGAATCAGAAGATCTGAAAGAAATCTTCCTCGAAAAATTCCCACGAGTTATTTTCAAAGACGGACCCACATATATCAATGATGGATCAGATGCTACCGCTTAAATAATAAAATGCTGTTTTGTTAAAAAGAAATAGATTAGATTCGATGGGTCGGCTAGCATAAACTATAAAGATGATATCCCTAAATCAAGGTACGACCTTTCCATGTTTAAAAAGATCATGGATCCGCCGCTGGTCATCGCCAGAGTTTACAAGAGAACCAATCAAAGGAAAAAGTTACAAGCGAGGTACCTAGACGCCGATTTCGCCTGTATGATGCCGATCTACGAGTCTCACTATCACATCAAAACCGCCGCCAAACACCAAAGAAAGATCCGGCGCACACAAATTCAATTGGCTGGAGTCGCCAACCGCTGAGAGTTCAGGGTTTTGACCTAACGACCCAAGACACTACTACAACAACAGACGAAGCAAACTAAAAATAGTGTAAGAAGGCAAAATTCGGTGACGCTGAGAACTACCGTGCCGAAAAAAAGCGAGATGTGGATTGTATTTAAAATAAAATAAATCAATAGTAATGAGAAACTGTCAAAATCTGGCGGTGGCATGAAGAATCAGCTAAACCAAGTCCATTGGATCCTAGTTACAGTGGGTCACACATCTCAACGTCGGTTCTCTCGTTGCTTTTTCATTATTCAACGTAGTCATCCATTTTCTTTTTCTCATGTGTATGAGAAACAACCCCAGAATAGAATAAATAGTGACACTTGTTTTTACGTTGAGCAACAAATCAAATTGACGAAAAGAAACCTAGTTGCTTTTTGTCAAATGGTATGAATCATCGATTTTTTTTACTAAGTAACATTATTAATTTAGTAGATTAGGGAAAGAAAGTAAGAAACATAGAATATTATTAGGTAGGAAAAATTAGTCCTCTAGATTTAACCAGGTTAAAAAACTTTTATTCAAAAAAAAAGTTTTTAGAAGAAATAAAAGAAACGTAGGACTGAGAAATCCAGCAAAGCCACAGGAAATAAAGTAGAAAAGTTAGACAAAAACAGCTAAGTCCTTCCTTTCATTATCTTTGACCATACCCAAACTGTGTACAGTCCACATAAAAACACACCACCTTTCTATGCATAACACACGCACACGCCTTTGTATATATAAACACACACGCACACGAATCTTTAAGGCTCACATATCAAAACTCTATCTTTGTTTGAGGTGAGTTTGGTCGAATGAAAGTAAAAGAACTCAAGAGTGGGATGAACAGAGACGTTTTATTAGAGTAGGAATCACGAGGGTACAAGAGTAAGAAAGCCGGCTAGTCGATGCTCGGTGAGCTCCTAGCCGGAAGTACAAGAGAAAGCGGCGAGATACAAAGAGAGTAAAGGAAACCCTAATTCTTGCCGCAAGTCTAAGTGTCTAAGTGGTGATACCCTTCTTTCCTGTCCTCAACTCCTTATATAGTCTCCTAGGTCGGTTGGCTTTGACCTAATCCGTCCCCTTCGTTATGGGCCTTTTGGCTTAAAGGCCCAGTCGAGAAGACTGCTCGGCCCGAGCCGCCTGATCGTTTCCATCGGCTTCTCGTCGTTCAGCTATAGAGGTCTCGAGCCGAGTCGCGGCTCGTCAGAAGCCGTCTCCGAGCCGGTCATCCTTTGAATGGTAGTAATGGGCCTCCTATTCGCTGGGCCTTGTGGATGGTGCCAATCCATCCCCAACAGTAAGTCCCCCCCTAGTTCGTTGTCGAGCAGCTGGTCGCAGCGAATTAGTGAGTTAGGGCTCGAAGAATAGGAGGTTTGATAGTCGGTTCCTTTGATTTAACCGAGGAACCGCCGGCGGAAAGAGTTCCGGATGTTCCCGAACGAACAACCGACCTATCGTACGCTCGATGCCTCAGATGAACTCCTCTAAACCGATGAATCGACTGTGCCGGTTTTTGATGTGACAGCGAACCATCGCCGGTTTTCGATCGAGAAGCTGAAACGTCGCTAGGGTTTTTTGTCGGGAATCCGAAAGGTCGCGTCTGAGTGTGACGCGCGAGCTCGCCGACAGGCCCAATTAGGCCCGCTTAGGGCTAATGATAGCACCTCGTGGGAGGCGCCTTCACTCTCTCTATAAATAAGAGGTCTCTCTCGAGATCTCTCTCATTCTTCTCTCAGTTTATCAGGTACTTTCTCTCTCTACTCCTTATCTCTCTAGCTTTTGCTCTCTGTTTTAGTTCATCTACTCGATATGTCGACGAGCAAACGACTTTCTCGAGAACAAAAGGGAAAGATGGTTTCGAGCACCGTCGGTCCCGATAGCGATCTGGAGAGGGTTCGCGGATCCGACGATAGTGTAGAGGCGGCTCATCGCGAGGCGATGATGGATACCGAGAACATGACCCGAGAGCAGCGTATGCTCGTCTCGGTAGCGATGGTTCAATCTCGCGCAGACGATGACGGAGGCGACGGCTCTCCTGACGACGGGATGACTCCCTACTGCTTCTACCCGGGTAATATTTTCGAGGAGCAGCGCAGACTCGATCCGTCGCGAGCTCGTCCCCCTGTAGTTGAGGGGCAAGACTGGAGGAACGTTTTATCAACGCGATCCACGTTCGAGTCAGTGACAAAACTGCTGAAGAGAAGCAAGGCGACCGGGGTCACATTCATAATCCCGTCAAAGACCCAAAGGCCGTGGTCCCCCCCCAAGGGATATCAGTGCGTATACGAGTCATACTTTGAAAAGGATACGAAACTATGGTTTCCGATTCCTCGACTCGTCACCGCCTATACGATGCGCCGAGGACTCGCTTTGAGCCAATTCCTGAATGGCGCCTGGCGTCTAGCAGTTGCGCTGATGGTGATTGGGGCGGAAGCTGGCGCTGCTCTCAGCGTCCGAGCATTTGAAGAGCTGGTCTCGGTGAAGATTAACCGAGGCCTGTTATCACTGAAGATACGCCCGAACTATAATGTAGTAACGGGCTATCCGACCAAGACGAACGATTGGCAGCGATCGTACTTCTATGTTAAGTCCGATCGCTCGGCTTTCGAGGAGCCGCTGAGGACCGGTTACCGTGTTCTTTGGAACGACGATTTTGGTATTGAATATCCTTTAATCTCTTACTGTTTCAGACTCCTGACCATCTCTTTCTTCTTTTGTTTTGACAGTTCCTCACTCGAATACCGCGGAGTACGAGGAAGATTTCTTGGAGAGTGCTCGGATTGTCGCGTCCCAGAAACAGGATTTTTGGGAGAACTTCTCGTATAGGAGGATTCGTAGGTCGATTGATCGGATCAGGCAACGTAAGTTTCCCTTTCTCTTCTTTTGCTCGGATATCCTCAAGGATCCTAAGCCACTTTTTTTGTTTTTGCAGAGGTTTGGCGTTCAGACACCGTTCCACTTATCACCAAGAAGTCGAAGAGGATCAACCTGTTCACCAAAGCCGAGCAGAGGGAAATTAACCGAGCCAGAGCTATGAGGGAATTGCCAGATCTAAGCTTGGTGGTTGGGAAGCAAATCGGGTTCGTGGAACCCGACCAGAGCTCCAACGCAAACTCCTCTGATCCCCGGGAGTCGAGAGCGACTGAGTCGGATGGGGCTCAGCTCGTGAGAAAGACGGGGAGCAAGAGGAAGGAGAGGGAAGATGTTTCTTCCGAGGAGAAACAAGCCGAGGAGACTTCCGCTGGTGGGGATGCCGGATCGGAGAAAAAGCGGGCGCGCAAGGATCCCGTTGAGGTTCGGCCTTCCTCTGTGGAGAGAGGGGAGCTCCAGGCCTTAGAGCCTAGCAACAATTCTCGAGACGACGTTCTCCCGGATCCGTCGCTCGATCAGGCGGATGATCATCAAGGGACTTCTTCTAAGGCGAAGAAGAAGTCGAAAAAGAATAAGAAGAAGAGTGCCGGCGAATCCTCGGGGCAGGAGGTAGCGTCCAATACGGAGAAGGAAACCGTGGAGGCTCCGACTACTGCCGTTTCTCTCCCGAAGGCGGCAGTTCGTGAAGATGCCCGGAAATCGAATAGGTCCTCTCCAAGGGCTCAAGAGAAAGAGGCTGTGCCGAAGAACCTGCAGGGGTTTTGCCCGGACAAGGTGGACTTCATCTTTAAGCGGGACACTCCTCTCGTTTGTAACGAGAGAGATTGCGCTCGTTTCGTCCGCCAAGTCCGGGGAAGCAGAGAGCATCTCCCACTCGTCAAGGACTTAGTCTTCCAAGACGATTACACCGTTGCCGCCGGTTCCTCAGTGAAGGTAAGTATAATTTCTGTATTGTGCTCGTTTCTCGTCTTTCTTCTCATTCGGTTATCCTATTCTAACTCTTTCCTCGATGTGTTGCAGAGCCAAGGCGACTGGAACGAGGTCGTCCGCAAGTACGACAAAGAGCTGAAGAGGACCTATAGCGTGATTGACAGGCAACGGCGCAACACCAAGGAGGCGACTGTCGCCTTAGAGGTCATGCTGAAGAAGAAGGACGAAGCGGTTATCGCGGAAGCGGCCATGAGGGATGAGCTCTCCCAGAAAGAGGCGGCTATGAACAAGGAGCTGAAGCGAGCCCGGGAGTTGGTCAAAGCGTTGGAGAAAGAGAAAGCCAAGCTGGCAAACGAGAAGAAGACTCTCGAGGAAGAGAAGGCGGCTGCTGCCTTAGAGCATTCCAAAGAGATGGATCGTCTCCGAGAATCGCGTCGCTATGAGGTTACTCACGAACGGATCCGAGTAATGGCGGCGATGCATGGGAAAGCCGCCACTCGCTTCCAGAGGATCCGGGATCGGGAGTCCCGTCGTGATAACTTCGAGGATGCGAGATGCATGCTCGGCCAGGCTCGGGGAATGAGACGCTGCCTTGAAGGGATGAAAGCGGCAGGTAAAAACATCTCTCAGGGAGACATTGATATCTACGCCGGGCAAGAGAAGCATTATGACGCGGAGGTGAAGCGTTTGATCGTAGATGATCTTCTCGAGAAGGACCTCTCTTTATCTCCTCTCGTGCTCGAGTCGAGGTTCGTTATCCAGGAGATGATGGATAAAATCGACAAATTTGGGTCGAACATGGACTTGCTCGACTCCGAGGCCGCCAAGACGCTTCGCACTCCCCTCAGAGCACCAGGGGATCGATCCGAAGAGCCGTCGAAGAGCCTTCTCGACACCGTTCAGTCGCCAGCTCGCCCTGATGCTGTTCTCCCGGGTCAAGGAGTTGCCCTTAAGGACCCTTCCGTGGCTGAGGAGACGAACAAGTCAGCTCCCGACGAACCGATCTCCAACACGCCGGTCAATATCTCCGACTCGCCGTCATTCGAGGATGCGGATTCTGGCGCGAGTGAAGGACATCTAGAGGGGGCGGACTCTGGCGCGAGCGAAGAACATCCCGAGGAGGATCTTCCTGCCTTGGATTAGTATTTGATGTTTGTTGTATCTGACTTTTGGCGCTTGTGCCTTTAAAACTATTTCCTTTTCTCGGCTAAGGCCTTTCGTTGTATGAACTACTGCCTTGCTTTTTCTTCAGACCTTTTATGAATTTTTATTATATATTTCAGTAAGTCGTTTCCACTTAGAAATATGTAAATCGTTTTTGTTTTTAACCGAGAAAGGATTCATTCGAGCGGCTACTCGCGTTTGCCAGCGAGTTCCCAATTTTTCAGATAGAACAGGAAATTAGAGGCGGTTGCTCGTTCGAATCTTCTTTATTCAACTAAACTTTTACAAGTGGTTGATCAAGCGATTACAAAGAGAATCTCTAATCGTTCTATTGAATTACCGAGGAAAAGGTTCCGAGACGCATTGCAGTAACCGAGAGAACTGTTGGTCGGCCAAACCGTCGTTCTTCGGTTAGACCTGGTCTAGAATTTCCATCGGGTAGCCGGTCAATGCGTGACGCACAGGTGACGCAAGGCTGTTATTCCCTTCGACTGACGTCTGATCAAGACCCAATCGATTGATTTTGGGCGAGTGCTCGTACGCCGCTTGAAAAAGGGGTTGGCATCGTTTACTAGAAAGTGACTGTTCGTCATTCTTTCGCGAAAAAGTTTGGACTTTGTTTTGGTTGGGGCTGGACCCTGTGAAGGGATGCCTACGTACCTCGGATGAGGATCAAGCCTTTCGTAGTTCGTTTGACCGAGTGAAAGTGGCTGTAGTAGCGCATTCACTCGGACGAGTAGAAGTGACGGTTAGGTGCATCTACTCGGTTTTTTTTTTTTTTTTTTTTTTTTTTTTTTTTTTTTTTTTTTTTTTTTTTTTTTTTTTTTTTTTTTTTTTTTTTTTTTTTTTTTTTTTTTTTTTTTGCGAACAGTGACCTGTTGGTCATTCGCTCGGAGAAAAAGATGAGACGAATCTATTGGTAGAAGAGGCGAAGATGCATAGAGTTCCAGGCTCGTGGAACTGCCTCTCCGCGGGAAGTCTCGAGTCGGTAGACGCCTGGTCGAACGACTCGAGTGATCTTGTAAGGTCCTTCCCAGTTGGTCCCTAACTTCCCAGCGTTGAGCTCCTTCGTGTTGTCGAAAACTTTGCGCAGGACGAGGTCGCCGAGTTCGAGAGGGCGTGCCTTTACCTTCTTGTTATAATAGCTCTCGATTTGATTCTGGTAGTTTTGGATCCGAAGAAGCGCCTGGTCGCGTTTTTCCTCGAGTTCGTCAAGGGCATCGAGGAGCATATCTTGATTAAGCTCGACGAACTGTGGCATCTTAGCGCGCCGAAGACTTGTCACGTTAACTTCGGCGGGGGCCATTGCTTCCATCCCGTAAGCAAGAGAGAAAGGGGTGGATTTGGTCGCACCACGGGGAGTCGTTCGGTGCGACCAGAGGACGCCGTCCAGCTCGTCGGCCCAATGGCCTTTCTTGAGATCGAGTCGCTTCTTGATTCCATCGATGATAATCTTGTTTGAGGATTCCGCTTGTCCGTTTCCTTGCGGGTAGCGAGGAGTCGAAGGGCTTAGGCGGATGTTCCACTTGCTGCAGAACTCTTTGAAGTTTCCGGACATGAACTGAGAGCCATTGTCCGTTATGATCTCGTATGGCAAACCGTGACGGCAAATGATGTTCTTCCAGACGAAGGTGCGGACTTCCTTGTCCGTTACCTGAGAGAATGCTTCTGCCTCTATCCATTTAGTGAAGTAATCGGTGAGGACCAGGATGAAACGACGTTGTCGTGAGTTCGGCATTGGCCCGATGATGTCCATCCCCCACCTCATGAACGGATAAGGGGCAGCAGATGTCCGCAACAGCTCGGTTGGGCTGTGGATGCTCGGAGCGTGACGCTGGCATTTGTCGCACCGACGAGCGTATGCTTCACAGTCAGTGTTCAGAGACGGCCAAAAGAATCCCAAGCTTCGAATCTTAAGGGCGAGTGCTCGTCCTCCTGAATGGTTCCCTCCTGCTCCGTCGTGAGTTTCAGCCATTACTCGGCGCACTTCATCGCCCTGGATGCACTTTAAGAGGACCTTGTTCGCGGTTACTCGGTGAAGCTCGTCGTTCATGATGACATAGTGGGCGCTGCGTCTCTTCAGGCGTCTCGCTGCCCACTTGTCTTTTGGCAGTTCTTCTCGTAGGAGATAATCCAGGAACTCGTCTCGCCAATCGACTGGGGTGTCGTCATGATCGAGCATCTCAGTGTCGGCTTGATCCGGTGTCGCGATTTTGGTTTGATCGGCGGTGGATCGTCGGGTTGTTGCAAAGATTGGAGCGGTGGGAGAGCTTTCGTCGGAGGAGAGATTGATGCTTGGTCGGTCAATCCGATGTATTGGTATCGTCCTTTTGACCTGATCGCGGAGTTTGCTCCCGAGTGCGGCTAAGGCATCAGCGCAAACGTTCTCTCCGCGAGGAACCTTGGTGAGTTCGAAGAACTCGAATTCCCTAGCAAGCTCTTGAACCACTCGGAGATACGCATCCATTCGATCATTGCGAGCGTCGTAGTCGCCGCTAAACTGGCTAGCGACGAGCTGCGAGTCGCAATAAGCACTCAAGCGTTTGGCTTTGACAGCTCGGGCGAGACGAAGACCGGCGATCAACGATTCATACTCCGCCTCGTTGTTTGAGGCCGGGAAGCCGAAACTGAAAGACTGGCGGATGAGTTCTCCTGTTGGCGATTGAAGCTGGACTCCAGCACCGGATCCTTTACTCGTTGATGATCCGTCGACATGAAGAATCCAATTGGGGCTCGGAACATCAAGGTCTTGTGCAAGATCTGGTGTGAGTTCGACGAGGAAGTCGGCGAGGACTTGAGATTTGGCGGCTGTTCGGCATTTGTACGTAATGTCGAGCTCACTCAGTTCGATTGCCCACTTGGTCAACCGGCCAGCTCTGTTGGGATTTTGCAGCACGGTGCGGAGCGGTTGGTCGGTCAGAACTTCAATTGAGTGCGACTGGAAGTAGGGTCGTAGTTTCCTCGCAGAGTCGACGACGGCCAAAGCCAGTTTCTCAAGGGTTGGGTACCTGGTCTCCGGACCGGTCATCCGTCTGCTCGTGTAAAAAATCGGACGCTGCTCGCCACGATCCTCCTTGATTAAGACACTGCTGACGGCTGCCGAGGAGACAGCGATATAGAGAGACAAAACGTCTCCTTCGTCTGGCTTGGCCAAGACGGGAGGAGTCGTCAGGTATTGCTTGAGTTGGACGAACGCGTCTTCGCATTTATCATCCCAGATGAACTTCTTGTTCCCTCGGAGGAGATCATAGAAGGGGAGACACTTGTCGGTAGATCGGGAGATAAAGCGATTAAGGGCGGCGATGCGTCCTGTTAGTCTCTGAACTTCGCGGCAGTTTCTCGGACTGGGGAGATTCAGGACTGCTGAGATCTGTTTCGGGTTAGCCTCTATTCCTCGTTGCGTCACGATGTAACCAAGGAATTCGCCCGAGGAGACTCCAAATGTGCACTTTGCGGGATTCAACTTCATCCCGTACTTGTTTAGGATCGCGAAGCATTCCTTCAAGTGTGCTAGATGGTCGTCGGCTCGGAGGGATTTGACGAGCATATCGTCGATATAAACTTCCATTGTTTTTCCTAACTGGTCGGCGAACATCCTGTTAACAAGCCTCTGGTAGGTTGCCCCGGCGTTTTTCAACCCGAATGGCATCACCTTATAACAGTAGGTTCCTCGGTCAGTGATGAAGGCGGTTTTCTCCTGGTCGTCCGGGTGCATCAAAATTTGGTTATAGCCTGAGAAGGCGTCCATAAACGTCAGCATCTCGTTGCCGGCCGTCGATTCGACTAGGCGATCGATGCTAGGCAACGGGTAGCTGTCCTTAGGACATGCTTTGTTGAGGTCGGTAAAATCGACGCAGATGCGCCATTTACCGTTCTTCTTCTTAACGACTACCGGGTTGGCTAGCCATTCCGGGTAACGAACTTCAGTGATCGAGCCAGCACCGAGTAGACGCTCGACTTCTTCAGCGACTGCTTTGGATCGTTCTGGTCCCAACTTTCTTCTCTTCTGTCGGATGGGTTTGAAGTTGGGATCAACGTTGAGTTCGTGGGTCGTGATAGCTGGATCGATTCCCTTCATATCAGACATTGTCCAGGCGAACGTGGATAGGTTTTGCTTAAGGAACTCGAGAATCTTCTGCTGCATTTCGTCGGGTAAAAATGCGCCTACTCGGACTGTTTTGCTTGGGTCCGAGTCATCAACTGGTACTTCGAGAACTTCTTCCTTTTGCGGGCAAACTTTGCTCGCGGGGGGAGAGACTGAGTTGACGAGTGATTGAGAGCGCTGAATTTTAACCGTGGCGATTAAGAGATCTCGCGCTGCCTGCTGATCGCCTTTCAGAGTTTTGATTGATCCGTCTGACCCTGGGAATTTAACACACTGGTGGTACGTTGATGCGATTGCTCGCATCGAGTGCAACCATGGGGTGCCAAGTATAACGTGGTAAGGAGCCTTAGAGCCGACCACAGAGAACTTGACCGTTCGCGTGACTCCGCATGCATGAACCGAGAGGCGGATTGTGCCCGCGATTACCTCTGACGAACCGTTGAATCCCGTCAGGGTCCGAGTAGAAGGCTTGACGTCATTGAGGTCAATTCCCATCTTGATGAGAGTTTCGCGAAAGATGATATCGACCGAGCTCCCGGTATCGATAAGTACTTTCGTGACGTCGTACTTGTCGACGCCGAGCACGACGAGCAAAGGGTCGTTATGAGGGAGGTGCACGCCGAGTGTATCATCGGACGAGAAGGTGATCGGCTGATCGTCTACTTGCTTCTGGGGCCACCGTTGGGAAGTGGTGGCTTGCCTTCGGTGGTCTTTGACTGCTCTTACCGAATCACCGCAGGGAGGTGATCCACCCATAATGACGTTTATCCGGGGACGAGCTTTTGCTTGCTTGGCGCGGAGCACATCACGAAGGTCGTTACTCGTTTCGGCAGCATCCCTTTTCTTGCGGTTAAGGGTTATCCGCAGGTCACCGATCTTCGCGTTGAGTTTGTCGCGCAGATCACAGTTCGGCTTTTCGGCGGACTGCTTTAGGGAGGATTCTTGTGCTGAAGCTTTCGCGGCTCGATTCGAGTCGATCTTTCGGCGAAGATCGGTGGAGACTGGCGTTTCCTCGATAGTAGGTCGGGACTTTTGCTCGAGGAAGGATCGGAGATCCGTTGTACCGTCTGGGGTTTCCATGTCATCGTCCTCGTCGGACGAGGATCCCGGTTCGCTCCTTCTTTGAGGCTGGACGCGGATTACTTCAATGCGCTGGCGATTGGCGGGCTGATCGTCGTCCGCCGAGTCGTCGTCATCGTCGGTTTCGCGAGCAGCCTTCTCGGCATCCTTCGCCTGTTTGTCGTTTTTACGGTTTTTGCCTTGCGATTTTCGCTGAGCCTTCTTATCTTTGTTTCTGCTCCAGCTGTTTTCCCCTTTTGGTTTGGGTTTTGGCGGCTGGATCTTGTAGTCTCCGCTTTCGATCGAGGAGAGGAACTGGGCATAGAGAGATTTGCACTCGGTCGTGTCGTGCCCCTTCACGTCATGATACTTGCAATGCTTCGTGAGATCGATGGGAGTTCTGGTCGGTCCTGGAGCTGAATCGACTTTAGCCACGACACCAGCACTCGGGGTACTGGGAGACTCATCTGGAGAGTCGGTCTCTCGCTGATAAACATTCCACTTTTTATCATGCATAACCATGGTTGAGACAGGGGCGTTGTTCTCATCCACGACGTAGAGGAGACCTCCTTTTTTGCTGCTGTTATCAGCTGGTCCGTGCTGGCGTGGCTCTGGCCGAGTACCCGCACTTTTGGCTGCAACTGGCTTGGCGGCGTTCTGCTTCCGAATTATTGCCTTGGTATCTTCTTCCATTCGGATGAAGTTGTAAGATCGGGCGATAGCGTCAGGGAGCGAAGTCGTAGGGTTGGAATACAGGTCCTTACGAAACTTCGAGTTGACGAGGAGAGTGTTCATCAAAGCGTCGATAGCGATGTGATCAGGGACGTCGACTCGGGAAACGATCGTCTTGAACTTTTCCATGTAGTCCTTGAGGCTTTGGTCTTTCGCTTGTGCCATATTCCAAAGGCTGGAAGTGGTCGCTGCTCGCTTGGCGAACATGATGTAGGTCTTGAGGAATACTGCTGAGAGATCCCGGAAACTGCGAATCGAGTTCTCGCCGAGCTGCGAGAACCAGGTTAGCGCTTGCTCGTTGAGTGTCTCGACGAAGAGCTGACAGTATCCTGCGTCCTTCTCTTCGTCGGAAAGGCGAGCTCTGGCCATAGCTATGTTGAAGGCTGTCAGATGTTCAACTGGGTCGCCGCCGGGCTTGTACTCGGGGAGGCGGAGCTTTTCTATTTTGCGGAGCTGGACCCTGGTTAGCTCGCTGGCGAAGGGCGAACGCGAAGTGGAGGCGATGACGCTGTCGATCTGGGGGGCTGCGCTCGTCGCTTGGTGGATCTGCGAGCTCATTTGTTGAAGGCTAAGTTTGAGCTCGGCGATTTCGCGAATCGTCGTTTGGTCTGCTGTAATCGGAGTAGGGAGTACGGCAGGAGGGCCGTTAGGGTTAGATTCGTCCACGGCGCGATCTTCCGCCGGAGTTGGAGGGAAAAGATGCCGGCAGACGGGCTGAGAACGGTTTGTCGGTCCAGCAGGAGCGGTGAGGGCAGCTACGAGAGCGGCGAGTTGTTCGTTCGTCGTTTTCTGGACTTCCTCGTGATGCGCGAGGCGAGCCATCACGGAACTCATGAAGTCCGACGAGAGAAAAGGAGGAGGAGGCGGAGGCGTAAGCTCGGGCACTTCGCCGGAAGTGCCAGGGTTCGAGTCACCAATCGTCATACTGATCTAAGAAACGTTACTCTGATCGGCCCCACGGTGGGCGCCAATTGTTTGAGGTGAGTTTGGTCGAATGAAAGTAAAAGAACTCAAGAGTGGGATGAACAGAGACGTTTTATTAGAGTAGGAATCACGAGGGTACAAGAGTAAGAAAGCCGGCTAGTCGATGCTCGGTGAGCTCCTAGCCGGAAGTACAAGAGAAAGCGGCGAGATACAAAGAGAGTAAAGGAAACCCTAATTCTTGCCGCAAGTCTAAGTGTCTAAGTGGTGATACCCTTCTTTCCTGTCCTCAACTCCTTATATAGTCTCCTAGGTCGGTTGGCTTTGACCTAATCCGTCCCCTTCGTTATGGGCCTTTTGGCTTAAAGGCCCAGTCGAGAAGACTGCTCGGCCCGAGCCGCCTGATCGTTTCCATCGGCTTCTCGTCGTTCAGCTATAGAGGTCTCGAGCCGAGTCGCGGCTCGTCAGAAGCCGTCTCCGAGCCGGTCATCCTTTGAATGGTAGTAATGGGCCTCCTATTCGCTGGGCCTTGTGGATGGTGCCAATCCATCCCCAACAATCTTCTCTCTCAGATCTTCACGGACGAACCACAAATCTCATTTTAGCTTCCAATTCGCTTTTTTTAGTCTTCTTCTTAAACACAGACCCGTTTAGTCGCTCTTTATGTCTACGACGATCAAGACACCGGGCTGCAGCTCTGGTTCCGGTAATCAGCGGCAGCCTAGTCGTTTACAAAAGAGACCTCCGGCGTTAAAGATAGTTCCTGCCCCGACGAATAACTGGAAAACGGCTATACCTCTCCTCTCGCCGTTAGCTCTTTCCCCAGACTCACCGGTCTACCACCAACCGCCGGTTGAGAATCAGACCAAAGCTGCTGCGGTTGCGGTTGAGAAGACGCCAGTTTTTAAGACGTGGCAGCATCCTGCGGCGCCGTTTTGTTACGAGCCATCATCGACGTTTGTTCCACCGTTCGTACCTGTTTAGTTTTAGATCCAAAGGTTCAAAAAGTACAGTTTTCTTTTTTTGTCTTTTGGTCTTGTGTAGATCTAATGGCCCACATTTACGCGATTTGTTTTTAAACAAACGCGCGTTTTACTATTTTATAGTTGGAACAACGCGATTTGCTTTAAAAAATAAAAATTAAAGACTATTAAGGGTCTGACTGATGTAACCGCAGCGGTTGCGGTTGCGGGAGTTTTTGGGTGCGGGTGGTTGCGGTTTTAAGTGTTTTCTAGAGATTTGTACGACTGGTACAACTGTTAGAAATTGTTGCGTTTGCGGGACACTTATGACTGGTAAACTACCAAACGCAACATCTGTTAAATAATAATTTAACAATATTTACATTTTATGTAATTATAAAAATATTAAAAATCATAATAATATGATAAATATAAAATTTATATTTATAAAATCATATTATTCAATTTTAAAAATTTATAGAAAATATTTTAGTTTTGAATTTTTATAATATAAATTGAAATATAATATGAATACATTTTACAATTTCTATTATTTCAATTGAAATTTTTATTGGATATTTTTAGTATTATTTTTATTTATTCTGTTTTTAAAGAAAAAAAATTTACCCTCCCGCAACCGCCCGCAACCGCAAACGCTAGCTGTAAGCAGCTTTTGATTTTAAGAGGTTCGGAGCGGTTCGAAGCGATTTGTAGCGTTTTCTGTGATTGTTTCGAAACGCCAACAACCGCTATAAACCGCAAAAGCTGCGTTTGCGGGTGGTAGCGGGAAAACTAGTCAGCACCTAAATAACTTATGTGTCTGTTTACCGGCATGGTGCAACTGAGCAAAACGCATAGATCAGTCGGTCGTCAAACACATCGAAAAGTCTAATCCGGATTTTCCTTTTCAAAAATGGACCGTTTAATTTAATTATTGTGTATGTCTATGCATATAAAAGAATACTACGGCTTCGAATGTTTACAACCGGCCCAAATCAAGATATTAGCCCAAAACAATGAAATAAGGTCAAAGCCCAAACCAATCAGATATAATAAATCAAAACCCAAGACCAAAAAGCAATTGCTTCCTTCAATCTTCTAACTCCTCCTCTGAAGTCTATTTTTTACCGAAAACAATCTCTCATGGAAAGCTCTTTACAGACTCATCCTTCACAGTCACAGGTTCCTTCTCTTGCTTGTTTTTTGCTTTGCTTTTGTTCCTATCTAGATCTTCTTCTTCATTTCTCACTCTGAGCCGGCCGCTTAGGGCATCACAATTTGTGAAAATTTTAGTTGTATACAGAGCACAACTTTTTTTTTCACATGAGTAATAAAGACAAAGTTGTAAGTGAGTTTAGGGCATCAAATAAATTTGAAAATGCTAGACCGGCCGGCACTAGCTAACTTTGTAGCTCACATTAAGATTTAAAACTTATAGCTGAACAAAAATTCAGTAAAATCGATAAATAAAGACCAATCCAGTTACAACAAAACATCGAAAATTATACACTGTGCTTCGGTTTCGATCTCAAATGCTCTCCCTTTCATACTCCTTATACCACTCTAACTTAATAATAAAAATGAGACGACAATGAAGCTTAAATTAGTATCAATCTTGTTGATAGTAGTGAACATTTACAAGTGGAAAACAAGAATATCTTGAAACTCTAATAACTCTGGCTATTGTTCGCTTGCTTGTGTTCTTTATAACCTGGAGGTCCCGGACACCACTACATATCAAATGACCAAAGGGGCTTTTCTGCTAAAGAAGCTTACAAGGAAGAAAACAAAAAGACTTCACACTACAAAAAAACATGGGATATTCTGACGAAAATTCTGACGAAAATTCTGACGAAATTTCCGAAAAAATATCGAAGAAACTAAATATTATAAAGTGGTCTTGTCAGAAATTTCCGACGAAATATGATATGTCGAAATATTCCAAAAATATAGAGGTTTCAGTTTGGGATTTTGATTTGGAATTTTATTTTTTCAAAAATTTTCGGAAATTTCTGGTGGAATTCCAACGAAATGGTAATTCCGCCGGAATGTCATAGAAATTGACTGATGAAATTTTGACGAATTATTTTGTCAGAATTTTTTCACGGAAATTCGTCGAATTTTGTCGGAAAGTTTTGATAGATAAAATTCGTCAAAAATTTTTAACAGAATTTTGACGAAATTGGTATTTCCGTCGGAATTTCGTTGTAATTTTCTGACAGAATTCCGACAAATAATTGATTTCAATATAAAATAATCTATATAAATGTAAAACTGGATATCAACATGGTCACACAAATATATATTATGTGTCTAATAGGACGTGAATTAACAATTGTTCAATTTTTCAATTTATAAAATCATCCAGGAATATATCAACGAGACATAAAATCTCGCATACAGAATTATGTACTTAAACACTCATATAAACACTTATTAACTAATTATACATATTGATATCTCCATATAATCATCAAAAATATATTAGAACATAATTATATTATAAAAGTTTTTCAGATTTTAGTTTTTGTTATATTTATATATAAATTTATCAAACGTTTTTAACATAATTTTATTATAAAACGTTTTTCAAATTAGTTTTTATTATATTTATATATAAATAATATATTTATTATAAACAACTGTAAATATTATTTTACGAAAAAGAAATAAAATAATTTCAAATATATATTTTTAATTTATTTACAAAAATTTTGACGGATATTGTTCGTTCCAACGAATTTTTTTTCCAACAAAATAATACTGACGATTTCTTTCATCGGAAAATTGTCGAAAATGATTTATTCTGACGAATTTCCTACGAAATCTTCCATCAATATTAACTTGTTTTCTTGTATTGTCATGTCTTCCTCACCGTTAAACTTGACTTCAAGTAACATACGTAGCATGAAACGATTAAACATGATGCAAGCATTTCATTAATAGTTTTGGTGTAAAATAATAATCAAATTGTCTTGACTGGCAGGAAATGTTGATACTAAAAACATGAGCAAGTGACACCTCTCTTCTTTCTCATTTTTAGTAAAGAAATCGATCAGAAAGAATGCATGCCTACTTATATATTTTGACACCGATAAGTAAAGCAATCTTCGACCTCTTTTAGTTTAGTGATTTCCATTTGGGACGCCGTATGAATTCAGACTTTTAAAATAAAAAACAACAATCACACAAAGATTAAGTCGAATTGATTCTTAGGGGATTACTAGTTAGTACAAGAATATTGATAAAGTGGCAGTCGTGATGCATGTGACAAATGTCCAAATGGAAAAAACCAAAATCTAAACCTAAAATTGACTTAAAATAATTGTGCTAAGAGATGTGGGGCGAAAGTTGTTGGCTCACCACGCCCTGCAATTAGTCTTATCTATTTGTATTCTACAGCATCGCAAAGAAATGAAATCGTTTTATTAAGATTATCCTATAGATTATTACTATGTGCTTGTGAATTGTGATCATTTGCAATTTCTCTGCAACATTTTCAATTTACAAGGTCATGTCAGGCACAACGGAACGACATAGTTTTGTCAGAAGTTTATATAGAGACAATTGAATAAGTGAACTATAATTGAGCTAATTTGTTTTAAAAATAAACAATTATTTTGTGAGAAATTAGAAAGAAACTTTAAAAATAAAAAAATAAAGAGAAACTTATAAACAAACAAACAACAACAACAAAAATATGGCGTATCAATGCATGGCGGCATGGTTAGTAACTTGTTAAGAAAATACAGTTTCTTCAAAATGATTCTCAATTAGTATTTCAAAACTAGACATTATTAGTCATTGAAGATTTACAAATAAAAAGACAAACATTTGATAGCCAAATACTTGTTGTAATGGAGTTATCAGATAGTGGTCTATGTTGGTTGAGACTGTCATTTTCTTACTAATGGTGCGAGTTGTCGGGTATCGTGGGAGGAACGCGAAGTTGAAGTCTAGGCTCAAAAAGGTTTGCTCAATGCTAGTTTTTGAAAAGTTCATGTGAATGAAAAAAACTAGTAGTAGATCAAAATAGTAACTTATATATAATAAATATGTATAAGTATAATGTGTGTAATCTTTTGCTGTGATGGTGAATTATAGTTTTAAGAAACACTGTGAAATTGTTGCGATCAAAATGTCATCCCAAATTATTGACCATCAATCCAATATTTGATGGAGAAATATTTGATAATCACACTGAGCTGGAAACCAATCTGTTTTTTTCTTTCTCTTGTCTTGGTGTACTTTGTCTTGTCTTAACATGAAGAATTTTAAGTCACCAACTCCTCCTCCACTCAACCAATCATCCTCCAAGAAACGTTTATTTTATTTCTTGTTAATTTAATCGAAAACATTTTAAACACGATGAACAGAATTTTCAAGTCCAAGAGAACTAACACGGTGTTGAATAATGTCACAAAAAAAGATCTTAGATTTTCTTTCGCAAATTAGGTCAACTAATAAAATGGTGGTGAAAAGACAGAGAAAGAGTTGCGAATGCGATTTTCTTAAGTTTGTGAGTGTCAAATTAGGTAATCTTTACCCGACGAGAAATCCAAAGAGAATGGAGACAACAAGAAGAACATCATCTGTCAAACATACTAGCTCTTTTGTATATCAACTTTATAATGTTATGGTCTCAAGCTGTAATGATGTCACGCACACACAACAATTATGCTAATATTTGAATATCATTCAATTGAAAAACCGATTTGACCGATAACTGGTTCTAATGGATTTTGGAGTAAACTATATTTTATAAAGATTCCATCATTTATGTTTTTTGTTTTAAATGTTTGGTTGGAGAATGAAGAATGTTCAAAACAGTCCAGGTCTGGGCATCCAGATCTTTGGATCGGGTTCGAATCTTCTCGGGTCTGAGTCTTTCGGATCTTGGAAATCTAGACTCATATAATTTTTGGATCAGTTTTGGATCGGGTTTTGTCAGATCCGGATCTGTTTGGGTCTTTAATTCTAATGCCTATAAATTATCCAAAAATATTTGGGATCCATATTGGATCCGAACGGAGTTTAGGTATTTAAGATCTGAAAAAAATATGACATATTATATTTAATTAATATTTGTCATATATATCTAAAATTTTACAAAATAACTTAAATTAAACTATTAAAAATTAAAATAAAACATTTTAAACTCTAAATTTTAAAATTTCATGTTACTCAAAAATGTTACAAAATAATAACAAATATTGTCAATAAATGATATTTCAACTAAATCATAAAATAATATATATATATATATATATATAAAACAAAAATCATAGTTTTAGATATACGTGATTTTAAATCAGGTACAAATCGGTTCTTATCGGATCGGGTTTATTCGGGTCGGTTTTTTAGGGTACAAGAAATTTAAGACCTAAAAGATACTTGTAAATTTTCGGGTCGATTCTAAATCGAATATTTTTGGGTCAGTTCCAGATCGGATCCTCGGGTCCGGATAAAATGCTCAGGCCCAACGCAGTCATTCCACTAAACAAAAGGCCCATTCATGTTTATGTTATTTTTTCTGAAGAAAAAAAATCCCATCTATTATATTAAAAGAGAAGTCATAACCTTAATTCATGTGTGATTTTTTAAAAAATGGACCATTAACTAGAATTCACTTATCATTCATTAATTATTAAACATATGGTTCGATAATATATCATTCCTAAAAAATTACTCCCTAAAAATCAGGACTGATTGACAAACACATATTTGAATACTTAATAAATAATTCATACTGGTGTAAGTTAGATAAACCATCCTATATTAGGATGTTTTGGTAGGAATAATATATGTGAGAGTGTACGATTGAATAGACCATCATATAGTGTGGGTGATTGGTTGGGATTTAATTTGCTACTTTAGTTTTATTTAATTTTAAAGCATTAAATTTTACCAATCATGTTGTAGCTTTATTTTTGTTAGTCAAAGCCTACAACAAATTACTATTAACTTTTATCAATCATGCTTTAGATTTAATTTTAAAGCTACAGCAAAAAATCTAAAGCAAATTTTTTTCTTATGTATTTTAGGCAAACAACCTACATCCTTGTTTTATAAGCTGTAGAAACTTTAAAATGAAAAAAAACTATTTATGATATCAAATAAGTTAGATAATCATGATAAAAACATTTATAAATATTTTACTTTAATTCTGGATGTTTTCAAAACTGTTGAAATAGGGGGTGATTGGTTCGACTGTGGCTGTAAAAATTTAGCTGTAAAAATTTAGCTTTAGGTAAGTTGGTTGTAGGTGTAAAGTTGTTACTGTAGATTTTTTTGCAGAGACTTTTGCTGTAATTAAATTTGTTGTAGTTGTAGGTTATATGTTATAGATATTTCAAAATAAAATATGGATGTATATGTAAAATAATTATTTTTATCAACTAAAATAATTTATATTAATGATTTTTATAAACTATCAAAGTTTACTGTTATTTAAATTGTGATATATAAATAATACTTTATGTTATGTAAAATATTCCAACAGTTTTGAAAACACCCAGAATTAAAGTAAAATATTTATAAATGTATTTATTATGATTATCTAAATTATTTGATATCATAAATAGTTTTTTTTTTCATTTTAAAGTTTCTGCAGCTTATTAAATAAAGATGTAGGTTTTTTGCCTAAAATACATAAGAAAAAAATTTTGCTTTAGATTTTTTGCTGTAGCTTTAAAATAAATCTAAAGCATGATTGGTAAAAGTTAATAGTAATTTGTTGTACGCTTTGACTAACAAAAATAAAGCTACAACATGATTGGTAAAGTTTAATGCTTTAAAAATAAATAAAGCTAAAGTAGCAAGTTAAATCCCAATCAATCACCCACATTTTAAATAACATAAAATATTATTTATATATCACATTTTAAATAATAGTAAACTTTGAAAATTTATAAAAATCATTAATAAAAATTATTTTAGTTGATAAAAATAATTATTTTATATATACATCACAAATTTTATTTTGAAATATCTACAATATATAACCTACAACTACAACAAATTTAACTACAGCAAAAGTCTCTGCAAAAAAATCTACAGTAACAACTTTACAGCAACCAATTTACTTACCGCTAAACTTTTACAGCTAAATTTTTATAGCTACAGTCGAACCAATCACCCCTAGTATAGTTGAAATAACTATCAAACCATAAAACCATTTGTAGGCATACCATTTCAACTAAAATTAACCAGTAAACCTCTATTTATATTATTGTAGTCACTAAAACATTATGAATGCATGTTTAATCTTTATATATATTAGTAAGTTAAATAAGGAAATAATGATCCAAAATAGATATTATATAGAAGAAAATACAAATACATATAAAAACTTGAAACAACATATTCAACAAAAAAAAAATAAACGGCAAAACTATTATGTTTTAAAAAATAATAGACACACCTCATATATATTATAATATACCACTTTAAAATTAAAAATAAAATGTTTATATAAAATAAATGAAAATAAACACCTGTACGGTTGTGCGGGTCGAGATCTAGTTTTATGTTACTAAAAAAGACGCATGAGACAGGACATAACTCAATTTATGCATTTGTTTTTTTTTGCAAAAACAAAGACAGTATAATCTTGAGAAAAAAAAAACAAATTTAGTAGATTAGTACTTAACATTTTTGTGAATGACTGATATCATGAGAAAAGAGCTGAATATCCTTTTTGGGTCGTATCTTAATAATAACTAATTAGTACTTAACATTTTTGTTTTGCTAATCAAGTATGTTGACTTCTTTTTTCTACAGTAACTTTAGAAAGTATACTAGTTGTTTTAAGGAAAAAAAAGATGATTGATGGGTCATAAAATCATAACAGAGTCAATTATGTTACTATTTAGAAACTATTGCAAACAAAATCTTAGTCTGATACTCCATTTAGGGTTGTTGAAAAAAGATGTGAAAGTCCTGATATTTGAATAAGAGATATATTAATTACGACCAGTGGAACAAGTACGACCTGCATCACTCCATTTCAAAAAATTAATTAACAAGAACTCTCTCTCTCTCTCTCTCTCTCTCTCTCTCTCTCTCGATTCCACTTTTTTTTCCAGATTCAAAATCTCTCAATTTTCTCTCTCTACAAAGTCTTAACTGATTCAAGTCTCTTCCTCCTTCTTCTTGTTCTTCCTCTGCTTCACCACTTTTTTGTACTTTACCCTCTCCAATACGCGCAAAAGGCACATCATAAGACATCAATGGTCGTGTCTTCCTTTTTAAGTACCGCCCATAATCCCCAATGATTAATCCCCTTTTCATGCGCGAATCCCCCACCTCGTTTCTCGCCAAAGCTCAACCATTCCTCTTCTCAAAAACCCTTTTTAATCTTCTTTAACCCCAACAACCCCTGAGAGAGAGAGAAAAACACAAACTTTATTCAAATCTCTCTCTGTTTTCAAAGTCTCGATCTTTACTCGAATCTCTCTCTCTCTCTCTCTCTCTCGCCATGGTTGCAGAAGCTTGGCTTGTGAAGATGAGCACCAATCTCAAACACGCCCTCCTCCTCGAACCCTCCTCCTCCAACAAAAAAACCCCTCTCCCCAAACAAACAATCGGGATCCTATCCTTCGAAGTAGCCAACATCATGTCCAAAACAGTCCACCTCCACCGCTCCCTCTCCGACACAGACCTCTCCAACCTCAAATCCCACGTCTTCCTCTCCCAAGGAGTCACGACCCTCGTCTCCTCCGACGTCAACCACCTCCTAGACCTCGCCGTCTCCGAGAAGCTCGACGATTTAACCCGCGTGGCTACCGTGGTGTCCAGGCTAGGCAAGAAGTGCAACGAGCCCGCCTTGCAAGGCTTCGAGCACGTCTACGAGGACATAGTGAACGGTGCGATCGATTTCAGGAAGCTAGGGTTCTTGGTTAAGGACATGGAGAGTATGGTTAAGAAGATGGAGAGGTTCGTTAACGCTACTTGTAGTCTCTACTGCGAGATGGAAGTGATGAACGAGCTTGAGCAGGCTGTGTTGAAGCTTCGGAGAAGCGGACAGGGGCAGCAGCATCAAGGGAGCGTTAAGGCTTTTGAGCAGAAGCTTATGTGGCAGAGACAGGACGTGAAGAGTCTTAGAGATGCTTCCCTTTGGAACCAGACTTATGATAAGGTCGTTGAGATGCTGGCGAGGACGGTTTGCACGATCTACGGCAGGATTGAGACTGTGTTTGGTGGGTTGGGTCTGCGAGGTAGAAAGGATTCGAGTTTGAAGAGGGAAGTAGAGGAGTTCACGCGTGGCGCGGATTTTAGTTTCCCTTGTGGGACTAATCCAGGGAGGATGTTCATGGAGTGTCTCTCGGTTTCTAGGAGTTATGATGAAGAAGCTAATGATGACGCTCGTATCATGTTTCCTAGAACAATGAAGAGCACTAAGTTTGGTTCCAAGAGCAGGTTAACTCAACACGCTTCAGCTTCGACCGTTGGAGGGTCTGCTTTGTCTTTACACTATGCGAATGTAGTGATAGTTGTGGAGAAGCTTCTCAAGTACCCTCATCTAATAGGGGAAGAAGCTAGAGACGATCTTTACCAAATGCTACCGACGAGTTTGAAAACGTCCTTGAAGGCTAACCTCAGGTCATACTTGAAGAACATTTCGATCTACGACGCTCCGCTAGCTCACGACTGGAAAGAGACTATAGATGGTATACTCTCTTGGCTTGCTCCCTTGGCTCACAACATGATCAGATGGCAGAGCGAACGGAACTTCGAGCAGCATAACCAGATTGTGAAGAGGACTAATGTGCTTTTGCTTCAGACACTTTACTTTGCTGATAGGGAGAAGACGGAAGCTGCGATTTGTAAGCTTCTTGTCGGGTTAAACTACATTTGCCATTACGAACAGCAGCAGAACGCGTTGTTGGATTGTGCGAGTAGCTTTGATTATGAAGATTGTTTTGAGTGGCAGAGTCAATGCCAAGCAGCTTACTTGGACTAACATTTGGTTTTGTTTTAAGTGTTGTTTTATAGATAAATTTGTTTATGATTCAACACATTGTGAATATCTAAACTCTCTACTGTTGTTTGCATACATAAAAAAGATTGTGGAATTGGGGTTTCGGTTGTGACTTTGCTCCAATGTTTTGATATGGTTAGAATCATTGTTAGGCAATGATAAAAATGAAAACAAGATTCTTTGCAGATGGGTAAATAGAGCCAACTACCAAGAGAGAGGTTTGGTGAAGAAGGGCATTTAATCAGAGGGAGAGTGGGTAGAGAGTGTGCATTGATTGATGTCTTATTAAATCAGTTTTGACAGTGTTAAAAGCTATGACTAGCATATAAGTATAATTACAGCCTCTGGTTTTTCTATCTTCTCACATGAGTTTGATAATGTAAACGCTTTTATACTCCACCGTATACAATTATGCTCTTGGCACACTCAGGATCAGGGACTTCGATTGAGTCTGAGACAATGCAGGTCGATCCCTGCCTCACTCTCAAGCTAATATCCTTGTCCTGAAAACATAATTAACTACAATAAATTACACCTTAGTCAGCAACCATTTCAGAAATGCATGCCTAAAACTGGTCAATATAGATGCCTAAAATGAATGAAAAAGCTACCTCTTTAACGGGCGGGTTTGTCTGTCTAATCATGGATTATTACATTGTTGATTTGTCCGTGGAGCATGCAGAAGTGAGAACGTATTGTTGCAGAGCAGAGCCTATTAAAGTTGCAGATATGTTAGAAAAAGATTATTAAACACAAAATATCACACATCGGTAGTTGGAAGGGATCTTAAACAATATATAAAGCCATTCTTTTTGTTACCGATTGATTTAAAGTTAGAAGTCTATCTAGCTTAATATGGTATCATCGCCGATCAACGCATTCTAACCTGATCCACATCGATCTGGTCCAAACTTGGCTCATCAATTTTTGCCCGGGCATTCCGAGATTAATGTTAAAGAGCCATCATCTCGGAGGTACGTATTAAACATAAAGTATTATATATCGTTAGTTGGAAGAGATCTTAAACAATATATAAAATAGATGGATCACTCTTCTTATCACCAATTGATTTTAAGTTGGAAACTCATCTAACTTAAGAAAGATGACAATTAATTAATAGCCATTTCGTGAAGTTGTCAAATTCGGTGTAGTCACTATCAGAGATAATAGTCTGGTACCACGACTTTCCTGCTGCCTTGATTGCCAATGCCTCTTCATGTCATTATTGAAAAGAAAAGAGACAGTTTTTGATTTCTATATTGTGTACAAGATACCAACATAGACAAATCCATACTTATACAAACACGAGACGAGACACATGAACAAATATCATAAAAGCAATAACACTATCTTTGTAGACTCCGGTTACTAAAGATGGCTATCAAGTTGGTTTGATATAACCATCGGTTCCACCAGATAAAGGATGCATGGTATTGTTCTTCTCTTTCTTATTCTGTTTTCCTTGGATCCTGTAAGCTCGTCTCGATATGTGAGGGAGTCACTGTAATGACCCAAAATTCAATTCCAACCCATCAATTTGTAGTCTGTCAAGACCTAGGTCCAGTCGAAATGGTCCAAAGTATTTTCTATAAATATCCATTTCTCCATTTTGTTTTCTTCACCAAAGCATCAAGTAGAGAGAGAGAGAGAGAGAGAGAGAGAGAGAGAGAGAGAGAGAGAGAGAGAGAGAGAGAGAGAGAGAGAGAGAGAGAGAGAGAGAGAGAGAGAGAGAGAGTTAAGAGAAATGAAAATGGAAAACTTTTGCAGAGACTGAGCCACCGCCGTAGCTTGTTGCCGGAGCCACCGCACGCCGTGATCACGCAAATCTTGTCACCACCAATCGCAGCCTAGGTAACGAAGGAAACCGCCTTGTTCGTAAGTTAAGTTTCATCCGTTTAGTAAATCGCCATAACTTCTTAACCATCCGCCACCATCGCGTTCCTCTCGTCGAGAGGAAGCCACAGCCATCGACCGCGTCCCAATCAGAGCCCGGCGAAGCCGCACGTGCCGTCAGAAGTTTCGTCGTCCTTGCACGTGAAAACAAGCGCCGCTGCCAGAAATCATCTTCGCCGCTGGTGATTTCCTGGTAAGCCGCCGCCGTCTTGGTCCACAGCCGGAGACCGGTCAACGGTGACTCGCTGTTTGACTCGCTGACTCGCCGGTGACTCGGCGACTCATTGAGTCAACTTGCTGACCGGTCAAACCGGTTTGGTTAGGTCAGTTAATTACGGTTAGAGATTAAACCGATTGGTTATTGGAAATTGATTTTTGGTTAGGAGTAAACCTGTTTGCAATTAAATTAGAATCTGGTTCAATTGAATTCGAATCGGTTAAAGTAAACCGGTCGGTTATGTCAAATTGATTTTTGGTCAAAGGTTGACCAGGTTGACCGTTGACAATCGGGTTAACTTTTCTGTAAACTTTGATTAGACCTTTTTTGAGCCGTTCGAAGGGCGTTATGACTCGAATTTTTGCCCCGTTTCAGATTTGGAGTCTAGTTGAGCAGTTGGAGTTCATAGATACCATTTCTCTTATTTGCTAAGGTGAGGGCTACTCCGTTAAATCCCGAACTAGTTTAGTACTACCATTATAAATATGTTAGATTCGAAACATGATCCGTCTCTTTGAATCAAATTTATTTGAGAATCTTGTTTGTTATTTTTATTATTGATTGTTAAACCAAAATAGGATAATGGAGGATTTAACGGTTGATTGAAATGATTGATTTTAAGAACTCTTATATATATAAGGAGATTGAGGGGTATAAAGACGTCTGTACTAGGCCGCCTTTTTGAGGAGATTTGTGGGGGTATAGAGGTTTGTACTAGGCCGCCTATTTGTGGAGATTTGCGGGGGTACAGAAACGTTTGTACTAGGCCACCTGTTTGTGGAGATTTGCGGGGTACAGAGACATTTGTACTTACGACGCCTTAGTGATTGTGGGGATACAGAGTGGACTACTGTACTAGCGACACTGTAGAGTTATATTATATATATATATATATATATATATATACCCTTATGAGGAAATACTGAGTGCAAAGAGTGTATTTGTGTACTATCATCACATTGGTTGTAGCATGTCTAGTGCATTAGACATATGTTGATTGTTCTGTGTGGTGTAATAGACATAATGTGTATTTCATGCTAGAGGTAGGTCTACATTTTTTTAGTGCTATGAATTGAGTCACTAGTTTGTGGTTTAATATCCCATGCCTACTGAGTGACTTCCATTTTGCTCGCTCCTTCTTTTTTCGTTTCAATAGACCAACGAGCAGAAGTGATTATATCAGACCGGTGCTTTTGGGCTTTTATTGCTTTTGGGATTTTATCGTTTATGTTATATTCTATTTCAGATTTTTAGATATATGTCGTTACAGTTAGATTGATTTTGTAAATTTTAACAGTAATCTACAAAGGATATAGTGAACTGCTTAAAGAGGATCAAGCCAATGAGTCCATACAGTGTCACGTTTTTAACTTCGTGTGTCAACTTGTCACACATGTGTGATTCGTTTCGGTGTGAAATTGTTAAAGTGATTAAACTTAAAAGGATTGATTCATTGAAGATTTTGCTGTATGATTTATATGCAACAGTAATTGCCAAACTTGTTTTCTTGATTAAATAAAAGAATTGGAGTCATCTTCGAATTTGGATTTTAGTCTTGTTATAAATGATGTCAACAATTTTGTTAAATATGCGAGGTAATTTGGTTTTTAGTTAACTCGGTTTGCCCAAAACCTTGCCGAACTTAAGCGAAAACACGACTGGGTCCTGTAATCAATTAACTTGTTCTTTAATTTTTTACACTGAACCAAAGTTTTTGGTTAGATTCTGGTTTAATTTGGTTTAAACTTTGGTTAATTTAAGTTGAGTTGGATTTTATTGTTTAGTATGACTTGAAATTTCGATATTAGTTTTGGTTTTGGTTTGATATAATCGGTACGATTCAGTTTGTTTAAAAAAAATCTGACCGACTTCCAAATCGAACCGAACAGAGAACCATTAAAAGTATGCTGATATGAACCAAATTCTAAACCTGGTTAAAATTTTGGTTCGGCATAATCTGTTCGATTTAGTTAGTTTTCGAGACCTAGATTTTAGGATGTATAAGTTTCCTGACCAAATAAAATTATCCAATCTGCTAAAAAGATGCGTCTATGTGGTATTAGTTGGTCACACATCTTTAACTCTATTTATTTTCTAGTTTTCTTGTATACGAATTTACAAGACATAAGCCATAAGGTTATGCAGTCTGCTTGGTTTCTCACGTATGAACAAAGATGACAAAACCTGCATCGCTTGTGATACGTGTGAATAGTGGAATATGCAGTTTCATGGTCCTGTTGATCTATTGGGCCTCCAAAACTCTCAGTTAAGCATCTTGAGGCTATATTTGTTTTTTTTTGAATGAATGCTAAATTTATTCATCAAAAAACTTGTTTATATCAAGAAGGTCTTTGTTTTGAAAAAAACTACAACTACTCCTTTACATCTTCAAAACTATGCTATGCACCCTATCCCCTGTCAAAACTTTCGATAATATTTACAGCCTTGTACCAAACCAATATTGCAAAATGCCTCCAAACCCTTAATTCCTTTTGATTGCACCAAACCAATATCCGTCAGCTTTATCAGAACCTGCAACGGTAGAGCCTGATCACCATGCCTGCGCTTATTATGCTCTCTCCACAACGTATATAGCGTGATTTGGAAAGCATATCTGAGACAGAACAGCTTCTTATTTTCCATTTTCAAGACAGACATGAAACTCGCAATGTCGTCCCATCTATTGGAAAAAGAGCTGCGCAAAAAACCTCTAGTAAGATGCTCCCAAACCTGCGATGAGAAAGGGCACTCGAAAAAAGAGGTGGTTCCTGGTTTCAACAGCTTTTTTACAGAGAACACAAGTAGTGTCAGTACCCTGGCTCCAGCAAGAAACCCGGTTCATAGTTGCAAGCCTATCCCGAAATACAATCCAAGTCATGACTGCAAATTTGGGAGTAGCGTTCGAAACCAAGTACCTCTTCCCCAACTACAACGACTGGGTCACTCTTGTCTGCAGCTAAGTCTCAAGAGTTGAATATTTTGGCTTAAAACCCGAGTTCCATGTCCACATATTGACATCTTCCACTTCATTACTCTGCTTCTCTCTAATGGCAACCAACTCCTCTTCAATCTCATTTAGCACAGCTCGTTTATGTCTTTTCCTCCTCCGTTTATTATGTATCACTTCCTCCATTGTAGCTTCTTTCCAAAGACCCGTCTCAATAGTGCCTCGATCATCCAGAAGGTCAGCCATCACACCCAAGTCAGACCACTTATCATACCCAACAACTTTCATGTGGAAGTATTTGCTACATCTCTAAGGTTAAGCATATTCCTCCATATCCAAGAGCACCCTTGAGCATTCCCATTCACTTCCCAGAAATTTTTCTTTTTGAGAAAATTGGTTTTGATCCATTTACCCCAAAGTGAGTTCCCGGTTAGCATTCTCCAAATAAGCTTCAAGCCATAAACTAGATTAACTTCCTTTAGAGCTCGAATACCCAGCCCTCCTTCCTGGTTTGTCTTACATATATCCTTCCAAGCCATTTTTGCACCTGTAGATTTAAGCTCTGCTCCCAACCATAGGAATGCAGAACATAGTTGTTCGATCTCTTTAATACATTGACTCGATCGGAAGTCTAAAGACGGCAGCCCAAAAGTTTACAATACTCATCAGAAAAGACTTGATCAATTGAAGTCTGCCAGCATAGGATAGAAACTGACTTGTCCACGTGCTGATACAACCCCTGATCCTTTCCAAAAGAGGCAGAAAGTCTTGTCTTCTCATAGCTTGAGTCATCAGAGGTAACCCTAAATAGCGGACAGGGAGATCACCTTCAGCAAAGGGGAAATTCATCAGAATTCTGCTCCTCTCAACTTCTGAAATACCCGCCTTGAAGATGGTTGATTTCTCTGAACTAATGGAGAGACCCGACCAAACTGAAAACTCATCAAACACAGAGAGATCCCCTTCAATAGATTCTTTAGAGCCCTCCACAAACACCATCAGATCGTCCGCAAAACATAAATGTGTGAGAGCAAGGGATTGGCAGCGAGGATGAAATATAAACTTCTTGTCCCTCACAGCTTTGTCGATTTTTTAGGACAGACCATTCATGCAGAGCATGAAGAGATAAAGTGAAAGGGAGCAACCTTGTCTCAAACCTGTAGCACTATGAAAGTAGCCTGCTAGCTCCCCATTAACCTGCACTGAGAAGGAAGGAGCAGTGACACATAATCTGATCCACTGAATGAACGTTGCAAACTCTGAGTTCATTCATTGGTTTATTTGACCTATTTTTCTGTGTATATGTATACATATAGAATTGTCTCACGTAGCATTGTCCAAGTTTCTTTCATCACCTGAGATCATAATGTCTGGATTTAACTTAGACTCCACATATTATTTTGCCACGACAAATATGCTTTTATAAATAGTGGTACTAGGGACAATGTAAATTAAATATCTGTATGAGATTCTTGGTAAAGTTATGAAATCTGGAGCAATCTCGTACACAACAACAAAAAAAAAAAAATCAATTCTCATTTCAGAACGAAACCTATGTTCAACAGACTTGAAAGTTATGGAATTGAGAATTCTAGTTCTAAAATTTCTACATACAATCAACTAATCGAAAATAACAACAACTCCAATAACATAGATTAAAGACTAACATATTAGAGTAAATTGCAACTGAAACGGGATGTGACTGAGGTGAAACAGATTTCGGTTTTGTCGAGAAACACAGAGACGAGGTGAGTTCAAGTGGAGGATTTAGGAGACAGAGTCGAGTTACGTTAGAGGTGAAGGAGACGAAGCCGGTTGTGACGGAAAAAGGAGCGTCGGTGATAGAGGTTAGGGAGACGACGAGGAGAGCATTATGTCGCTCTCGGTGGAGAAACCCTACCAAAGTAAATACTTACTTCTTTTTCCTTTCTTATAATATCAAAGTGGATATCTCTTTTTAAAATTATGGTTTAATTAATAACTAGATTTTGATCCGCCCTTAAAAAGAGTGGGTATATTTCTTGTTAGAAAATTATTTTACGTAATAAAAATTATGATTTCTGATAAATTATATATATTTCAACTTTTTATGTAATTTATTTTAAATTTGCTTATATGACTTATTTTTGTTATTTTAAATATGACTAAATTTTAGAAGACTCTAAATAATTATAACCCGTAATATGATTTTATTTATTTAAACCAAAATTAAACTTATTTTACACTGATTTTTTTTAATTAAATAAAATATTTTATATCTTCGACACCTTTGTATTGAAAAATTCATTTGTGCGTTTCAAAATATTTTCTATAATTTTATTAAATTTAGTTTATGTAACTTAGTTTTTATTTTAAATGAAACTATTTCTAAGGAGTTGAGATAATTCATACCCGTATTATGATTTTGTTGAGTTAATCATTTGTTATTTTAACTTGATTTTATTTTGAGATTTCATTTAATAAATGCTTTCAAATAATTAATAATGTGAAATATTTTGTGGAAATATATGGTGTAAACATTTAAGAAACAAAATTTTCAAAAAGCTAAGAATTGAATTATATTAAATATTCTTTAATGTAATTGCAAAATAATGACTTTTGATTGGTTACAAATACTGCTAGAAAATTTACAGGCACTTTTGTAATTATTTAGAAATCTCAGGGGTAGATTCATAAACATGCATCTGATTTAATAGTATAAATGGCAGAATCGTAACTTTGTATATTTCAAGATTATATGAATTATTCTATTCATTTTATAATTAATTAGATTCATTTTAAGTAATTCCTCAATAAGGGAATAATAAATTATTTATATTATTTGTTAGTTGCAAAACTAACCTACTCAGATTAATTGTGATAGTAAAAAGACTTCATGTGACAGGAAAGAAGGCTTTTCGAGAAGTCTTCCGACATAGTATTTCTTGGGAAGCCTTCTATAAAAATTTAAATTTCTAACAACTTTGATCGATTAAAAAACTAACATGTTTATCCGAAAAAACTTGTAAAAAAAATTTCTATTGAAAACATACAGAAAGTCAATTGCAAAAACTAACATATGCATTGACCTAGGCCTGGGCATAATAACCGAAATCCGAACCCGAACCCGGACCCGACCCGAAATAAAGGTATCGGATCGGTTTCGGATCTAGCTAAAAACCCGATCGGGTTTTATTTTTTTGATACTTCGGATTTCGTGTTCGGTTCGGGTTTTAACCGATATCCGAAGCGTAAGCCGAACTACCCGAAAATATATAGCATACAATATAAAAAAGATGACAAATCCCCAAAAAAAGTGAAGAGGATGAGTTTCGAACCCAAGAACTCTGGCTCAACTCTGTCATACAAGGCACTAGGCCACATTAACTACTTCGTTCATTTCATACGTCATTTTATTACAAATCAAACACAATGTATCTTAATTTTAGGTTTTAAATTATGTCCATTACTTCAGTATAACCCGAACCGAACCGAAACCAAATGATATATGATTACTTTACGGGTTTTATGATGCAATATAAAATATATCCGAACCCGAAATGTTATTACCCGAACCCGACCCGTACTAATAAATTTTTAGTATGGGACCTTTTAGCGTAAATCCGAAAATCCGAAAACCCGAAAAACCCGACCCGAATCCGAACCGATACCCGAACGCCCATTCTTAGTCTGGTGAGATTCATATTTAGCCGATATACCAATAATCATGGACTTGAGTTATCCATTCTTAGTCTGGTGAGATTCATGTTTAGCTTCTCCAAACACACATAATTTCTTAATGAAAGTTATCTAAATTTTGAAATAAAAAAAAAGTTTTGATTTTGGAATGAAATAAGAGAGAAAGTGAAAAAAATGGTTTGTGTGTGTAAGAAAAGAGGATATGAAGATGTAAATGTCTTATTGTAGATGCATATAGTGCTTAAAATAGGTTGTTCATAGTGGTTTTATGGATGAAAATGACAATGTTGTAAATAAAAGAGGAAAATGAAGATGATTGAGTAAAAGAAGCATTTTGACAAAAAAAAGTATTGACATTTCGTGAATATGATAAATAAAAATTCGTAATAAAAATCATGGATTATGGGATTGATTTGAAATTTTGAGTCATATGTACAAAAATCCCTTTTATTTTATGTTATTTTTTGTAATTATATATTAATAACAATTATCGACTGAAATTAAATTAAAATAACAAACTCTATATATTTTTAAAATATTTTTAGTTTTATATTTGTAACAAAAATTTTAAATTCTGAATATAATTATTAGGACAAGTATATTTTATATCAAAAATTCCATAATTCTTAATATCCAACAATATTTAAACATACGTTTTTTTATTTATTACTTTAAAAGTCAATTGCAATGCTCAATACAAATACAACGCACGACATTGTCAACAACACATTCCTTTTGATAATGACATTTGTCACTTGTGATCCCATATTTTTATTTTCCTTTTAGTTATAAGTTTTCAACATAATTAAATTCACATAAGCTATGGGACATGTTCTGCCTGCTAAGAGAAGGTAAAACCGGAGTGGGAAAATATATTAAGTACAATAAAAGGTATGAGGTTGAAAGAGCATGATTTGGTGCTTGTCAAACTCACTTTTCAAGCAACCATATACTGGATCTCGAGAGAATACAATGGAAGTAAGAACCACCAGCTTCATCACTCGGTAAGAGAATGAGCAAACATTATATCAGAAATCAACTGAAGTCACTAACAGCAAAGCTATCAGAAACTGAGGATAGAACACAAGTCTGTTGGATAATAGTCTCATGAATTCCAAGCCTGTTAAAAATCATTTTTTTACCAAAAAAATAATTTAATTTTGATCTTCTAAACGATTTCTTTGGATCTGTTTCTGTAAACACTCTTTTTATTAATATATGAATATTATATTTCAGCAAAATGAAAAAGTAAGCAAAACTAAAACATAATTAGATATGAATAAGATGTATCAATCACCACCACATAAATACTTAACTCCTTAAAAAAGGGTATAGCTCATATCTTATCTCACAGTTCATACCAAAAACTCTCCCTCCTTGTTTAATGTCGCTGTTCATGAAATTTTTTGTGATACTCCATGCCAAACAAGTTTTACAATCTAACGTTAGTTCTACACACTGCACCATTGCATATAATGTATTTTTTCCAATTTTCTTTTCCCCTGCTGCGTATAATATGACGGGATTGTATTTGGCAGATTTCTTCACTTTAAGTGTTAGTTCAGAGAAAAAATCCATCGTCTTCTTGGCAAACAATTTTCCATCCCCTCTCACGTTTTTTGGGTTGTACATAGAAAAAATATTCTTGTAATTAGTTTTAAGTCTCAACGAATCATCGAACGCAGTAACATAGAGAAAACATTGGTCGTACCATATTATTCCTCCTTTGTTCTTTGGACATCTTTTAAGAAACTGCAATGTAAAACCATATTTTTGTATAATTTCAATTGATGATTTAATATTTTAGTGAAAGCTTTCTTCTCCAAACTATTTGTAAAATAGATGATTATTTTAATGATTTAAAGAAATGTTAAAAATGAAGGATTTAAAGTAACCACACATGTATAAATAGTTTTCAACCTTTATTAACATAGTTGAATTTAGTAAAACTTTGTCAATATAATTCGGTTTCTACACAACATCTGTCACAATTTAACCAGGCTTGAGACAGATATAGATATCCATAAATCAGGGTATACAGATCTGGCAGATCCATTTTATGACTATATATATATCCAGATCCGTATTTTATGGTTATTTAGTTATTTAATATCAATCAAAATATTAAGTTATCAATAGATATTCATATTTGGACACTTCTCCTTAAAAATAATGATAAAGTATTTAAAATTATATTTAACTAAAATCGTAAACATGATATAAAATGGATTTAACATTCCAAAATAAAATCTTATATTTCAGAAAGTAAACAAATGTTACAAAATAATCTAAAATAAATTTATGTAAGAAATTTAATGTTATCTATAATAATTATTAAGAAAGTATATTCTACATATATTTACAAAATCCAGATATCCGAGTTTTATCTGAGATACTATAACACTAAACCAATATTACTGATATCTGGATTTTCAGAGTGGATCTAAAGTGGATCTCAGATCTGATCCAGATGTTTGATAATTTTCCAATCCCTATCTATAAAGTTGTCAAACTTGTTCAGCTGATATTTTTTTTCTAGTTGGAAAATCATATTTTTGTTTCATGCAGTCATCTCTTTTTCGGCTCAAAGATAAGTGTTTACAACACCTCAAAACATAAATCTTCATATTTAAATCTAAGATGGCTCATTTACCCCTGTGACTGCGATGTCAGCGCATGTATTGCATTTAGACCCATAAGAGTCACCACGACACTGGAGCATCACGGAAGCAGAATCAAGAGGAGATGTTTCCTTACTTGTGTATCTGAAACCGGTTATATCATAATCATCAGTACGAACTCTACCGAAGAGAATGTTGAGGATGCCCTCATAACCACTTCCAGAGTTATATTTTCCTTGATTAAGGAAGCATTTGTGGGTGAGATACTCATTGGTAATGTTCAGTGACAATACACTATGTATGATGAGGAATTGCATGGCCACAATAGGAAACCAAATTTGTTTGGGTAGAGAATATGAAAATATCATTGTTTTAGATATTTTTATTCTTTTCAGTAAAGAGAGATTTTAATAAATGATGTGTTGAGATTGACAATTTATATAGGAGACTCAAAAGGATTGTAATTGATTATGATTTGGATAGAAGAGAAAGAGTTTGCATATTTTCGGCCGCGGAAAGAGAGGGAAAAAAAAGAAAAAGTCCAAATTTAATATGTTTTACTAAGTAAAATCCTAAAAATAAAATTAAATTGATACCATAGTTTTTGTGCACCACATATGAACTAAATGTGCTTTGTAATATATTCTAAAAACCCTTCTAATAATAAGTATAATAGGATTTTGTAAAAAGCTTTAGTTTTTGTTTTAATTTAAAAACTGACCTTAAACCTAACTAAAATTGAGCATTTGTGGTATATATACAAGAAGAATAGCAAAATTCGCTAAATTTGGTAGCCTATGATTTTCATACTTCTCAGATGTAATTAATACTGAACCTACCCCTACTGCAAAGATCAAAGCCAAGCCTACAACTTGCTCAGTCACGCTTCTGATTTTAAAAATGGATACAACTTCACGGTTTTTTGCTAAACCAAACATCAGGCAGTCAATTATATGTAAAAACAGACAAAGGTAAACATGAATCGAAAAGAGAGCGAGCAAATTTGATCTTATTCTGAATCTGCATAAGAGCATTTTACAACAGGTAAAAGCCTTGACCATGAGAGGTGTCGGCGATTTTCCTAATTCTAACGACCTAAGACTGTGAAACCTAGCTAAGTCGCATCTCGATTAAAAAAATAGAAATAACCTAGTTTGTTCTTTGTGTTAAGTTTTCTCAGAATTTTCTGTCCCTCTGTGCCATCTGCCTCAGTTCCTCTTATATATACCACCAAGGTCGGTAATCTATTCCTTTTCTACCACCGACTTGAATTTATCTATCCGCGAAAATTCTATTTTTCCCAATCTTCATGATTATATTTGAAATTTGACATTTATCCTTTTTCCATTTATCTTTCGCGAAAATCAATTAAACTGTCATCGCGACTTGGTCTCATTCTTGTCTAAAATCGCGAGTAGGCCTGTGCAGCGTTTTGGACCCTCATGGCGTATTTCGATTCAGGCATTTTTACGATTTCTTTCGGAGAAATCACCTTTCGTGCGGTGCTGGTTCTCTTACCGATGATTTACTGAAATAAGAATTTAATTGTATAGTTAAGATACCATTTGGTTTTAAGTTTACTATTACCATTTTATATGATTAATTCAAACTTTACAAAAAGCAAATCTTTGCGGTTTTTATTGTAAAAATTCAAGGTTGGACTCAATCGAGACAGAACATGGATTAGTTTGATCGAGAGGGTAAGGCCACGTTTGCCTGCCCAAAGGCAGGGAGATCGAGCTCGGAACATGCCGGCCCTAGGGCGGGGAGGTCCGGCTCAGATCGTGCCTGCCATAGGGCAGGGAGGTCCTCTCGATCAAAGTTGATGGCGGCTACTAGGGTTTTCTTATCGCCAAAGAGAAATAGCTTAGGGTGTAAATTTTGGATTAAAATCTTTTCAAATAATAACTGAACCATCATTAGGTAATTTAGATTTAAAATCAAGAACTTCTTGTAGTTTTGAATTGAAAAGAAATGTAGTGACATTGAAAGCATTAAAGCAAACACATCTCCTAAATAATAATATAGATTATATAAGATAAAATATTAGTAAAAAATTGTTTAATTTATTTTAATTTTATGTTCAACTAAATAAAACTTTATTTCAAAATATTGTTAAGAAATAACAAAATCTAAAATAAGAATAAAATTATATTTTTAAATATTATTTTTAAATTTAAGTTTTTATTACTGCATATGGTGTAGAAAAACACCTTGTTATTTATCATTTGCGAAATGATTTTAGACATGTCTTCTCTATAATTTATTTCACTAAATAATGTGACATTAAATGCTAGAAATGATGTATAACTTATAGCTAAATATGACATGGACAATAACATTTAATGCTGATTTATATTTTTGGTAAACTTACTATAATATAGTAATAACTCATACGTCATTACTAAAGTAAAGGTATTCGAACATGACATTAAATGATATAATAATAAAAATATTTTTTTAAATTTTGAATATTATATAATTCTGTTTTTATAGTTAGAAAATTTTATTACTAAAAAGACTTTCAATTTTTTCTAAATTTAAAAAAAATAAAAAATTAATCATAATACCATTTGTTTCCCTTTGATATCTACAAATTTTAGAAATACTTTTAGTTTTAATTTTTTTTTTATAATTATACAATTTTATATAATTTAAAAAAATATTTTACAAGTTGATTTAATATATTTTAACCAAAATAATATATAAAAATCATCTAAGATTGTAATGTTAAATATATACATATATATTCTTAAATATAATTTAAAATAAACAATTGTTTATTTTTCCCTTAATTTTATGTTTAACTAAATCAAAATTTATATTAAAATATAAGTAAGAAAAAATAAAAATAAAAATAAAATGTTAATAAATTTTATTTTAAATATAAGTTAAATTTAAAATGTTAATAAAATTATATTTTAAACTAACTTAAGTTTAATTTTTTTCCTGGGAAATCATCTAGTTATGAAAATTAATGAGGTTTTGGTATTGTTATGTGTAGTGCATAGAACTGACTAAAAATGTGTTTCTTGGCTTTTTAAGACAATTTAATACCCAAATAAAATTTATTAATACTTTTATGGATTGTTCTACAGTCCAATTTGGCTTTTCTTTTTAGCATCAACTTCGTAGTAAAACTGAACCAATTAAAACTGAACCAAACCAAAATAGATAAAATAGTATGGATTTGGTAGAACAAAATATACCGAATGGATGTCATTTTTATGAAACCGCATTATATGGAGATGGTTTGATATATAAAACCGATTAAACCGATCAATTAAAATATAGTGGTATAAGTATATGTAAATTATATAATATCATTAATATAAAAACATAATTTATTTTATTGATATGATCCTCATACTTAAATGTTAATTTTATTAATTTAATATTTATTTTAAGTTAAAAGTTATTTTTCATTTTTATCAAATTAAAATTTTACTTTTATTGACAAATACATGTGCTAATATTTAGTTATTTAATAGTATTATGGATTACTAATATTTCTTATTTTTATTCTATAAAACTACCACTGTTATTAACTAAATATGTTTACAAATTACTTAAATAGTAAAAAGATAATAATTTATTTAAAATCAAAATATTTCCGTGTATATAAGATTAGCTGATATCTAATAATATAAAGTAAAATTTACAAATTATTATAAAGAATAAATACTTTTATAGGTTTTTGATTTAAAACTGAATAACCCAAAAATCGACGATGTATAAACCGAACCGAACCAAAGTAGATATGGTTTTAACATGGTACCTATTTTTTACAAAACGAAATATTGAAAGACCAAAAAAGCGAAGCGAACCCGAGCTGATATCCAGATTGACACCCCTATCTAATCGTACCATCATCATCATATACTAAAAGGTGAATATCGTGATTGTTTAGCTATGCCATGTAATAGCAAAAAAGACATCAACGGGAAGATTAGTTAGACTGTAGTCATAGAGAATTTATTTTAGAATTTAGTCTGTAGAATTTTTTTGATGTAACTGTAAGAATTAAATGAGAAAGAGAACAAAAAGGAAAGAAATTTCTACATCAGTATTTTTTTTTTGCTTTAGAAAATGAGGCTTCTACTACTATTTTTTTTTGCTTTATCTTTAAAAATTACATAAAGCACGATTGGTAATTTATTTGGTTGTAGAGAAAAATTAAGCTAAAATCATTAGTTGAATCCTAACCACTCAGAAATTACTAAGGTCCAGCTAACATTAAACGGAAAACATGTTGGCTTTATCTAATTCGATGTATCCCATGTTGTTTCAGATCCAAATCCTCTGAAACTGGCTGAAGAGTTTTTTTGAATAATCTAGTGTAGCCTTGTTCCACCGAAGTAGGTTCAGATTACCGAAGAGTGTCCGTAACAGCTTACATTATTTATCGAAATACACCTCGATAACCGAACCCCGAATGTTAAATTTTGCCCCAGTGGCCAGCATGATTCGAACTCAGGTATGTATTGGAATCGAAACTTCATCAAAACATGTGGGCCGCCCTCTCTTGGTTTCTGCAGAGTTTTTTTCTTTACTTAGCCAACATTGTTCTCATTCCCATATCTTCTCAAAACTCACCCTATCTTTTCCACTTCGCCACCTGCATCACATGTGTTTCTCTAATTTATATGTTTCTTTGTAATTAAATTGGCTTCACAAACTCATCCAACTCTCTTTGTTTCTTGTGTTATATAAACCCATACTCCAAATCTTTGATTCACACACTATCATTCATGCCTATGAAAACGGCAAAGGGAAGCAGATCTTAAGTAAGCTTAATTATTTTGGCCTTATCAGTTTTATTTTATATGCAGTTAAATTGCAACTGTTCATATGACATTGCTTGTCATTATCAACAAAGCTGGTGATAATGCAATATACACACTCGATGACTCTTCTAACACTTCAGTTACTGAAGATTTTCAACAATAAAAGTTACCTCCGACTGCTCGCTCCCAGTTTACCTTTTTAATTTTTTTTCTTAATATTTGAAGTCTTATTTTTCTTTTCAGAGTGAGGCATGTACGATATACACGAATTCTCTTTGTTGCCGAGTTCTTTGCAGTGCTTTTGTCCTTAGTACAATATACACGAACTTGGAAATTGTTGCATGGCATGCAAAGTTGCAAACTCTGGAAATCCACCAGATTCGATAAAATCTCTCAATTGGAATAATAAGTTGTGTCTTACAAACACCTAGAACTTCTCTTTATATAGAGAAGGATCTCAACTATAAAATAAGAAAAACCAAACGTGAAAACTAAAAAGGAAAACTCGGAAAATGAAGAAAATATCAGAAAGGAAAAACTAGGAAATCCTTCCTACATCAGTCTCCTCCACCTCTGAAGAACTTGTCCCCAAGTTCTCATCCGGATATAGAACCTCATCTGCTTGATACTCATGAATGTCAGCGACGTTGAAGGTATTATAAATGTTCATAGATTGTGGGAGAGCCACAACATAAGCATTATCATTGATCTTAACACCTTGAATGGTCCATACTTGCGTGGTTGCAACTTATTATACTTACCAACCGGGAACCTTTCCTTACGGAGAAATACCATCACATCGTCTCCTTCTTTGAAATTTTTAATCCTCCTACGCCTATCAGCAGCAACCTTGTTCTTCTGCCTAGTAGCCTCTAAATTAGCTTTCTATGGAGAAAACAATCGTTGCTGCGTATTTGAATGTTTGCCTGTGTCTGTGACAACTGAATGTTTATGTTGCATAACATCATAGGCAAAAGATCGATCCTAGAAATATTGTACCCTCTCAATCACAATTCAAGGATTTTAATATTTTATCTGTTAACTGTGTTGTGTATAGCATGTGCATTACCATTAGTATATTTACATAGATTTTCTTTTCTGGACTTATTTACATTGGTTTTTATTCTGATACTTTTTGAACCTTAATCTATACCTCTGTTCGGAAACTCGGTAGGCGCTACACGTGCGATCGAGTTGGGCCTAGTGCCTAACTTAAAAATCGGGGATTAAGTGGGAATTACGCGAGACTCGTTTTAAGCTTATATATATATATATATAATATGCGGTTTATGCATACATATCCAAGAAACTTTTAATGGCGTAGTTGTTACTGCCCTACATTACACTACAAGAAAACACGCCGATATCGTGGGGCTTTTTCCTCGGTATTTCGTCGGAATACGCGTATTCCGACGAAATACCGAGGAAAATGTCCCTCGAAAAAAACTCGTCGAAATTTCATTTTCCGTCGAAATTTCCTCGAAATTTTGTGACGGAATTTCGAGGAAACATAATTCCGAGGAAATTTAGAGGACTGTCCTTCGTCGAAGAGGTCCTCGGAATATATTGAGGAACAATTCCCTCGGTATATACCGAGGATTATACCGAGGGAAAAGACCTACGAAAATTTTCGAGGAACCTGTCCCTCGGAAAATTTCGACGAACGGTGTTCCTCGAAAATTTTCGAGGAAAGCGGTTCGTCGAAATTTTCCGAGGGACAGGTTCCTCGAAAATTTTCGAGGGCTGTTTTCCTCGAAAATTTTCGAGGAACCCTCCCTCGGAATATACCGAGGAACACTTCCCTCGGTATATACCGAGGACATCTGTTCCTCGGAATATTCCGAAAATTAAATTTTTAAAAAAAATTATTTTTTTAAAAAATAATATTTTTAAAATTTAAATTCGTAAATATAAAATTAAAATTTAAATTAAAAACATATTATTTAAAATTCAAAGTCATACAAACGAAAAGAAAACATTTAGAGTTTTTGAAATAAATTAAACTACGGGGTTTGGAAGTCCGGGTCTGGCATGTTCGGGAAGTCGACGTTGGCGTTCGGGTTCATGCTCCTCATCATCGCCATCATTTGCTCGTTCAGCTTCCTCTGTGCCTCCCAGCCCGCCTCTTGACTCGCCACCATGGACTCCAGCGCAGATATGCGAGCATCCTTGTCCCTCATCTGGCTCAGAAGGACTTCTTGATCAACATAGGACGGTGGTGGTGCAGAAGCAGACGGAACCGAGGGAGACCGACGAGCCAAACCGAACAAACGGCCCTTCTTCTTTGGAACCGACTGAAAAAGAAAGTGTAAATTTAAATAATATAAAAATTTAAATAATATAAAAAAGGATTGAACTTTAAAAAATGAACTTACCGCTTCAACGATTTGGTTGATCCGAACCCGAGGCAAGCCGGTCGATCCCGTCGAATCGTCATCCTCGGTTTGAAGCTGAGACACTTCCTGTTCCATCTGACTGTCGATAAGGGTGACCACATCCCTCACAACACCATCATCAATCTCGCCGGTCTTCTTGTTGGTATACGCCGTCTTTATTAGGCGGAGATGATCAACCGGCTCCCCCTCATTTTCTTGCGCCTTGGAAAAAACATAAATTAAACAAACATTAGTAATTAAAAGAAATGCACAAAAAAATATTAGAATCTTAAATAATATAATAAAAACCGACAAGCTTACCAAGCGATCTCCCAGACTGGCTAAAGACTGAGCACCCAAGTTATGGACGTACATGCCCTTCCCCTTACGGTCGCTCTTGCGGTTGGTGGAGTTGGTGGAAGAAGTTGCTCTGACTTCGTTCTTACTCCAATGCTCACTCAACTCCCGCCAGACCGTCGGGTCCATCCCCTTTGGAACCTTTAAAAAAAAATTGTTAAATAAATAAAAAAATATTTTAAAAAATAAAAAAATTGTATCATAAATAAAAAAAAAATTGTATCAGACCGTCGGGTCCATCCCCTTTGGAACTCTTCCACTCGTATCTTTATAACGAGGCTTCCCACAAAATTTGCATGTAGTCCGCTGATCATCCGCCCTCCAATAAATCATGCAGTTATCGCTGCATACATCTATTACCTGATAAGATAAACCAACCCCAGCTACGAGTTTTTGAACCTCGTAGTATGAACCTGGAGCTACATTATCCTCAGGTAGAATACCTTTAACAAAATTAGCTATCGCATCCACACAGTCTTCAGCCAAGTTATAATCTGTTTTAATGCCCATCAGTCTCATAGCAGATGATAAAGCTGAATGACCATCTCTGCAACCTTCGTACAATGGTTGCTTTCCAGCATCCAACATTTCATAAAATCTCCTAGCTTCTGCATTGGGTAAATCTTCCCCTCTAAAATGATCATTTATCATCTGCTCAGTACCTACCCCATAATCTACATCCGCCCTAATTGGTTCTTCTAATCTAACCGCCGGCTGAGGTTCACTAGTACTACCAAGTTCATAATCAGTTTCCCCATGATGATACCAAATTTTGTAACTTCGTGTAAACCCACTCAATAATAGATGAGTCCAAACATCCCACTCTTTAATAACTTTTCTATTTTTACAATTAGAACAGCTTCGAAGTCTCTTTTATAATCAGAGAAAAAAACGCTGTCGTTTAAGAAAGGCGATTTCTTGGCGATATTATTGGCGATAGCGACGAAGGGTTTCGTGATGGATCCGGCGAATCCGCCGGGGGGTTCTGAGTCATCGGAGGATGCAAAGGGGTTTACAGAGGTCGTGAAGGGTTCTATGGAAGGAGTGAAGGTGATTAGGGATGAAGAAAAGAAGATCGCAGAGAGTACGGTGGGTGCGATCAGATCGGAGCAGTTAACAGAGGGTGTGAAGGTCGTCAGATCGGAGCAGGTTACAGAGGGCGAGGAAGATATCAGATTGGAGCAGATTAAAGAGGGGGAGAAGGTTATCAGATCAGAGAAGACTACAGAGGGGGAGAAGGTTATCAGATCAGAGCAGATTACAGAGGGTGTAAAGGTTAACAGAATGGTTCGTGAGGATCAGAGCTGGATATCGATTGCGGAGGATAAGAAACAGTTGAAGAAACATGATGTTGCAGTCACGATGAAAGATGGGAAGCATTTGGTGGAGATTCCAGATGCAATACTGGAGAACCCTACACATCTTTGGGAAGACTTTGTGGTGGGTAAGTTTCTGGATCAAGCACCACATGTTGCAAAGGTGCATATGGTGCTGAACAAGATATGGAAATATGGAGATGAAACAGCGAAAGTAGAGGTATATGAAGTGAATCCTACAACAATGAGGTTTAAAGTCCCAAATCCAAAAACACGGGAGAAGATTATAAGAAGAGGAATGTGGAATGTAGTGGGTGTGCCTATGATAGTGTCAAAGTGGACGCCAAAGAGTGAGGAAGAGAAGCAGGAGGAAGAATCCATACCAATGTGGGTTCACCTAGAGAAGGTTCCACTAAACATGTTCTCTTGGGAAGCTCTGAGTTTCATAACAAGCACCGTAGGTTCTCCAGTGAAGCTTCATCCAGAAACAAGCTCCTGTTCGAATCTGGAAGTTGCAAAAGTTTTTGTTAAGGTTGATGTCTCTAAGGTTCTACCAAGAGAAATCACCTTCTCGAAGGGGGGAAGTGAATTTACAGTGCAGTATTACTATCCGTGGCTTCCATCACGCTGTAAGTGTTGTGAAAAGTGGGGGCACAATGAGTCAGTTTGCAAAATAAAGAAGAGAGGTGAATGTATGGGACAGAGTAGAGAGAAAGAGAGGAAGGAAATGGAGGTTGTAAGGGAAGAAAAGAGTATAAGAGATGGTATTGAGAAGGAAACAGATGCAGAGTTTTTTAAAAAAGGAAGTGATATTGGGAAAGAAAGAGTTACTAGAGAAGAAGGGAATAGCTGGTCGTTGATCTCGCCAGCAAAAGCGGGAAGAACACAAACGCCTACTTTGGTTAAATCAGCAGAAATTTTGATATCAGCTTCTAAGTTTTCTGTTCTAGAAGAAGAAGAAGTTGAGGAAGGAGAATTGGTGGAAGTGGGTGATAAATTAATGGAGGAGGAATTGAAGGAGGATGAAGAAAGAAATGAGAGTGCTTTGTTGGAAGAAAGCATATTTGATCAGCAAGAAAAGGATAAAGAAAAAACGGGGATGAAGAAAGGTCTGAAGAGAGGAAGGAAGCCTAAGACTCAGAATCAGAAGAGTATAAGGGTTTCTCAGCGTAATCATTAATATGGCTAGTTTCTTTTGGAATGTGAGGGGATTAAATAAGAAATTGAAGCATTCCATAGTAAAAGAGTGGGTAAATGGAAATGATATGAAGTTTGGTTGTGTGATTGAAACAAGAGTTAAGGAGGGGAAATCTGAAAGCATCTTAAATTCAGTTTTCAGTGGTTGGTCATCGATTACAAATTATGAGTATAGTAATGGAGGTAGAATTTGGTTGGTGTGGAGGGATTCGGTGTGTATGACTCCGGTTTACAAAACGGATCAGTTGATTACTTGTTCAGTAGCTTTGAAGGATGAAGAGGAATTCTTTTGTACTTTCATTTATGCAAGAAATGAAATGGAGGATAGGAAGGAAATGTGGGAGGATTTAAAGCATCATAAAAACAGTATGTCATTTCGCAATAAGGCTTGGATGGTGATGGGAGATTTTAATGAGATTCTTGAAGTGGAGGAAAGTTCTGAATTTGAGAATGTTGGCAGAGTTTCAAGGGGGATGCGAGATTTTCAAAGAGCTGTTCTGCACTGCAAATTATCAGATATGGGGTATCAAGGTCCTAAGTTTACTTGGTGTAACAAGAGGGAGGAGGGGATTATCTGTAAGAAACTGGACAGAGTTCTAATTAATGATGTAGCGGTTCAAAGATTTACAAATGCTTTCTCGGTCTTTGAAGCAGGAGGATGTTCTGACCATTTGAGATGTAGGGTTCAAGTTATATCATCTACTGAGAAGTTAAAGAAGCCATTCAAATATGTGAATGCAATAGGGAGATTGCCATCCTTTCTTCCGAAGATAAAAGAGTACTGGGACTCAACTCAAGTGCTTTTCCATTCTACGTCGGCCATGTACAGATTCTCAAAAAAACTAAAAGGTCTGAAGCCTATTATAAGAGAAGTGGGAAGAACTCAGCTTGGGAATTTAACTAAGAGAGCATCAGAGGCGCATAAAGTTTTGTGTAATAAGCAGCAACAAACTCTGTCAACTCCGAGTGCTATGGCTATTAAAGAGGAGGCGGATGCTTATGAGAAATGGCTTCACATTGCGGAGTTGGAAGAGGATTTTCTCAAACAACGGGCAAAATTGCATTGGCTTGAGGTAGGAGATCAGAATAATAAATCCTTTTATTCTGCAATCAAATCACGCCAAGCACAAAATGCTATCAGAGAGATTAGATGTGAGAATGGCACCATGGTGAAAAGTCAGTTGGAGATAAAGAAAGAAGCAGAAAGTTATTTCTCAGGGTTTTTAAATAAAATTCCTGATAAATATCAAGGAGTTTCGGAGGATGAGTTGTGTGAGATGCTTGATTTTCGCTGTACTGAAGAGGAAAGTAGTATGCTGGCTGCTGGAGTCACAGAAGAGGAAATCAGGAAGGTTCTGTTTGCAATGCCTTCAAACAAGTCACCAGGTCCGGATGGCTATCCTTGTGAGTTTTTTAAAGCGACATGGTCGGTTCTAGCTCATGACTTTATAGTAGCTGTTCAATCTGTATTCCAATTTGGATTCCTACCCAAGGGGGTCAACTCGACAATTTTAGCTCTGATTCCTAAGAAGACGGACTCACTGGAGATGAGAGATTACAGACCAATAGCCTGCTGCAATGTCATTTACAAGGTGGTTTCGAAAATATTGGCAAATCGTTTGAAGCAGATTTTACCAAGAATTGTGTCTGAAAACCAGTCGGCTTTCATCAAAGGGAGACTACTGATGGAGAATGTGTTATTAGCTTCGGAATTGGTGAAAAACTATCATAAAAATGATATTTCCCCGAGGTGTTTGATGAAGATAGATATATCAAAAGCTTTTGACTCAGTGCAGTGGAGCTTTGTTCTGAAAAGTCTGGCAGCATTGGGAGTTCCTGACAGGTTTATACATTGGATAAAACTGTGTATTACTTCTCCATCATTCTCAGTGCAAGTCAATGGAGAGTTAGCTGGTTATTTCCAGAGTGCGAGAGGGTTGAGGCAAGGCTGTTCGTTGTCACCTTACTTGTTTGTTTTGTGTATGAATGTTCTATCTCACAAAATAGACAGGGCAGTGAAGGATAAGAGTTTCAATTTTCATCCAAGGTGTAAATCTCTGTCTCTAACTCATCTTTGTTTTGCGGATGATTTGATGGTTTTTGTCGAAGGAAGAAAAGAATCAGTTGAAGGCGTTTTGTCTGTTTTTGAGGAGTTTGAGCTATGGTCTGGGTTGAGTATAAGTTTGGAAAAATCTACAGTTTATATGGCAGGAGTTTCAGTTGTAGAAAAGGAAAGAATTCTAGCTAAGTTCCCATTTGCTCAGGGTAATTTGCCAGTCCGATATCTTGGTCTCCCTCTGATGACTAGAGTAATGAGAAGGCAGGACTACACGCCTTTGGTGGAAAGAATCAGAGGAAAAATCAGTACGTGGAATTGCAGGCTTCTCTCTTATGCAGGCAGACTTCAACTTATAAGATCAGTCTTGATGAGTATAGTGAATTTTTGGGCTTCAGTGTTCAGACTCCCTAGCAAATGTATGAAGGAAATTGAGCAACTTTGCGCAGCTTTCTTGTGGTCAGGACCAGAGCTAAAAACAACAGGAGCTAAAGTAGCTTGGACAGATATTTGTAAAATTAAGAATGAAGGAGGGCTAGGCCTTAGAGCTTTAAAAGAAGTAAATTTAGTTGCTGGCTTGAAGTTAATATGGAGAATGCTAACTGGTGAGTCTCTGTGGGGGAAATGGGTTGAAACTTATTTACTGCGAGGAAGAAGCTTCTGGCAGATTAAGGAAACAACTCAGAGTGGATCTTGGATGTGGAGAAAACTTTTGAAGTTGAGAGAGGTGGCAAAGAGATTTTACAAAAAAGAAATTGGTAATGGCAAACATACTTCTTTTTGGTATGATAATTGGTCAGAGCAGGGTGTTCTTATTGAGCTTCTGGGTGAGAATGGCATTGTCGAGATGGGGGTTAGAAGAGAAGCAAACGTTGAGGATGCTGTTTTAAACACTAGGCGTAGAAGAAGATATCGAAATGAAACTCATATTTTGATTGAAGCTGAGATAATGGTTTTAAAAGAGAAAATGCAGAGTAGTAGAGAGGACGACTCAGCTATGTGGAAAAGAGGTGATAGGTTTAAAAATCAGTTCTCGACTAGAGAAACTTGGATGATGTTGAGAGATGAAAAGCCTCTATGTCCGTGGGCGAAAGGAGTTTGGTTCCCTCAAGCTACACCGAAATTCGCTTTCATTACATGGCTAGCGATGCTGAATAGACTATCTACTATGGATAGAGTTCACAAATGGAACCCGAGTGTGGATACGACATGTGTGCTTTGCAAGAAAGAAGCTGAAACTAGAGATCACCTGTTCTTTACATGCCATTACTCTGCTCAGGTATGGAAGTATCTTACAAAAGGCATTCTCTGTAATCAGTACACGGAAAATTGGAGTGAGATTGTTGGTATGTTGACGATTGGGAGCAGGGAGAAGAAAAGCATGTTCTGTCTCAGATATGCTTTTCAGGCTAGTGTTCATGCAGTTTGGAGGGAAAGGAACAAGATTAGGCATGGTGATAAGCCATTACCTATGGAAGTCTTGAAGAAGCTCGTGGATAAAGGGATTCGTAATAGGCTAAGTTTATTAAGAACAACAAGGGTGAAAGGAAAAGAAGACAGTCTCCAGGTTTGGTTTGCAACTAGAATGTAGACAAAGAGTTTATTTGTCAGGGTTGGTGAAGAGTAAAGTTCTAGGCTGTAGGGGGTGAGAAGTGAGTCTCCTAGCTATGGGTTTCTTACTCTTTTCCCCTCATTAGAGTTTTGTCCCATTTGGGTTTTCTCTAATGAGGGTTTTAATGAGGAGAACCTCATAGCACTTCCAAATTTGACTTGTGCCATATGGTCAAATTTGAGGGAGAATTGAAGTTTGGAGAAGTTTTTGATTTTGGTTTTGAGTTGTATTTCCTTTATTTTGCTTGTTGCACAAGTAAACAGTAAGCAACTAGATTGTATTAAGGCTTTTTTGATGAATAAATTTAACATTCATTCAAAAAAAAAAAAGGACATCTTAACTTACCTGTTTCTGCTTCCGGTTGTTGGCGAGCTACCCTCATGAACTCGATTATACCTTGATTGTATTCTTCCGTAAGCAATCTCGTGTCCGGATCCAAATGAGGACGATCCATCCAAGAACGAAAATAATTTGAAGAAGACATGTTTTTTTGGAATCAAATTCGTGAGACTAGGAGAGAAGAAGAAAAGAAATGGAGTGAATGAAGAGGAAGAGGGGTGGCTGTATTTATAGATGAAATTGTCCCGGCATACTGAGGAAATTTCGAGGAAATTTCGAGGGAAACAGCCATCTCCTCGAAATTTCCTCGAAATAGTTTAAATCCCCAACGGCTCTCCCAACGGCTCTCTAACGGCTACAAGATGTCGTCGAAATATTAGAAATATCCGTCGATTGTTTCCGACGACCCTGGTTTCCTCGGTATTCCCTCGAAAAATACCGAGGAAGTTGGTCTTCCTCGAAATTTCCTCAAAAAATAGTGAGGAAATTTCGAGGAAACCCCATTTCTTGGTTTCCTCGGTATTTCCTCGATATTTTGTCAGAAATTTTCGAGGAACTCATTTTCCCTCGGTATTTCCCTCAGAATCTGCGTGTTTTCTTGTAGTGTTAGTGTCTCTCTAACCTGTGTTTGTCATTATGTGTTCACATCAGCAAAAAATCGTTTTTCGAAAGAAGTCACATAGCATTATTACTAAAAAATAATAAATAAATATACAATATAAGAAAAAAGTATATATACAATATAAAAATATAACTATTACATTAAACATCGTAATATCATCATTTGATATAAAACAATAAATTAAAATAAGTATATATGTACAATATAAAGAAAAATAAACAATAAATAAATATACAATAGAAAAATGAAAAAACTAAATTAAATATCCATCTCAAAAATGTATAGTAACATATAAAATAAATAAATAAATAATATAATAAATAGAAATATTACGTTAAACATCTAACGTAATATTACAATTTGATATAAAAGCAAAACCATTATAATAAGTAAATATAATATATAAGAAGCACAAAAATAATAAGTAAATATAAAATATAAGAAATGGAAAAATACATTAAACATCTATCTGAAAAATATATAGTTTTACATTTTTATCATTTCCGAATATTTTTTATAAAGAAATTTACTATATAAGCAAAACAAGCATACGATAAGAAACAAAAATATCACATTAAACATCTATCATAATATTATAATTTTATATAAAAATAAGGAAATTAGAATAAGTAAATATACAATATAAGAAAAAAATTAAAAAATAAATAAATATAGAATAAAGAAATGAAACAAAAAACAAAATTAAACATCTCTCTCAAAAGAATATACAATTAAGAAATATAAAATAAAAATATAATATTAAACATGTATCGTAATATTAGAATAAGTAAATATATAATAGAAGATATAAAATATTACATTAAACATCTAAGGTAAATTGTTGGCTGTAGAATTGTCTGTAATATTTTTCTCTAAATTTGTAATAGCATAATATATTCAGCGTTAAAAAACATCTAAGGTAAATTATCATTTGATATAAAAGAAAAAAATGATAAATAAACAATATAAGAAAAAATAAACAATAAGTAAATATGAATTTAAGAAATAAAAAAACTAAATTAAACATTTCTCTGAAAAATATATAGTAAAACAAACATATATCCTAATATTAGAATAAGTAAATATACAATATAAGAAAAACTAAACAATAAGTAAATATATAATATAAGATATAAAAATATCTAATGTAATATTATCATTTGATATAAAAGCAAAAATAATTAGAATAAGTAAATAAATAATATAAGAAAAAGTAAACAATAGGTAAATACACAATGTAAAAATAGAAAAACAATTAAACATCTATCTGAAAAATTTATATTAAAATAAATAATAAGTAAATATACAATATAAAAATAGAAATATTACACCAAACATTTGTCGTAATATTACCATTTGATATAAAATCAAAAAATAGAATAATTAAATATACAATATGAGAAAAAAATAAATAATAAGTAAATATATAATATAAGAAATGCACAAAACTACATTAAACATTCTGAAAATATATAGTTTTACATTGTTATTATTTCCTAATATTTTATGAGCAAATATACAATAAAGGACAAAATAAATAATAAGTAAATATACAATATAAGAAAGGGCGCCCTATAAGAATTAGATATATTACATCAAACATCTATGGTAATATTAGAATAAGTAAATATACAATATAAGAAGAAATGAATAATAAGTAAATATACTATATAAGGAATAAAAATATTACACTAAACATATATCCTAATATTATCATTTGATATAAAAGCAAGAAATTTAGAATAAGTAAATATATATTATAAGAAAAAATAAACAATAAGTAAATGTACAATATAAAAAAAATAAACAATTAACTCAAAAATGCATAGTAAATAAAATATTAAGTAAATATACAATATACGAATTTTTGTCAGCGTAAAATTTAAGAAATATAAATATTACATTAAATATCTATCATAATATTATATTAGTAAATATACAAATATAAGAAAACATAAATGATAAGTAAATATACAATATAAGAAATAGAAAAACTACATTAAACATTTATCTAAAATATATAGTAAAATAGAAAATAATGGCACAAGGAGTAACATATGGAAACATATCTAACTACACATATTGTATATTTACACATATTTCCTTAGAAAAATCAGAAAACTATGCATTTTTCAGATATATGTTTAATGTAGTTTTCCCTTTTTTGTATTTATATTTACTTATTATTTAGTTTTTATTATATTGTATTTTTATATCAAATGGTAATATTTCTATTTCTTATATTGTATATTTAGTTACTTAGGTTTAGTATACGAACAACAACAAAATTCAAACATGGCATAAAATGCTTACATCAATATTTCAATACAATAATTTTAATCTAAAAATATAAAAAATTCTATTACGCAAATCATAAATATGAAGAACCTAAAGTATTCACACAAAGATACAATTCAAAATACAACATTCAAAAAAATAGTTATAAAGTTAGCATTTGAAAATCAAAATAGTATGTGGGGATTAACCCTAGTTATCACAATAGCAACTGATTTACTACATATAAAACCTCTAACTAACAAGTGAGGAGTTCGATTCTATTTAGTGATTTAGGCATAATCCTTTTAATTTTGCCTAAGGCGTCTAATCATTATGGACCAGGCCTCTTAGAGCATCCTCATTGATGAAACTCCCCCTTCCCGATTTCCAAAGCTGTTTTATAATTTTTATTTTTTTTCGTTTATTTAAAAAAAAAAAAATTAATCAAGCAACCAATTGCGGGCCGCCACGTGTCGTGGGATCCACGATACAGTCATGATACGTGTTCACTACGGAGACCCTTTGCGATACAGGTTCACTGCATTTTAATATTATAATGTTTTTTCTTTTTGGAAAACGTGAGAACTTTGCTCACAATCCTTTGATGGAGATGGCCTTACCTCTGGCTATTGAATGGAGCTGAAGTATAATTATTATTATAGACTGAGTTATCATGTAATCATCCGATTGATCGAAAACCCTAGCCGTCAAGAGAGAAAAAAAGAAAATTTTAAATAGTTTCAAGCCGATTTTTTAATAGTTTCAAGCCGATGGCAGGATCAACAGCTCTGTCATCGGCTTGTTTGATTCGTTCTGCTTCTCTTTCTTTGATCTGATTTACTTTTGGTTGTTTAGTTTATTCAATTGCCAATTTATTTTAAATCTAGCAAAGTTTTTTATTGTTCTTTTGTATGTTTCTTCCAATAGAATTAGAAAAACAAAGGTTTCGGTTCAATTGAACCGTTTAGAAAAAGTAATTGACAGATCTACTGCGGATGGTGGCTACGGGTCTTACCGGCTTCAATCGTTGATGGTTTCTCATGTGATGGTGATGGAGTTTTTGCTGCAAATTATGGTTAATTCAAAAAGCAGTATCAAATTCCATGGAACGGTAATCTCTTTGACTCTATTATCAGCAATAGAGCAATATAAAGAGTTGTCTTATCTCAGTGGCTCCTACTGGAGTATTAAAAAGAGAGTGACAATCGTTCTCAATTCAGTCTGAAGCGTGGTGTTTTTGGATCAATACGAAGATAGTCTCCCTTGAGATTCAGCTATTCCAAAAGCAAATATGGAGTTTTTTATGTGAAAATCTTTAGTCATCCATACGCAAGATGTGTGTTATTTTACTTTGGATCCCTACTAGTGTATCCATTTTCTACTTTTGTTTTGATAGTTCTCATTGTTTAGAACAATTTGCCTTAAATGCTTAATAATAAAATCCAGCGTTAAAAAAAAAAATATAGATTATTATATATTTATTATATACCGTCATCAAGCTTTCCACACTTGGACAGATACAGCCTACAGGGAACTTAACGTTTTGACAAGTTCTATTTAGAAAGATATTTGACATTTTTTTCACCCGTTGCTAAAATCTCATCTGGGTAGAAATAGGAAACTTATACATAGTTGAGAATTTAGGTCTGTCTCTATCATATTAGAGATTATTTTTTTGTTTGCAACATCGTATAATAAATTTAAAAAAAAAATTGTAACGGCCAAGTTTTAGATTTTTTTTTTGTAACCACAACGGCCAAGTTTTAGATATGTATGTTAAAAAAATATGTTAAATTTTCTTTTTTGGTTAAATTTATCTATAAAGATAAGAAACCTATTCATATTGAGAATCTTTAGGTCCTCGGTCGTAGGTTAATAAGTGCTCTCTCTCTCTCTCTCTCTCTTTCTCTCTCTCTCTCTCTCTCTAGCTCGCATATAAAAGGTTATTGAATCACGCAGTAGCTATGGAATTGAGAAATCTTCCGACGGATTTGGTAGAGGCTATACTCTCTAGGATTCCAGCTATAACTCTGGCAAGATTTCGATCAACATCAAAACAATGGAGCGCTATATTGTCCAGTAGCTTTGCTAAGATGCACACTGCTAAAGCACCAAAGAGGGAGGATGAGTCTCTGAACATCATGTTAATTGATTCTAAGGTTTTCCAAGTTAGGATTAGTCTCGATGCACTGTTGATGTAAAGATGTCCGCCCTGAAGTAGTCGCTGACGTAGTTGCTGAAGCAGACGTCGTAGTGAGTGGTGAAGACCATGTAGAGTCGAGATGCTGAGCTGGAGTCGTGCAGACTTGGAGAGCAAGAGAGTATCTTGGAGAAAAGGCAAAAAGGAATAAACTTGAGGAGCAAGTTTATGACTTAAAGGAAGAGGAATAAGTGCATTCCAAGAAAAGGAAAGTTGCACTTATTGATATGGAAGATGTCCATATTGTGGTTCCTTGGAGACTAGGGTTTCGGGAACGTGGAGTTAGTATAAGATAGCTATGTGGTCGTCTGTAGAGAGACAGAGACACAGAGGCTGATCTTATAGAGAGAGAGAAGCGCTTGGAAGTGTTCTGGGTCGTGCTGAAGCAGGGGCTGAAGTACTTGACGTTGGAGAGACATAAGCGGGTAGCTTAGGAATTGTTCAGTAGCAGCTGTTAGGGTATTAACAGGCTAGCGAGGCTGATTAAGCAGAACTTGTAATAGGGTTTACAAGGCGATTTCTAATAAAGTTATTGGGTGTGCTTGTGTATTTTGTCTCTCTTGATTTACCTTCTGCATTACTATTGTTTGTGTCGTCTTTGCACTTACAAGTGATATCAGAGCGGGGCTCGATAGAGTTAACGACTTAGTTTCGAGTAGATCAAGGTGAAGATGGACACGGTTATTTCGGTGCAGAAGGCAATCGTGTTGAAAGCGGACCAGTATGGTTATTGGAAGGCTCGCATGAAGCAGTTGATTCGAGGAATCAATGAAGATGCGTGGACAGCTGTGGAGACTGGTTGGGAGGAGCCTACCATAGTCACAGCAGATGGGAAGAAGCCTAAGCCAAAGGAGGATTGGTCAGAGGTAGAGCGCAATGCATCAAAGTTTAATGCAAAGGCGCTTTCGACGATTTTCGGAGCTGTTGAAGTAGAGCAGTTCCAGCTGATTCAGGGGAGTACTTCAGCTAAAGAGGCGTGGGAGATCCTGCTGAATTCGTTTGAAGGAGATGATAGTGTCAAGAGGACACGTCTGGATCATCTTGGGTCGCAGTTTGAGAATCTGAAGTGGTCAGATGCGGATACGGTGGCGAGCTTCAGTGCCAAACTCAGTGCTATGGCGCATGAAGCATGTGTACTTGGAAAGAAGTACAAGGAGAAGAAGCTGGTGAAGAAGTTGTTACGCTGTCTTCCAGCAAGGTTTGGAGCTCAGAAGGCGGTCCTAAATATGACTGCAAACACTGATGAGCTCAAGTTTGACAAGGTTGTGGGTATGCTGAAGGCGGAAGAGATGGAGACAGGCAGTTGCTCGGTGTCTACATCAGGAGGTACGCCAGGGAGTATAGCCCTTGTAGTTGACAAGGATGCAGAGAAAATTCAGAAGCTTGAAGATGCCGTGGGCATGTTGGCTAGGAATTTTGGCAAGAGGATGAATTTCTCAGGTGGGAGAAATCAGGTTGGTCGCCAGGAAGGTGATCGTGACAGTAGCAGAAGAAGAGAAGGTCTCAAGTGCTACGAGTGTGAAGGAGTTGGTCATATAAGGGCTAACTGTCCGTTGGTACAACGAAGAGAGCTCAAGTGCTCTGAGTGTAGAGGTGTTGGACACACATGGCGTGAATGTCCAAACTCAAGGAAGGGTAAAAGAGTTTCATCGCAGTCGTCTGATGAGTCAGAGTCTGAAGAAGATGAAAAGGTAGTGAAGAATATGGTTGCGTTTGGTGCACGCAAGGAGGGATCTAGTGAATCCTCGGATTCAGATGTCATTACAGACTCTGAGGATTATCACATGATGCTCAACAAGTGGTTGAATCTCAAGAACGAGAATCTGAGATTACAACACGATCTGGTGCAGAGCCGTGAGCAGTATGAAGATCTTGCTGAAGAACTTGCTGCTGTACATGAGAAGAATGAGTCTCTGGAGAAGGAGGTTAGCAACCTGAGAGAAGTTGCTACTGGGGAACGAGAGAGAGCAAGGATGCTGGAACGTGATTTGGCTGAGAATCGCAAACAGATCAGGATGCTCAATAGTGGATCCAAGGAGTTGGATAAGATACTCTCGATGGGACAACCAGCCAAGGTGAACTGGGGTCTGGGATATCGAGGAGCTGAGGGTACTAAGGAAGTACAGAAGGGGCTGTCACATTTCGTGCATGGGAGCACATCAAAAAGTGGAGCCAAAGAAGCTTGTCAGGAAGTACGTCGGGACGTGCGACAAGGAGTACGGCAGGAAGTTCTACAGCGCGGGGCTGTGAGTAACAAGCCGAAAGTGGTACATCAGTGCAACAACATGAAGGTCAGACAGGGGGTTCTGAAGCATGGGTGTGCAGCTGGTACGAGGAAGGAGACTGATCGGTGCATCAGTAACTGTGTCAGGCCAAAGAAGAAGCAACATCAGATGTGCTGCTCGTTCTGTGGGAAGGTTGGACACAAGAAGGTGGAGTGTTTTGCTCGTGAGAAGAGCAGAAACATGACCAAGAGGGTGAACAAGACGGTCACTAAACCCAAGAGGGTTGAAGAGGTGTCTGTAGCCAAGAGTGGCTAACTTGATGAGATCAAGGAGAAGATATCAGAAGAGGGATGCAGCTCTGGTAGGAGTGATCTTGAGGAAGATCAAGAAGCATCAAGTCTGGAGCTAGGACACGGAGTTGTCCGTAGCACAAAGGGGAAGGAGATCAAAGTGCGTCAGGAAGTGATGCGAGAGGATCTTCAGGAGGGTGATAGCGAAATCACTCCAAGGCTATAGCAACGAGTGCAGAGGGCACTCGGGGTGGTTGAGAAGAGGCTCATGGTCAAGGAGACGACGCATGAAGGAAGCCTGGTCCTCAACAGAAGTGAGTCGAGAGGTAACTCGACAGGTGCGTCAGATCGTGATGCAGTAAGTGTAATCTATTCCGCTGCAGCAGAGGCTGTATCATGATTACGCATGGAGTAGCAGACGGGTTTGTCTGTAAGGCTTGACATCTAAGCATCTGTTTTAGCTTAGTATGCAATCAAGCAGGGGGAGAATGGTGACGTTCTGGTCCAAGGAGTGCATATCTCATGGGGGAGAAGAGCATAGTGATGGACGTCCTGAAGTAGATGATGCTTGTCTTATGGGGGAGAAAAGCATGGTGTGGTGCACATCTCGTGGGGGAGAAAAGCACAATTGGCGTGGAAGTTTCCAGGTGGGGAACGTGGTTGTTGAACCAGAAGAAGGTTGTGCTTGATAGGCACACAAAGCTAAAAGGGGGAGATTGTTGATGTAAAGATGTACGCCCTGAAGTAGTCGCTGACGTAGTTGCTGAAGCAGACGTCGTAGTGAGTGGTGAAGACCATGTGGAGTCGAGATGCTGAGCTGGAGTCGTGCAGACTTGGAGAGCAAGAGAGTATCTTGGAGAAAAGGCAAAAAGGAATAAACTTGAGGAGCAAGTTTATGACTTAAAGGAAGAGGAATAAGTGCATTCCAAGAAAAGGAAAGTTGCACTTATTGATATGGAAGATGTCCATATTGTGGTTCCTTGGAGACTAGGGTTTCGGGAACGTGGAGTTAGTATAAGATAGCTATGTGGTCGTCTGTAGAGAGACAGAGACACAGAGGCTGATCTTATAGAGAGAGAGAAGCGCTTGGAATTGTTCTGGGTCGTGCTGAAGCAGGGGCTGAAGTACTTGACGTTGGAGATACATAAGCGGGTAGCTTAGGAATTGTTCAGTAGCAGCTGTTAGGGTGTTAACAGACTAGCGAGGCTGATTAAGCAGAACTTGTAATAGGGTTTACAAGGCGATTTCTAATAAAGTTATTGGGTGTGCTTGTATATTTTGTCTCTCTTAATTTACCTTCTGCATTACTATTGTTTCTGTCCTCTTTGCACTTACATGCACCATATGTTAAAGTTGCAGATAATCCATTCTACCTTAAAGATCCCCTTTCTAATTCTTCACAAGTCGTGGCTATATGTAACGTGTTTCACTGTGACGGATTATTGCTATGCACCACAAAGGACAAGAGACTTGTGGTTTGGAATGCATGTTCAGGGGAAACCACGTGGATTAATCCTAGAGACATCTACAGGGAATCAGACTACTATGCTCTCGGCTACGACTGCAAATCCTCCGGCAAGCAATACAAAATCTTGAGGGTGGATCGTGAAGATGTACCACTCATTAATGAGTACGAGATTTATGACTTCACCTCGAACTCGTGGAGAACTCTTGGTGTGGCTACTGATTGGTTTTTAGCACTATATCGTCGTGGCATATCAGTAAAGGGAAATACATATTGGGTTGCTACTCAAGCTTTGAGTCCACATAATGATTTCTTACTTAGTTTTGATTTTTCAGCAGAGAAGTTTCAAAGTCTGTCTCTTCCTCGTCCGTTTCCGGATAGTATATTGGCTTTATCTGTGGTTAGAGAAGAGCAACTTTGTCTCTTATCTTTAAAGGATGCACAATTACAAGTGTTGGTGACAACTAGTACAGGATCATGGAGCCAGCTCCTAGATGTGACAGCTAAATATGTGATAAGTAGTAGTTTGTTTTCTAAAGGGATGAGTTTCTTGGCAGACAAGCAGAGCAAAGTTGTAAGGTGTCTGAACTCCAACGTCTTATACACTGTGCAAGAAAATAAAGACATACAAACGAATCGGCTTGGAAGAGGCAAAAGGGAAAGCATCACGCATGATAATTTTCAGTCTAGCTCAGTTCTTCTGGATTATGCTCCAAGTTTCACTCAAACCCAACAAGGTTATACACTTCCTGGAGGACGCAAAAGGAAATCACCAAGTACGTGACTTGTAGTTGTCACGCTAATCTAAATAAGTCTCTCTTTCCTTGGTCAATGCTTTTTTTTTGTTCCTAGCACTTGTCAAATTTCTGGTTTGTGTTATGCAGGGCCGTCTTTTAGCACGTGCAACTGGAGCGGTCGAACAGGGTCCAAAATTTTAAAGGGTCCATAATTTCTTTTTGTTTTACTAATAGTTATAAATTTAAAATCATATTTTTATAAAAAATCAGAATGATTATTTTAGTTTAGTTTTCGTATTTATAATAAATAAGTGTAAATTACTATTTTTTATTTTGTTTATATAACCAACTAAAAAACAATAAATTAGGAAGTAATTAGTATTTATATCAATTATATATTTTAGAAAGTAATAAATAATTGTTGATGTTTGTTAGAATTTTCAATGGTAGTATAAAAAGTTAATATTCTAATTGATTATGTTTAGGAAACAATTATCAATTAGTGATTATAAATACGGAAAACAAAATACATTTTCTTCACCATTTTTAATTAAAAATAGCAAACACGAATAAAATAAAATTAGCATACAACTTCTGTTTAAAAGAAAAAAGAATGTCTTGTCTAATCAAGAGTATATAGTTTACTATCCAGATTTTGTTACTCTATTATATTTATAGATTATGATTTTTGATTGTGGATATAATAAACGTAAAAATAATTGAAAAATATAGAAAATGATAAATTTGATGATTTGATCGATGATTTTGCATTGAAATATGCTAAATAATCAAGTTCAATGATTTGATCAATGATTTTGCATTAGTAACAAAAAAAGTTGGTGTTATTTAGATTATAAATAATTAAATTAATGTATTTATTTATGTTATAATGGTATTTTGTAAAAAAAATCAAAATTATTTCAGATTATTAAAAAATGTCTTATTTTCTTTTTCGAACAGGGTCCGTGAAAAGTTTGAGACGGCCCTGGTGTTATGTTTTTCCTAGGATTTGTCAAATTTCTGGATCAATTCCTCAAACTGCAACCCCCTTAATTATTACATGACACTGATCATTTCATGTTAGTTATATGGTAATTATCGATGTTTGCTTTTTCAGTCTAATTTATATAAGAAAAAATTAATAAATAGTTTCAACATTTTAATATTTTAATTTTGTATAATTTATAGATATTTTATTTAATATTTAATATAATTCTTAAAATAAAATAATTTTAAAACATGTTAATTAATGTATTTTTTTATATCTAAGTACCAATTACTATATTTTGATATATTTTAATGGTAACTTATAAATAAGTTGTTATTTTGGTTTTCTTATTTAAAAGAAAGTATCAGTTATTTGATAAAAATACCAAAACCAAAAGCTGAAAACCAAAACAAAACTAAAAATCAAAAACAAAAATCAAAAATCAAAAAAAAAATCTAAAACCAAAAAATAAAACTAAAAACTTGTTTAAACATCCTATGGTGAAATATTAACTCTCTTAATTGTATATTTTTTGGTGCTAGCATAATAGACCTAATTAACGAAATTTCAGTGGAACATGGGAGGATGAAAGGGTATAAATGATTCCCATTAAATCAATTTCTTTTGTAATTCAATTTCAAGCAAATCTATACTATTAAAGTACAAGCATGTTTTGGATTTTTACTCTTTTTACCCCTACTAAATAACCTTTCCTTTGTATTCATTAAGGGTATTCTGGATATTCTGCGCCAATTTATTCTTAATTATTTTTTGATTTGTCATTAATCACCGGTTTCCTAATTTAATTTCGGTCTGCAATTATTTCTTTGTTTGATACTGCATCGATTATTTCCATGTTTGATACTGTTATTAACCACCGGTTTTCTAATTCTAAAATTATTAATTTTGACAACAATCATTATCATTTAGAACGATTTTGAAAAATATAAATATATTTTAAACAAATTTCCAACTTATGATCACCGAATTAGTCTTATCATTAGAAAAAATCATAATATTAAAAATACCGGGTTACAAACCGGTAATTCGTTCAACCGCAGGTCCGAGTCGGGTTTCAAAACACCGATCAAAACTATAAAACTGTTATATTGATTTATATTTAAAATATATAATTCAAAATTAAAAACCTAAAAATACATGTACAATATAGTTTTAACCGAACATAAACCCGGATATAAAACACATATATGAGACGGGTTATATAAATGCATATACAAGACGGATTATATAAATGTGATTATATAAAATATTCACCAAATATAAACCCGCGCTTTGAAAGCGCGGGTCAAAATCTAGTTTTAACTTAAAGTGATCGTGTATTTTCTTTTGAATGTTCCAGCATGTTTACATTAACTATACACTACTAACTGACATTACGTTGAATATTTATTCATGTCACACGTTGATTTCATTTTCGGCGGAGAGGGTCAAGAGAAGTAAATTGTTGTTTTTTGCTAATCATATGAATATATTCAATTATCAAATCAACCGGACTGGGAATCTTTCATAAATTAAAAGTTGGGCTTGTTTCTGATATCTACGCCAAATTATTTAATTTCCACAATATTCAAAGTAAAATTACTTGAACAAAAGAAAAAACAAAGTAAATGTGCATTTGTGTTCTTTAATCTTTGAAACATATATACCCGACTCAAGGGTAGGAAACTATATGTTAATTACACCCAAAAAAAAGAAATCCATGTTCAAATTGTTCAAAGAAAGAAAAAACAGATATCTTGCATACGTGGGGTTGATTAGTTGTTATGCTCCATATTGGCTACACGTTTTTCACAAGCTTCTTTCTCCCTCAGCCAGTGCGCTCTCTGACCATCGTTGGCAGTAGTGTCTGGACGCAAGGCTAGAGCGATAGTGAGCTCCTCAATTCTCTATAAGACAGATACAAATAAGATTAAATGGAAGAAAGAAAGTAAGGAAAAATAACCAGAAAAATAATGAAATAGACCTTCTTGTTTTTGTTCAAACTATGCCTTTGATCTCTCTTCCCAATGTTGGAGACAGTAGTCTGGAGGTTCTTTTCAGCGGTTCTCAAAACCTACAAAAGAGAGTAAAGGTTGATATATTCACATGCAATTAATGAAAGGAAACAATTAACTTTAAAAGAAAAATGTCTTTACCCTAATGCAGTCTGTTTCTTCAACTATGATGTTGAGTGTGGCTGAAGCTAAGCCATCCACTCCATCGTTAACACTCATATGGGCTTTCAGCAAAGTGTAGGAGTTGAACATGTCCTTCATTGATCATACCCTGAAAAATCACTGTAAAAAAAGGCATTGTAACTATCCACAACAACACCAAAGTGTTCATAGACTAAACAAACACCAAAGCTATATCATATCAGGTTTTCAGAACTCCGGTAAACGCAAACAGTAATATTTTTCATTGTAATCATGGTAAGAAAATAGATGGATGTATAATCAATCAGAACTTAAACTCAAATATCTAACAAAAAGAAATTTAATAAGTCTACCTTAACTAAAGAGAATGTAGCTTTACGGTAAAACAGCATATAGAGTATGCGGAAGAGAATCTATCTTTCAACTCAGACGATGATCTAACAACAAACATTGCTTTCATAGAAGAAACGAACACTAAAATTACAATCTTGATGACTAGAGGTTACAACAACAACAAGGGAATCTAGTATATGAACAACATAAACAATACAGTTCCATCAGAATCATGTTAAGCAAAACAGATCGATGGATCATCCGGACTCTCGAGAATCAATTGAGCTTAAGCGATAACAAAAATCACAGTCAGAAACAGAGATTGCTATCAAAAATCTAAACGAGGGAGACTGTATACAGAAACTACATCGAGAATCTCGTAAGAAGCAGATGGTGATTACTATAACAGTATACAGTTTTCAACGGAATCATGTTATTCAAACAGATCCATGGATAATGTGAACAACGTAAACAATAACAGTTCCATCAGAATCATGCTAATAAGCAAACAGATCGATGGATCATCCGAACTCGAGAATCAATTGAGCTTAAGCGATAACAATAATCACAGTCAGAAACAGAGATTGCGATCAGAACGACGAGCGACGAAGCTACTATACCAACGACGAGCGACGCTAACACTATACGATTTTCATTGGAATCATGTTAATCAAACAGATACATGGATAATATAAAGCTAAACTCGAGAATCGATCACAGTCAAAAACAGAGATTGGAAATCAGAAATCTAAACGAGGGGGACGTATACATAAATGATCGAGAATCATAAGAAGAAGATGGCGATGATAAACGTAAACAGAGAGAGAAGAAGAAGAAGATTACATCTATCAGTTGCTTCATTGAGCACACCTCCCAGCTAGGTGCTGGTAAATTTGTCCTTCAGCTCTTCGGAGAATCAATGGATCAATCAAAATCTTAAAATCCAAGGCGGTTCAAATATAAACGAAGAACTAATAAGAAAATCGAACTGTACAATATATGCTCTCTCTCTCTCTCTCGTTACACCAGCGGGAGCTAACTGTATTTAACCATTTACTTTTAACTAATATTTTTTCACTGCATGCATGGCCGTTGTCTACATGGCAAATGATTCATCATTTCTTAGTTTTTTTTTTATGAAAATGCCTTAAGAGTTTTTTTTAGAATGAAGCCGTGCATGGCAAGTAATTCAACTATTGTTGAACTTTCATGGTTTTATAACTCTATAAGATTCATTTTGGAACCGAGCTCATTTAAAGTTTGGATAATTTTGGTTCGGATTTAATTATCTTTTAGGTATTATATAAAAATATATATAAATATTTGTTATGACAAATGAACTTACATATGACAAATCAAGTCATGGTGATCAAAAAGGGCCTTGCGCATACTTTCAAGAGCAGTACAATTCGAGCAATTTTCATCTAAAAGATGTTTTCTTTTTCTCCATGATATAAGCTTGAAAAAAAACTTGGAATGGAATCGATTACCTAAATTTTCAAGGCATGGGAATATCTTAGGCAGCTCTCTTGGTTATGCTGCCTCTTGTTGTTGCCTTCTTTGAAGGTACATAGACAATTAAAAAGGAACTATGATCAGTGCTAAAACAGACAATATCATTTCTAAGAAAGACTTCTCTCTGTCCCAAAAGAAACAATTAGGAGACTAGAAAAAGCCAAGCATTCTAGTTTAAGCAATGAAGGACATGCCTTTGTATAGGTTGCACCCTCAAACTCCATTTTTCTCGTTACAGAGTTTATCACTTTGCGTTAAGCTGCATTTCTCGGCTTTACTTTTCATCTTGTCAAAAGATCATGTCTTGCTCACAACTTCTTCCTGTGGAGTATTAATCATGGAGGAACCTTTTGTATTTGGCAAACACCAAGTATTGAGAGACCAATAAGAGACAAAGAAACATAGATCAAACAACATCATTTGCACAATGCACTCCCTAAATAGAATCTTATAAAGCCTTAGCCTTTTCGTTACTCAGTTGAACATGACAAGAACATCCATAAAAGTCAGAAACCAACACAATCAGAGACAGACACCATTCGAAATGTTTTTTTTTCAATCAAGACCCAAACATTATAGCTCCAGCAATATTGCTAGTTAGCTTTTGAGTTTTACCTAGATAAAATGAAATCAGCAAAAAAGATATCAGGAGGCACAGAGGAAACAAGAAACGTGAAGCTGACATGTTTACATCCCTCAAGAACAACGGAGAAACTGTAGACCGAATCAGGCTGCTGAAACCATAAGTACTGTTCGGCGAGTTAGAGATACTCCGATACCCATTGGTTCCACTCCGCCGCAGATGAGAAGATAACAAAACGAGAGTGATGCCAAGTTCCTTTCACGGATATCGGATCGGCGCCGGAGAGTTCTAGTCTCAGACACGTGTGCTTCATCCTCTCAAGTCTCGACGACTATGGTCCGAATTATATATACTTCCTTTTGCTATCGTGGATGATGACTCAGCATCACTGTTAAATATTCAATTGCTTACATGGATGCTACTAATTTGTTTTATTTACCAGATACTATTACATTTCGAACCACCGATAACGGTCATAAGACCACCTCCAACGGGGATTCATGAGGGATCCTTGGCACAGAAACCTAGACAAATGATATTAAAATAATAATATACAATTTGCCTCTGTCAAGGATTGATCCTTATATAAGTGATTTAAGGATTAAATCCTTAAGAACGTGGCAAGGTGTGATTGGTTTCCGTCTGGGTGGTGTGAGTTGTGTTTCGCCTCTTTTCTCCCTTTTTTTTCTCCGATCAAAAAATTATGGGTTTTGTTCTGATTGCTAATGGGATTGATAAATTGATTGCAAGACTAGTCTCAAGCTAGAGTTCTGGGTTTTGTTTGGTTCTTCAATAAAGAAGACGAAGAAGATCATCATCTCGCTACTACTAACTCGTCGTCTTCCTCGTGAGATTTCTATCTTTGTTTTATGTGTTCTTTCGCCTGTGTATGACCATTTTATACTGTACGATGCTCTGTGATTGGTCACTTGCTCGTCGTTACCTGTGTGTTCTTTAGCTCTTAATCTAGTAGTGGTTTTGTTCTCCTGAATCTCTGTGTTTGATTGTCTGAAATAGAAGCGGTAGCTTCGTGCGTGCGTCGTCGGAGCTCCGTTGGTGGTTGCTCGGTCTAGACGAATTCCGACGACCTTAAAGTGCTTCGCTTCCACCGCCAATTCTGAACTTCTCTGCTCCCAGCTCGATCGTCTTCACGCGGAGGCAGAGTCCACTCGTGCCAAAGGTCTCACCTTTATTTCCTTCTTAATTGTAATTGGCCATGAATGCTTGAGAAGGTGGTAGATTGGGAAGATCAATCGCGCTAATTTTGAATTGTTCATTTCATTGAGAGTTATTTGGGGTTTAGGGATTTGAAATCAATTTGGTACCGAAACGAGGATCTTGAGGTTTATGGTGTTCTGTGGCGTAGAAATTATCAGAAAAAAATCAAGTAATCTGGAACGTCTCAACTTGTTTGTGTAACAATGGCTGGTCTCTGAGAGTTGTTAGGAGTTTGAATTTGAGATCACCTGCCCTAAGTATAGAGTGGAGGTTTCTCACTGTTTTAGAAATCCATCTTTAAATTTTATAAAACTTCCTTTGTTCCCATAAGATTATGTCTGTGGAAGCAGCAGCTTTTGATGCCTACTTTAAGGCTGTTTTACAGTGTTTAGAAATAGTAGATAGTGCATCGTACTTCATGATTGTGGATAACTCTGTTCTTTTTTTTTTCTTGTCACTAGGTACACTATGGAAAGACCAAGGTTCAGCGAAGGTAACCGAAGATCCGTCTACTCAAGGGGAAAGCAAAGCAGCACAAGCGGTGAGCATGTACCTGTATTTCCCATGTGGAATCATAAGAGGTGTCCTCTCCAACTTGGGGATACCTTGTGCTGTCTCTGCAGACATATCCAGCCTTCCCACTTGTGAGTTCTCACGTCTTATTTTTGTCTCACTTCTCATACAGTCACATAATCACAAAATTGGAGAAAGGTAAGAAGTTGTTAGCTGATTTTTGGTTTAATTCCAAAAGTATCTTAAACTCTTGGTATTTGGCTTAGGATTAAATAAGAGAACATTAGTTGTATGAAAAAAAAAAATCCTAAGGATTCTATATTGAGTAACACCATTGAACATATATTTTAGAGTATAGTCTTTAACTATTCAAAAAGCAAAAAGAAAATATATTATATTACTAAGGACTCCAATGGTGGGTAACACCATTAGAATTGCTCTAAGGCCAATAGCACTTACTGTTTTCATACACTCATCTACTTGGAAAATCACATTACAAAATTAAGGAAATTTTTTGAATCAGTGTTTCAAATACTTTTTGTATTCTTTATATTTTATCGCAACATCCTCAATTTATTTTCAGTTATAAAATAAAATGTATAGGAAATATTAATTCTTATACTAGCGAAAACTCAATGTTTTATGTTTTTACTCTTTCGTGGGCTTCACAAGAAGCCTCTCCATAAAAATAATAAATAGTTTCCGTTGAAACTCTAACCACTGCTCAGCAAGCTGGAGATACTCCGATACCAGCTGCTCTCATTGCACCACCTCCTCCTCGGTAGCTTCATTTCCGATCAACCCCACAAAACTCAGTCTCAAAAAAAAACAAAAACCGAATTTTAAAAGACCAAATGACAGTTCTGGATTTTTTAGCATTACAAACCCAAGAGGCGGACCCATCGGTGGCGGAGATATTAAAACGCGACTGGTACCAAGTGCCTTTCTTCTCAGAATTCCAATGTAAGTAAACACAATCAGAGACAACGTCCAAAAAAAACTCAAGCTTACTTGAGAAATAAGAAACCATTTCTTCAGTAAACAAGAGATCCAATATAACTTGAGAGGCTTATTGCTTCTTTCTAAGATTGAATGATCAAAAGAAGTAATGTTTTTTTTTTCACAGATTCAGTTTTTTCCTTTCCCTTGCTTCATACAGTAGTGTTTGTTTGTGTAATATGTCAGTTACTTTAAGAATTCTCATTAAGTCTATGATACCTTGTATAGAACACGCTGCAGCAGTAAGTCCCAACTTTGGAACCGACAAGATTTTTCGACAGATTCTTACAGATAATAGTTACACTTTTTTTTCTAGAGATTTTGCTATAGATTGACTGTGAAAACATAGACGATCAAATGTGTAAATGTATAAGCTGTATTGAATATTATGAGAGAAATAGAGAATACATTATACATCTATACTATTAAAGCATGATCCTATTGTTTTTTTTACTAAAAATACCCCATTCTTTAATAACATTGCATATTTCATTAAGGGCAATCAAGTAATATTAATAACACATCTATATTAAGTCATTTTTTTTAAATTCAGCCCATTGCCCACATCATCTCTTTTGAGCCATTTAGGCCGATTAACAAGTCAGATTCAATTTTTATTTTTTTCGGATCGGGTTCGAGTCGGATCTTTCCGGATCCGGGTGGGTTCGGTTCTCATGCATAAAAACCTGAAAAATAACCAAATAACCAAATAACCAAAATATCTAAAACGGGTTCAGTTATTTATACTCAGAGTAACTAAAGTATCCAATTCGATTCAAATTTTTGTATCCAAATTACTCAAAAGTAACCAAAAGTAACCAAAAAAATTCATTCTATACAATTTTTTTGGGTAAACTTTTATCCAAACTATCATATTTTATCCAAAAATACTCAAAAGTACTAAAAATGACTACTATAGTTAACTTATGATATTAATTTAAAATATTAAAATAATTATAAATATAATTATAACATATATTTTTAGATATATATTCACATTTCGGATATTTTCGGGTACTCATTTGGTTCTCGGTTCGGATCGGTTCTTCGGATATAGCAATTTAGAATTCATTCGGATATTTACCCCGGGTCTGATCGGATTCGGGATCCTGATTTTTTGGTTGGTTTTGGGTTGGTTCTTTGGGTCCGGATATTGTGATCATGCCTATACTCATTTAAAATGAAACACGATAAAGAAAGCTAAAAAACTTAATTCTTTTATAAAAAAACAAATATATGAAAATATAACATTTATTAAATATTTGTCAATTTAAAAAAAAATAAAGGAAAATAAACACGCGCTTTAAAAGTCCAGGTCAAAATCTAGTATAGGCTTATATACAGAGGAAGCTGAACATTCTAGACGGAGAGACAATTACGGTAGCTTCCTTATAGGACACGAGAATATTCACTATTGATGTCTCGTATATCTTGTATCCTTAACAACATGAACCATAATACAAATCATGAAAACATTACAACTGACATCAGTGACAGCGTTTATTAGAAAACCACCAAGTAGAAATTTACAAAAGAGTGAGAGATAGGCTTAACGAGCTATGAACCACTCGTGTTTATATGAAGTGAAGATATATCCGATGACTAATCCGCAAAACACACCAGGTCCATATACTATTGATGCTGCTGTCCAATTCAACACTGGCTCTTTCGGATCAGGCAAAGACTCCTCGGGTGGCTGCGATGTAGGAACGGGGACATCGACATGGTTTTCTTTACAAATTTTCTCGAGTCCAAATAGTCCCGAGTTACCCATGAATGAAGAACATTTTTGACTTTGAAACTGTGTGGTCTGTGGCACCAAACCTTGTAGGTGATTGTAGGAGAAGTTGATGTATGACAGAAACGAGAGGTTCCCGAGACCTTGAGGAATTTCACCAGACAAGTTATTACGTGATAAGTCTAATGCTTCAAGCTTTGTAATATTCGACAGGGATGGTGGGATGCTGCCTGTGAATGCGTTTCCTGACAAGTTGAGAAAACGCAACTCGCTCAGTAGACCAATGGATCCAGGGATATGTCCAGAAAATCGGTTTCCAGAAAAATCAATGGCTTTGAAGGCTTGAAAGATCCGCGTAAAATCTGTTTCTACTCCTTTGTACACCAAATCAATGGAATCTTCATACATATGGGTATAATCTCCCATGTACTCCGACTCTGGTGATTCTTCATTACTCCACACCATATACATTTGAGTCCAGTTGGCAAAGTAATCTTGTGGCAATGATCCAACGAAATCGTTGTCGGCTATGTTTATGATCCGTAGACTTCGAAACCCTAAATATTCAGTAGGGTTATAGACTGGACCGTGGAATGCGTTTGACCGAAGCACGAGGATCTTTAATTCCAAAGAGCCCAACCAAAACGGAAACGTGTCTTTTATCTTGTTTCCTTTCACACTCAGAAACTCCATGTACGTGCAGTTGATCAAGGATGCTGGAAGCTTTCCCACAAAATTGTTGTGGCTGACATCAAGTGATCTTAGGTTAGTGAGATTGGTGAATATGTCTGGTAGAAATCCACTTAAACTGTTGTTCCGCAGCCTTAACTCTGACAGAGAACTGGAGTTCTTCAGACATTGAGGAATGGAACCGGTGAAATGGTTGTTGGACAGATCAAGGGCCAATAAATTTTTTAGTTTGCAGATCCATTGGGGAAGTGGTCCCTGGAGTGAATTTGAACCAAGACTTAACTCTCTTAGTGATGCTCCATCAACAACTTCTACTGATTTGTTGAAGCTGCTGAACAGATTACGAGAGAGATCCAAAGATGACAACATAGACGATCTCCACAAAATAGATGGTATTTGACCTTCCAACTTATTATAGGAAAGGTCAAGGGAAGTGAGGTTGACTAAACTAGATATTGATATAGGGACCTTTCCTTTGAAACTGTTATGACTAAGACCTAAAAATGTAAGACTGCTTAATTTCGATATAGATGTTGGGATTAGCCCACCAAACTTGTTGTAGCTAACACCAAACCACCCAAGCTTAGATGATGAAGATATATTCCCTAAATCTAAAGGGCCTTCGAATTGGTTTCGATCTAGAGCAATCATTTCTAATGAAGAAATCGTGAGCAAAGATGAGGGAAAAGGTCCAGAAAACGAGTTGTCATTTCCTATGAATCGCTCCAAGGTTTGGAGTCCACTTAGGTCTACAGAAAGAGAAGAATTGAAGTGGTTGAAAGAGAGGTTTAACTCGGACAGGCTGGTTAAATTGGCTACTATTAATGTCCCACCAGTGAACTGATTTGATTTTAGGTTCAAATTTGAAAGCTTCGCTAAGTTGGCAAATGAACTAGGGATATTACCTCTTAGATCATTACTATAAAGACTCAAGTAACTTAGTTGGTTTAGGTTACCGAATGAAGTTGGGATTTCACCTATGAGTTGATTAAAAGAAAGATCAAGATATGTAAGGTGAGAAAGATTTCCAATGGAGGAAGGGATCTCTCCACTGAGACTACAATGTGAAAGGTCTAGGTGACTAAGATGCTGGAGTTTAAAAAGACCACTGCTAGATTTCAAAGACGTATTAACACTAGAATAAGATTGGAGTTCTAGTGATATCACCTCTCCCAGTATATCATCACATGTGACACCTGACCAAGAACAGCAGTCCACGCTCTTGTTCCATGAAAGTGTTGTTACACGTTCGTCATCCTTGGTATGGTCCGGGAACTCCTTTTTTAACTCCAAAAGAGCATCTCTTTGGTCGGGGCGGCACAAGGATTGTGCAAATATGTTTGGTAGGGGGTGGAGGAAAAAGAAGAAAAACATGGTAACTATACCACGAGAACAATAAAATTTGCTTGGAATCATCGGCTCTCTAAAATTTGGAAAACAGATGATATATTTAGACTGGAATGGTATGTGATGGACATGTCTAGCTTGCGCACTTTTCATTATAAAAGAACATTTTTCTGTAAAGAGCTGGACCAGGTGAAGTCTGCCTGTGGACTTTTTCAAAGATATATTATTAAATGAGGAAACATGTGAACAGCTCTTGTTGTGGACCCCGACCAAAGCGACGACAATAAACATACGCGTCAAGATGGGTGTGCAGTTAACTAATCAGTTATCGGTGTGGTTGAGAATGAGAAGGAGACAGCACAATGCATTTATTTTCGCAACGACAAATCAAGTCTTGGTGATCACAAGGTACTTGAAAAAGTCAATGATTCTATTTTTTTGTCTTTTGCTAAATAAAAGTCAATGATTCTAGTTTAAGCATGTGAAGGAAAAATATATACCTTTGCAGAAGTCATGCTCAAACTCCATTTTTCTCATTGCAGAGTTTTTCATCGTGTTAGGCATTTCTCGGTTTGATTTTTCACTTCTCAAAATATTTTCTTTTGTAAACAACTTCCTCCAGTTATATTGCGATTTCTTTCAAAAAGACTCAAGATCTAACTCATCATATTTATTCCTAAATATACATTTCTTCAGGAAACAAGAGATGCAAATTATCAAACGAGGAAATAAAACAAAAACGTGGAGCTAAATTAGGCTGCTGAAACCCTTTAAGTACTTCTCCTCAAACTCCCTTTTTCATGCAGAAGTTTTTCCCGCTTCATTTTGCATCTTCTCAAAATATTTTGTCTTGTTCACAACTTCTTTCTGTGCAGTACTTATCATGGAAATTTTGGTAAATACTAAATATGTCAATCATAAGAAATATTTGTTGAATGTTAGCTTCGCACCCTTATCAATGTCTGGCTCAGATCTAAAAGTCCATTATATTCGAAGTCTCGAAGATTAAGAAAGTCTAGCTCGCTAGAAAACAAAATATGACAACAAAAGCAACATGCCCATACACAAAAAAACGTGCCGACTCAGTTGTCAATGAACAGTATTCACTAAGAATACTGCAATTCTGTGAAACAATAAGTAAATAAGAAGAAAAGTGGATACTTTATTGAATTGAGCTGAAAGCCTTTATATAGGCATACAAAGAAACGAAGAAGATCTACTAAACTTTATTCTCGGAACTAACAACAAACTTAATCAGAGATCATTCCAAATTTATTCGGTAACTAAAAAGACTAAGACCTTGTCAAAGTGACCAAGCCAAAGACAACGTTTATTTTCTTAACAATTTCTTCCAGAGACCAGTAAAGATGCCAATCGTAAGAAATATAGATCATGCAACTTAAGGCCTAATTCAATACTACCATATTCGTTCCAAAGGTAACCTTTGCATGCATTCTCAAACGTGACAAGAAATCCCTAAAAGTCAGAACGTAAGTACAAGCTCCTGACAACTGTGTTCTTCTTGATTTCACGTGATGTTTTACATTTCCACCGCCAATCGAATTTAGTCCCTTCCGGTCCTTCTCAGAATTCTAACAGAGCTGTAACCTAACGCAATCAGAGATAGCTTACTTGAGCAGTAGGAAACCATTTCTTCAGCAAACAGGAGTTCATACATAAGTATTTGATAAAGAAAAAAAAAAGTACTTGAGATGCTTATTTCTTTTACGCTTAAATTTATTAAAAGAAGTAACATTTTCAGATTCAGTTTTTCCTTTCATTTGCTACTTACTGTATTGTTTGTTTGCCTTAAAGAATTAATGTCATTTACTTTTAGAATTCTCATTAAGTTTCCACTCCCCAGCCTACCCCAACCCTTAAATTTAGTAAAAGTGTGGTAACTTGTATAGCACGCTGCAACAGTAGTTCAAACTTTGGAGTTTGGAACCTATAAGATTTTTCTAAAAATATTTTTACATATTATGACTTTATTGTGTGAAACGACTATTTTCCCAAATATTTTGTTTCATTCAGGTCCATTCAAATTTCTTATCTATTAAGAGAAAAGTTTTTGAATTTATATTTTCTGTTTATTAGCAGAAATAGAGACTCTAAATCATAATACTAAAACATATTTAAATGCATAAAACATAAGATTTCTAGAGAAACCGTTACTAACACATGATTTTCAAGAGGTTTTGTTAAATACTGATAATTGAGAAACACTAACATTCATCAGAAAATTACCAACTACAGAATCACAAAGAACAGAGTACAAACTTGATGAAGCGTGAGAGATAGAATTAACGAGCTATGAACCACTCATGTTTGTATGAAGTGAAGATATGTCCGAGGACTAATCCACAAAAGACACCAGGTCCATATGCTATTGCGGCTGCTATCCAATTCAGTACAGGCTCTTTCGGATCCCACAAAGATTCCTCGGGTGGCTGCGATGCAAGAACATTGACATGGATTTGTTTACAAATTTTCTCGAGTCCATATAGTCCGGAGTTACCCATGAATGAAGAACATTTTTGACTTTGAAACTGTGTGCACTGTGGCACCAAACCTTGTAGGTGATTGTGGGAGAAGTTGATGTATGACAGAAACGAGAGGTTCCCGAGACCTTGAGGAATTTCACCAGACAAGTTATTACGTGATAAGTCTAGTGCTTCAAGCTTTGTAATATTCGTCAAGGATGGTGGGATGCTGCCTGTGAATGCGTTTCCTGACAAGTTGAGAAAACGCAACTCGCTCAGTAGACCAATGGATCCAGGGATATGTCCGGAAAATCGGTTTCCAGAAAAATCAATGGCTTTGAAGGCTTGAAAGATCCGCGTAAAATCTGTTTCTACTCCTTTGTACACCAAATCAATGGAATCTTCATACATATGGGAATCATCCCCCATGGAATCCGACTCTGGTGAATCTTCATTACTCCACACCCTTGACATGTCAGTCCAGTTGGCAAAGTAATCCAACGAAATCGTTGTTGGCTACGTTGATGATCCGTAGACTTGGAAACCCTAAATATTCAGTAGGGTTATAGACTGGACCATGGAAAGCGTTTGACCGAAGCACAAGGATCTTTAATATTTCTAAAGAGCCCAACCAAAACGGAAAGGTGTCATTGATTTTGTTTCCATCCACATTCAAAACCCTCATGAGCTTGCAATAGATCAAGGATCTTGGAAGTTTTCCCACCAAATTGTTGTGGCTGGCGTCAAGTGATCTTAGGTCCGTGAGATTGATGAATACATCTGGTATAAATCCACTTAAACTGTTATTTTGCAGCCTTAACTCTGACAGGGAAGTGGAGTTCTTCAAACATTGAGGAATGGAACCGGTGAGACTGTTATTGGAAAGATCTAGGGCCCATAAATTTTTTAGCTTGCAGAGCCATTGGGAAAATGGTACTTGGAGTGAATTTGAACCAAGATTTAACTCTCTTAATGATGCTCCATCAACAACTTCCACTGGTTTGTTGAAGCTGTTGAACATATTATGAGAAAGCTTTAAAGACCACAACGTACACGACCTCCACAAAAGATATGGTATTTCACCTTCCAAATTATTATAGGAAAGGTCAAGGGAACTGAGGTTGACTAAACTAGATATAGATCTAGGGACTTGTCCTAAGAAACTGTTATGACTAAGATCTACAGAGTAAAGGTCCAAAAAATGAGTTGTCATTTCCTATGATTCGCTCCAAGTTTTGGAGTCCACTTAGGTCAACAGAAAGAGAAGATTTGAAGTGGTTGAAAGAGAGATCTAACTCCGATAGGCTGGTTAAATTGGCTAATATTGTATCCCCGCCCGTAAGTTGATTTCCCTTTATGTTCAGATCAGAAAGCTTTGTTAAGTTGGCCACTGAAGTAGGAATATTACCTCTGAAATCATTACTCCAAAGACTCAAGTACCTTAGTTGGTTTAGGTTACCGATTGAAGGTGGAATTTCTCCTATGAATTGATTAAAAGAAAGATCAAGATATGTAAGGTGAGAAAGATTTCCAATGGAGGAAGGGATCTCTCCATGGAGACTACAATGTGAAAGGTCTAGGTGACTAAGATGCTGGAGTTTAAAAAGACCACTGCTAGATTTCAAAGACGTGTTAGCAGTAGAATAAGATTGGAGTTTTAGTGATATCACCTCTCCCAGCATATCATCACACGTGACACCCCACCAAGAACAGCAGTCGACGCTTTTGTTCCATGAAAGTGTCGTTGCAAGGTCGTCATCCTTGGTATGGTCCGGGAACTCCTTTTTTAACTCCAAAAGAGCATCTCTTTGGTCGTGGCGGCACAAGGACCCCGTAGGAGAAGCAAAGGTGTTTGGTGAGGGGTGAAGGAAAAAGAAGAAACAAATGGTAATTATACCACGGAAACAATAAGATTGGGTTTGAATCATCATCTCGAAACAAAGATGTTTTTTAGACTTGAGTGGTATGTGATGGACATGCCTAGCTTGCACACTTCTTGTTATAAAGGAACATTTTATGTAAAAAGCTTGACCTGGCAAGTCTCCCTACGGACTTTTCAAAGATAACTAGTTGAAAGGAGGAAAAAGCTGAACAATTGCTTCTGTGGAAAATACTAACCAAACCTTTATTTAGATATACAAAAGCAACATACGTACACACATCAAGATCATGTGGTTGAGAAGAAGTCAGCACATTGCGTTTACTTTCACAATGGCAAATCAAGCCTTGATGATCTAAAGGCCTTGTAATTTTGTTTCATTTTTTTTTCTTTCATCGGGCAGGTTACGTTTACTTTCGCAAGCAATAAAAATTCGTGCAATATTTCACCAAAAATCTATTATTCTTTTCCTAGCTATGATGACTGATGAGCTTCACAAAACTTGCAATGGAATAAATGACTCACAATCTCAAGGCAAGTGAATCTTCCACGGTCTGCCCATTATCGCTTCTTCCATTCTCAGAGCTCTCACCGTTTTCTGTTGATTCTACCTCTTCAACTTCTCTGTCCCTTACTGCTCTGAGCTTTGCCTTCTTTGCATTTAACACAGAAAGAAAGTATAAAACTGCATCGACACCAAAAAAGAAACTGAAGATCAAATAATAAACTGTCCACAAAGACTACTCTACAAATTCAATGATTCTAATTTATGCACGAAGAATAATAGTAGAAATACCTTTGCATAAGTAGCATTCCCAAACTACATTTTCCCGGCTTCGCTTTTCATTGTCTTATTCACAACTTATTCATGTGGATGGAACATTGATCATTAAAACTTTGGTATAAACACTTAAGGTAAATACCTATCAAAGGAATCAAAATCAAATTAATCATATTCATTCCCAAAATAGAATCATATAAACCCACAAAAAGAAAATTCAAACACAATTAGAGGCAACGTTCAAAATGTTTTCAATCAAGAAACCATTCCTTCAGCCAACAAGAGACCTAATATATAACTGAAATCATCAAAGCGAGGAACTTTTTACCATTGCAAACCAAAGAGGAGTAGCCGTCGGTGACAGAGATATTGAAACGGGAGCTGTGCCGCCGGAGTCTTCGAGCCTGAGACACGTGGGTTTCGATTTAACCATCGCCGAGCCCTCTCTCTCTCGGCGTCTGATTTTGCTGGTCAAGAACGCTGATCTGAATCAAAATACATTTTCAAGATGACTCGGCATCAATTTAACTCTACCTTACTTACGTAGATGCTGACCGGTATCTGGGCAGCCACATTCCCAACTATCCTCCAGAGAGGATCCAGCGCTCCAACAGAAGGGATGTTAAATCCATTGTGGCCAAGGCTCGAACCCAGGTGACGGACAGTACAGCTGTACCTTCTTTACCACCAAGCTACGAACACTTGGTTACTGGTATTTACTTTAATAAAATAGACATATGAAATTGTTTATAGCACAAAATGTAATTGTTGCATAAACATGCGTCTATCTTAATGTTTTTTTATTTTTATGGTATATAACATTTAAGATACATTGACAATTTTTATTTATTTGTAATTTATTGATAAAAATATAAGTTCAATCAAAATAGTATGTTCATATTCTTCAATTAATAGTTGTTAACTACATTGACCATTTTTCACTTATATATTTATAAATTTAAACACCAGTTAATATGTTTATATATATTAATAGATCTATCTTTTGAAAAATAAAATGTATTTCTGTTGAAATAAGATAAATTGATATATATATATAGGCAGAGCCAATGTGTTAGCAATGGGGTCAATTGACCCGGGTGAATTTCTGATTTTCTAAAGTTTTACATATATATTTATGCAAAAAGTTGAAAATATTAAAAATTTTGGTTAATTGATCCCTACAAAATTTTGTTAATTGACTATAATATATATTAATTATAGATTGACCCTCCTAAATCCATTTCCTGCCTTCGCCACTGTATATATGTATATATATATATATTTATATGTCAAATAAATTATATTTCTATGTATTTCGACATCTATTTCTATGTTTTTGTAGAAAATTTTGATTCAAAATTTATTTATTATATTCTTATAATATATGTGGGAGTTATATTAATAATCAAATTATTTTGTAGAAAATAACTTTATATGTTTTAACAAAAAAAAAGTTTATGTTTTGTATGTGAAATGAAATAATAATATACATAAATATGTAACATTTAAAATTTCTATGTCAAGTTTTATTGTAGTTTGATTTGAGAATAATCTAATAAAATAGATGTATATTTAATTAATTAATATTTATTAATTCAGTGATGTAAATTGTAATTATTAAGATAAATAATTATTTCTAAAAGTGCTTTAGTTTAAATAGAATAGATTTGTTACTCCTACGTACAATATATATGACATAGAACTCATTCCCACATGACATTTATTGAGTTATAGAATTTAAAATTCATAATACATTGATATTTAGTTATTTAAGAAATAGTGTTGTTAAAACAATTTCGTGATCTTAGTGTTCAAAAAAAAATTCATGATTGATATTTTAGAACAGTACTTTGGTTATTGAAGTTATTGTGTTTTCAGAATGTTTCCTTCCGGTTTGTTTTTCTTTTGGTAAAAAGTCAATGGCATAAATCGTAATAATATTTAAAACTAAAGGGAAGCTCAATAAGATATTTCAATTTTAAACAATTTCTAACACTCTCAAAATTGGAAAATTTTCAAAAATACAATTTTGAAGATATTATTATTCATCTTTACCGCCACTAAAGACACATTTTCAAAATTACATTATTTATTAAAAGGTTAAAAATTTTTATATCCTTAATTTTATATATTTTTCAAAATTCTAACCTCAAATTAAACCTTCCAACTCTAAACCCTAAACCTTAAATCTTCAACTCTATACCCTAAATTCAATACCATAAACCCTAAACTCTAAAGCCTCAACTATAAACCCTAAATCCTCAACTCTAAACCATAAACTATATACCCTAAACCCTAAAACATCAAATCTAAATCTTAGATCCTAAACCTTCAAATCTAAACCCTTTATTAAAAAATAGTAGTAAAAATTGTTATTGTAAACATGAAAAGTGATACTATGAAAATGATATTTAGACAATTTTCCCCTCAAAACTTGATGGTTTGAATAACCTCAAATTTAAGGTTTCACTATAGATCCCCAAAACATTATTTACTTTTCATTTTGGTCATTCTAATTTTATAACTTCTATATTATTATACAAATATAAGTTTTTTTATCACTTTCATCTTCATAAATATATTGCAACCAAATATTCATATATATGTTTACATATATTTAATACATAAAATACATAAATATGTTAAAATTTAAATTTAATATTTCAAACGAATAGAATTATCATGTATATGATGATGGAGTTTAATCATTTAGTAATTTGTTTCTCTAATTGATGCATTTAAGCATTTTTTAGAAAACAAATTATGAAACCAAAATATCTATATATAAATTATAAATATTTTGTTTTGCATTTTTTATGTATTTATTATTTATTTCTAAAATTTATATGCTTATAATTAATTATTATGAAGATTAAGAATTAAAGTATAATATGAACAAACATTAAAGATTATATTTTGTTGGAGTAATTTACTTTCATACTCTCCTTTTAAAGATTACCAACCTTTAAAATGAAGTTTTTATTGGAGATGCTCTCGATAAGATGTCTATCTATTAGTTTTTTACCAATAAAATAAAATTGTAGTATTCTTGTGATGAGAGTTGGCAAATTATTAACAGGTCACAAGCGTAACTTAATTGATGTAAAAATACTTCAAAAATCTTATTAATTAAACGGAAACTATGATACTACTCCATTTTTTTATTTTAACATATTTTTTGAAAACTCTAGAAATCTCCCTTAACTGCTTTTCATATTTTTCATCAATTTTGTTGTTTCATATGCTGATTATAATAAATTATCATGAATATGGCAAGTAAAAATAAAATAAAGACTGGTCTTTTAGGAAACCGTACTTTTAGCCAAATGTTATCTAATCAGTTCAAAATCAGTTCATTTCCTTGCCGCTTAACGCCTTTCCAGCCTATCTTAGTTTCTGAATATAGGAATAAACACACCATGAAATTGATAAATATATACATCAATTATGCAAATACTTTGTATTTGATATGTTTTGTCCTAACATTCTCGTTTTATTTTCACTCAATTTTTTTTAAATACATCATAGCTTAGGAAACACTGTTATAAACTTGTAGTATTTAGATTTATACTATTACAGGCAAAAGAGATATGATAACCAGATAACTGTAAACAATGAGATGAAATTAGTATAACGATGTTAAAAACAAGAAACATTGGCGATATAATCTTTATATTAACAAAAATGTGTTGCATGCCTCCAAAGATTTCAAGCTTTTGAAACTGTTGTTTGTATAATTTGTATTTAGAGATTTGTATACTTTTTTGTTACAATATTATTGAATCTTAAATATCAAAATAGTAACTGAATGGATAAATTTCATTAAACTGTAGAAGGATCCTGCTTGCTTCTCGTTGTGGCCAGGACAGCCTATTGACGCCAGCCAAAAGAAATGAACAGCTGGAGTCTCACATTTTAGTTTGTCTTTGGAAACATCTCCAACTCTTCTGAACGTCAGAACACTGGTGGTCTGGGTTTATGGAATTGCGTTGAAGGAAAAGATGTGTCTATAGAAGTTGCTTTGGTTTCTGCCGATGGAGAGCCACTAATAACAATTCCTCCAACATTTACTGGAAAAATATTGGGATAGATTGTGTAGATACCGAGGTACAACATGAACACGAGAGTAACTTGAATGGTCAGTTAGTTGGTTGGGTCAATCCCACTGAGGCTGAGTTGTCAACAGAAGACATGATGGCAACACGAAAGTAACTTGAATGGTCAGTTAGTTGACGTCTTTTCTTGACATAAGTGTAAGACATGTGATTCCCCTCAGTGAAAAGGATATGGAGTGCCACAGTTTATGCTACTAAACCTGGAGAAGGAGATGGAATTAGGCTACTAACCTAGAGAAGGATCATTTAGCCTTACTCCATAGCCTAACTGTTAATTGTTTGTATAATTTGCATAACATTTAGAGATTTGTATATACTTTTTGTTACAATATTTTATTGAATCTTAAATATCACTATAGTAACTGACTGGATAAATTTCATAAAACTGCACTAAAACGCTTTTGTCAAAAAAAAAAACACACACGAGAATTTTTTTTGAAAATAGTATTAGTTAAACAAAGAAATACTAAGTAACCACATGAACTTGCTCAATCAAAAGAAAAACCAAAGAGATTCAATCAAAAACAAAAAGAAGAAGACAATCAGATAGATTGATCATTTACATTCTCAATATCTCTACAATCACCTGAAGATTCGAAATAGAGAGAAAAATCTTGTGTAAAATGAAATAAAACTTGACCCTCAATAAAGTACATTCAACTCTACTCTCATGTTTCAACAATAGCGGGAGAATCTATAACTCACATATCTTTCTTCATTGACAGTATTTAAACAGATTCAAGCCTCAGTAACTGTATTTTTAATTTTGATGTAACTAAAATTTTCTGATTGCAGTTATCATTTTTTTTTGTTTTTATGTTTATACACTAAAATCTCTGAAAACTATTTTTAAATCTATTGTTGCTCAGATAAAATTAAATTAGGAGGATTTTAAATGTGTATATGTTGTAAATTAGTGACTTTGAGGATTTTAGATGTATATGTGTTGCACATTACTGAAGTGAGAGGATTTAAAACGATATAGTATAAAAGAGATAAAAATGTTACAGTAACATGATGTAGATTTTTCGCTCTAAGTTTGGAAAACTTGAAATGGAATCTATGACCTCAAATTTAAGGTAGGGAATCTCTTAACTGCATGCATCTATCTTTTGGCCATGGTCTTGCTACTTCTTCTTGCCTTCTTTGAGGCTTCTTCTTTGATATGCTCATTACTTCTACTCTCAGACCTTTCAGTTTTGTCGGTCGAATCTTCCTCTTCAAATTATTTATATCCTTGACTAGGTGTTTTCCTGCACCATGTGCAATAAAAGAATTTTAAAATATTTTTAATAGATAAATATAAATTATATTAATTTTTTTATTAATATTATAAATTTTCTTTTTTCTTATCAATATTTTTATATAAATTTGATTTAACTGAACATTAAAATTAAGATAAAAATAATTTTGTTTATTTTGAATTATATTTAAGAATGTGCATGTATATATTTAAAATTATAATCTTAGGTAGATTTTTCTATCTATATATTTTGATTAAATATATTAAATAAATATGTAAAATTGCACAATTGTCAAAAATTAAAATTAAACAATATTTATAAAATTTGTAGATAAATATAACAAACTAATGATTTTACGTTTTAATTTGATTTTATGATTTAATTTTTATAATTTCCAAAAATATGTATATATTTTTGAAATATTTTTAATTTAAATGATATTTCGAAATTTGAAATGCCATAATTGAATATATTTGTTTTAATGATGATTTATGAATTATTACCATATTTTTTAAAAAAAATCCAAAATATAAATCGACAATAAATGTAATATATGAGTTATTACCATATTTTAAAAAATTTACCAAAAATATAATATAACATTAAATATAATTTTCCATGTCATATTAATATATAAGATATGTCATCAATTTTAGTAGTCATGTCACAATTATTAATATATGTGTTTTCCTGCACGATGTGTAGTGATGAATTTTTAAAAAGTTAAATTTTATATTTTAAAATGTAATTTATTAATATTATATTTTATTATTTTAGATAATAAAAATTTTATAGTTATAAAAGTAAAATTATATAATATTTCTAAATTCAAAATGTCATATTTGAATATATTTATTTTAATGATGATTTATGAGTTATTACCATATTCTACAAAGTTTACCAAAAATATAAATCAATATTAAATGTATATATGAGTTATTTCCATATTCTAAAAAGATTTCCAAAAATATATATCAGCATTAAATGTAATTGTCCATGTCATATTTAACGATATGACATGTCATTAATCTTAATAGCCACGTCACAATTTTTTTGTGAAAACGATTGTAGAGAAGACATGTGGCAAATCACTTCGCAAATAATGTCTAGGGGATTCTTTTTTTTTGTCATGTACTGAGTTTTGCCTTTATCTGCATTTAATAAAAAAAGAACTATATTGACAAAAAAGGAACTAAGATCAGTGCCAAAACACGCCAACTCCTTTCAACCATTGCTTAGCCCTCCCTCTGCGTCTGATTTTGTTGGTTAAATCAAACTGATGAACAATTATCTGAATAAAGAATACATTTTTGCTTATGTAGATGATGAGCCATCATCTTTATAAAAACTGATGGCTTACATGAATGCTGATTCACCTTGTGTTTAAAATTTCATTGTTTTTACTTTGCTTTGAACAAACCTATCATAAATATGAGAAATCTCTGTATCAGTCTTGAAATACTTTGTATTTGATATGTTCCTTTTAAAAACCTTTTTTTTTGTTTTCACTTGCAAAGTTAAAATACATCATATTGAAGATGCAAGATGTCTGCTCTAAAGTTGTCGCTAATGTAGTAACTCAAACAGACGTCGTGTTGAGTGGTGAAGATAATTTGGAGCCGAGATGTTGAGTTTGAGTCGTGTAGACTTAGAGAGAAAGAGAGTATCTTGGAGAAAAGGAAAGAGAAATAAATTTGGCAAGCAAGTTTATGACTTAAGGGAAGAGGAATAAGTACATTCTAAGAAAAGGAAAGTTGCACTTATTGTTATGGAAAATGTTCATATCTATATTACCTTGGAGAGTAGAATTTCGGGAACGTGGAAAATAGTATAAGATAACTATGAGGTCGTCTGTAGAGAGACAAAGACACAAAGGCTGATATTATAGAGAGAGAGAGAAGCTCTTGGAAGTGTTCTTGGGTCGTGCTAAAACAAAGGCTGAAGTACTTGACGGTAGAAAGACATAAGCGGGTATCTTAGGAATCTTTTAGTAGCTGTGTTATGGTGTCAACACTAAACGTGTAAAAGCTGAATTAGCAGATCTTATAATAGATTGTTTAAAGGAGATTCTAATAAAGCATTGGTGTTTACTTGTATCTATTTTGTCTCTTGATATATGTTCTGCATTATTTTAATTGTGGTATCATCTGTACACTAATAAATATTGTAAGAAAGTTATTTTATAACACAAAGTAAAAGTTATATGACAACACAAAAAATCTCGATGAAATCAATGAAACAATGTTAAATCTCTATATTAACGAAAACCTAATGTTTGTATTTATGTTTTTGATTAAAAATATTCTATTTAATGCATGTGAGAACAAATGTTACAAACCCAAGACTAGGTGTACCAAGTGGTCGAAGAAACATTGTTACTGAATCTAATGCATGCCATATAATGCGAAAAAGAGTCGTAAAGGCCCAATAGAAAGATTCACTAATCATAAACTCCAACAGAGAAAGACAAGCGAACTTTGGAAACTCCTTCCATTCCTCATTTAGATGGTTGAAGAAAAGAAAAGAGTTGATGAGTGAAGTGGATTACCGATGATATTGTGCAATCTCGATCAAAATCGAAAGATTTGAAGCTTTTAAAAGGTAAACTATTTGTAGAATGTGCACTAACAGTCTAATCCGATATACATCGACTTGGTCAAAAGTTGATCTATCGATAGTTATCCGTATATTTCCAGATTGACGGAGATAAAAAAGATAAAGATCTTACATAGAAGTTGAAAATGATCCTAAATAATATATAAGATAGATCAAAATATTGGTTTTGCTTCTAATACATATTGTCCCTTATTATCACAATCGTAAATGATTTACTACTGCATACAATCTTTGTCTTAGCCGTTTTTATAGTGTGCTTCTTCAAGCAAATATGTCTTTATACCTAGTAGCGGAAGACTTCTAACACACCTGCGATTTTTAGGATATTATGTTTCATATGTGGTTTGGAAATTCTGATATAATTTCGTTGTTGTAATCATTTTTCAATGCAAGAAGGAGCTATCTTCTAAAATAACAAGTATTACAAACCGCCAAACCCGTGTAGTTAATTATATTTTAATTAGCAGTTTAACTGAGACGTCCATATACATGTTCCAAATTAAAATATCATATTATCTGAAATTATTATTGTTTTCTGTAATCTTCTCTAGGAATTATTATTATGGTTTGGCTATAGACAAATGGGACCGACCCACTTATTTGTTGGATAGTCTTTCTTTTACTCCACTCAGCGCATACCTCTATCACACACAGCTCAATCATCCCACGTCTTCTAATTAATTCTCCTATATACCCTTGAAGATTAAGTTTGACCCTTGCATAAATAAGGGCTTATGAGGAATATACACATAATGAGATGCTTATCTTAGAATTAAATTAATAAACAAGGGTGGTGGGAAGGGTTTTTCAACAAGGGTTTAGGTGTGGGATAATCAAAATCAAAGAGCAAATAATAAGATTGGATGCAATGCCAATAAAGATGTTATGTCTTTTCTATAATCACTTTATTTATATATTTGTTTAATTTATGGATTGATTCCTTGCTAAGTCCAAAGGCAGGTTTTGAAACTAATAAAATTATTCGTGGGGAAATTGTTTTCTAGCTTCTCAATTGATTAAATTATTCTTGTTGAATTATGTTGTAATTCTGTGTATCTTTAGTATATTTGTAAACAGTTTATCATGAATTTGTTTTTTTTTTTAAATCTTAGTAAATATAGCAAATAGTGATGTGTTTTATATAGAACAATAATTTTGTAAGAACAAAAGATAACAGATGTACTTTGACTACTTGCACAAGAACTGAATACTATTAGATGTTTGTAGCCAAAAAGAAAATGAGAGTTTGGAAAATAATAGTTTGATTTCTTGTCCCTTTGTGCTATCTTAATGATTGTCTGGTTATATTCAATACTGTTCACATATATAAAGAAATTTCATAATTGCCGAAAAAACTTGCCCCACAGCCCCCGAAAGTTATTCTGAATTAAATTACGATTATAAACCAAATTGTTGTAGCTTAGTGTGACTTTGTTATGCCGATGTTTGGTGAAGACTTAAAAAATAAGAACCAGTTTTACAGATACACATTTTACCTCTCAATGTAAATAGATTTATGTGGTCTACTGACTCTAGTTTCATCTTAAAAACTTTATTTACGAAAAAGAGTAACTATATTATTATAAAATTAACTGATAAAAGAGAAGTACATTATGGTAAGAAAGAATTTATGGATGTTCAATTATGTATCTTAATTATAATATGATATTTTCTTTATACAAAAATTCTTTTGTAAATAAACGATAACAACATAAATACATAAAATAGAAATACTATAACATAATTTATTTTCTTCTATATCTTATATTCTGTATTTTTGGAGCTAGTTTGGTAGTGAAAATAGCTCAACAATCATTCAAAGATGCAAACACAACATGAATATTCGTGTTTTATTTACCAACCAACATATAATTAAAAAAATTTCAAAACAAAAAACATATAATTAAGAAGAAAAAAGAGTTTTCTTTTTCGTCAAATTATTTGTGAGGTCGTCTATAAAAATTAATATCTTAGTAAACCGAAGCCTTTTATGTTTAAAAAACAAATGTTAAATAGTGGAGCACTAAGAGACGGTGTCAAGTAACGGCGTTAGCACCGACGGGAAAGGAGATGGTATAAAATACACACCAACAACATAAATTGCATAGTATTCATCATTCTCAGAAGTCACAAACAAACACACACAAGAGAGAGATAAAGAGCAGTTACAAGATTCTCTCGCCTGACACGAGAACAATGGGTGAGCAAAACAATCTTCTACTTCGATTTCATCTATGCATTTGCTTTGTATTTCGGTTTTGTTGATTGCGATTAATGATCATAGTTTCATAGAGGTCACTTCCTCATCTTGGATATATTTTTGTGCTTAACATTTTCAAGAAAGCTTAGAAAAATCGCTTTGAAATGAAGGCAGATTGAGGTTTTTGTAGCTGCATGTTCATTTTTGTCAAAATGCAGGAATCATCGGCTTGTTTATTAATAACTAAAATTTGGGTTTCTTCTTGTTGTATTTGGTTTTCATGTTCTGTGACTGTGTATTGCTTCACTAAAATTTAAAACATAGTTGTGAAATATTGACAATGAAAGTCCCAAAGTTTATGTTTGGTCCAAGCCATGATGAACAAAGCATCTTTTCTTCGTCGATCGTTTCTTTGACCATGAAAAAGAAAAGAGTTTGGCCGTGTGTACAGTTTAATTTTTCTTTTAGATAAATTGAAAGTTGAGTGATTATTGTTATTATATTTGTATGCTTGATTATGCTTTAGAATACTATATTGTTTTCCTTTAAAACAAAAGCTGTATTCGTCTTTGAGGTCCCACGTTTGGTTAGCCTAATGTTTTAAAGAGAATAATTTAGATGGTTAGTTGAATTTTTGGTCATTATTTGTAGCTAAGCATACTTTAGTTATTATACTATATAACAAAAATTGAGTTGTATATTGTCTATGATTTTAAGGAGCTATACTGAACCATAATACATACTTTATTTTTGGTCTTGTGAACAGATATCTGTATGGACAAGGAGCCAGATGGTGTGGTGGTCTATGCTAATGGCGATTCATGTAACCCAATCCAAGAAAATGTTTCTGTACTGCCTCCCTTAGATACAGTATCAAGCGATGAAGCCAATGGAAATACAGAGCTTCTATCTACAGAAGAGAGCACAGAAGTAAAAGAGTACGATGTTAAGGAGTGTACTAATGAAATTCCAGTGGCTAAGCCACTGGAAGATGGCAATCTGGAGATAGCACCTACCTTGGGAAAAGACGCAAAATCTGTGAAGAAGTCTGTTTTGCATGCAAAAAATGCTTCTAAATCAGGTCGCGTAAGTAATAAAATAAGGAACACCGTTCCTCAGCCATTTGCCTTAGCTACTGAGAAGCGTGCTTCATCTGCTACACGTGAATCTCATGAAGTAGTGTCCAAAATATTTCCGGATGGGTACAGTAAAGTACCAAAGCAGGCTACAAAGGTCAGGATTTATAAAACTATAAGCCAATATATACTCTCTTGAATCGCAGTTTCTTTGCCTTACTAAGCTGTAATGACTGTAGGTGGCAAGGAAACCGTTGCAGCCAAAGAACAAAAAGCTTTCTGATGAGGAAGATTCTTGCTCTGTTGCTTCTTAGTATGTTTCTTTCTCATCAAGATTGGTTTCTTTTTTTTATTACAATTGGTTAAAACATTTCTCTACTTAACATGTGACTATTGTTGACAGTGCCACGTCGGCTGCAAAGTCTGCTAAATCAAGAACTATTGTCATTGCAGCTCCTTCATTTCGATCCACCGAGCGTGCAGAGAAAAGGAAGGAGGTGACATATTATCCCCTTTTCTTTAAAAGAGATTTTGCATTGGTTTTAATTGGTTGCTGTTCTCTAGTTCTATACAAAACTGGAGGAGAAACACCAAGCCATGGAGGCAGAGAAAACGCAGAGCGAAGCAAGGAACAAGGAAGAGAACGATGCAGCATTGAGGCAATTAAGAAAGAGTTTGATGTTCAAAGCAAACCCAATGCCTAACTTCTACCATGAAGGGCCTCCTCCAAAGGTTGAACTTAAGAAGGTAACACACAAGGTTGTCTACAACATTCATAAAACGAGAGACGTTACCATTAAAATTTTAAAACTCTTTTCCAGTTGTAATTTATATGCATTTTGATGATGTACAGCCTCCTCCAACTCGAGCAAAGTCACCGAAACTAGGGCGTAGGAACACAAAAGAAGGGAACAGAGCGAAAGGAGTTTCTAGGCGTCAAACTCCAAAGACTTTAATAGTGATCTCTAAAGAAGACAATGATGATGAAACCACACAGAAAACTGAGCAGATAAACCGGTTTGTTGCAGAGGAAGTGAACCGAAATTTGAAACCAGAACTGGAGACTGCTTTTGCTTGCTAAACAGTCTTTTGGGGACAAGGAAATGAGAGTTGTGTTGTTTCTGTTGTGAGAATGTGTGGGATGGTTTGTGTTTTTTATTTATTTTAACTTATGATTTGAAATGTACATGTGTGTTATTTATGTTGTGTTTAATTATGAATTTGTGTACACATAAAAGCAAGAATCTTCCTGTTAACTTATTGAAAACCATAATATTTCAATAATTTTATTATATATAAGGTAAGTTGTTTTGATCAAAGCACTCATTATTGGTGAGAAGTTGGTGGATGAAATGAACTGGTTATTCCTTAATCATTATTTAGTTGTTTGATTATCTTATCAGCATGTTGCAACTTGCAACTTTTTTTTTCCTTCTAAATTATATTAAGAAAAGGGCCAAGTCCAACATTATACAACACAAACACAAACAGAGATAGGTCCAACACCAACAAATCACCCAAACCCAAGATAAACCAGTAACCGAAAGCCCAAAAGCCCAACTATGGGAACCCTAATCGCACTGAAGCTCTGCCGCACACACGCACAGTAACTCCGATATCGCTCTTGATTCAGACCACCACCGGATAAACACCGGGATTCATCTGGACTCAGCCGGTCACCACCTTTCTTCACCGCAAACGTCTTCGACTTTGATGATTCCCAAGTCGGCGAGAATCAATCGCCCGTGCGAAATCTCAACAACCACCATTCATCACATGCACCAAGAAGAAGGCTTCGCGTGAAACCACCACCACTAATCATCAGGAGTTTCTAGACTCCTCCGCTCACGAACCCATAATCCAAGCCAGAGACACTTTCTCTGCTTCTCACAGCCGGTCAGAGAGCTACAAATCGACATAGTCGAAGTCTCTTCCAAACCGAGCACACTTTCATCACAGATCTACAAAACATAAAACCACGAACGCCACCGTCGACAGAAGGATATTGCGACACGGAACCTTAAGCCGACCGTCCACCGTTATCGAAACTGGTGCGACGACGGAGACTAAACCCGAACAGTCACCGAGAAAGCGATGCACCGCCGGTAACAAAAAAGGAACGGACTGGATCAATCTAAACAGCAAAAAATCTCGACCGACGGTGTGTCTGTATAAGTCCACCACCGTCGGTCAGAAGAGCTTTTGTCGATCTGCTTTCTCTCTCTACTTTCTCTCTCTACTTTCTCTCTTCTCACCGCTATCTTGCAACTTGCAACTTTGGAAAATAGTTTTTTTGTTCAACTTTGGAAAATAGATTAAGAGTACTTTTTTGTTAAAGGGTCGAACCGAGTTCTTATGGGGCTAGTTGGGTCGTAACTTTCTTGCACAATCCATAATGGACGGGATTCTAGTTAATGGGCCTAAGTAAAAGAGATTCGTGTTATAGTCGGTAAAATGATGTGTGGCGCAGCGGATGGTGGCTGGGGTACTGAGTACTGACGAATCTATAAAAGATCTAACTAACACTGACAAAAACATGTTGCAGCAAATCGGTACAGTCATTGTCCAAAATATCTCCACGTGCTGAATTCCCGTCACTCCTCATGTCCAAAATATCTCCACGTGCTGAATTACCGTCACCCCTCATGTTCACGTGAACCTCACTTTCTTTTTTTTTGTCACTGGACGTGAACCTCACTTTCTTATCTTCTAATTTCACCTCCTCATTTATTTTTTGTTCGAAGTTCGGTTGTGACTAGATTTCTTTTTTTTTTGCGCGCAAAGTTCGGTTGTGACGACTATACGACATTTTTACCGCAAATAATTATGCTAATTTTTTTATTATTCTTATTTACACTGAAACATTGCCAATCAAATAAAAAACCTCAGAAAATATACACTAAACATTATCTGAGGATAATTTTACTTTCCCCTTTTACTCTCTTTTCTACTTTTAAAAAAAAATTCTTTTAAATAACTCTTTTAATTTATTTTCACAAAATAGTCTTCAATAGAAATAACTAAAATAGATTTATCTGAAAGATAAATATGCATTTATTACATTTGAATTAACTAATCTAAAATTTAGTGTTTAAAGTTAAGGAGTAGAATTTTAGGAATATATTCAAACTTTTAAAAATAAAAAATAAATATTAGATTTTCAAAACAAAAAAAAATATTTTGGTTATTTTATTTTTTGAAAGCTATTTTATGACAAAAACTTAAAAATAATTATCTGAGAGAATTGTCATTTCTTGTTTCCTCTTATTTCCATTCTTTATAATTTTCTCTTTTCATCCAAAAACAACAAATCAAACTTCAACATATTACTCAAATTTTTTTCTTTATGTGGAACTTATCCACTATGTATTTAAGATCTATAAACAATATAATTCTTATCTTTATGTACAACATATTATGGCTACTAACGGATGTGATCAAAATAATACTTCTGTTCAAACATACTTGAAATAGCACCGTGTTTTGTTATGTCATTTAACTTCAAAAAAAAAAAAGCGAACCACAACCATTTTTTTAACACTTTTTTTTATAACATCTTATCTTATTATTATCAAAATAGGTTAAAAAGAATACATGAATCCAAACATAAAATAAATACATTTTTAAGCAAAACATAATAGAAAAATAATAACACGATGCTTCTTAACTCTTTTGCAGGATAGACTGATTCGCTAACTTTATCTATTTTTGTTCTCGGTCTTATATGTTCTTGTGTTCGGCTGTCATTTATTGTGATCCAACGCCTTTTATCACTTAATAGATCAGGAGGTACGATCCATCTGTTACATCGTTGCCTATTCCATACACTCCCGCTCCAAGAGATAATATGATTTGTTATAGTCTCTATCCATATCATAAATAATCCCTCAAACTGATAATGATGATAAGCACTTAACTCCATTGTCTCCCACTTCACGTCTTCACATGAACATGCTGTATCCCCTTTTGTTGTCAAATAGAGATGAAACGCATCTCTTTGAATTAATGGAGCCACCATCATCCATTTGTCAAAATAACATGACGTACACAATCTTCTCCATGGCCATGGTGGTTTAAGATTCCCTTCTTTTGTTCCATAGAACTAGTAATCCTTTCAAAGAATTTTTTGGATGGAATAAACCACCATGACTAACAAGCCATGGAAATACACCGACAATACAAAACCACCATGTTTTATTTGTTGGGAGATTGCACTCAACAATAATGGAGATAATAGACTCACCTATTAGGGAGGAAACAGACTCGTCAAAACTCTGTCCCAAATCTCTTAACTGCCCAACGAACCAATGGAGAAACAGAAAACTGTTTGCCCATGACGAAGATATTACGCGACGACAACAGGAAGACGAGAGATGGTGTGACGATAGATCACGTCGCTTGATTTGATAACTACGCGATGACAATTAATTTGTTTGAACTAAAAGCTTTAGATAGAATAAAAACAATAATATAACAAGAGTAAGAACCGACGTCCGAATAAAGATTCTTAGATCGTGGTTCATCCTGGTTTGATAAGAATCATGAAGATAGTGCCATATGTCCGAACAGCCTTATCTGGAATCATCTGGATAGAAAGTGTGATATCTTCTTACTCACAACTCCTATGAGATTTCTTCAACTTCCTGGTTATTCTCCACTGATTAGTGGTTCAAAATAAAGCTTCTTAGATCGTGGTTCATTCTGGTTTGATAAGAATCATGAAGATATTGCCATATGTCCGAACAGGCTAATCTGGAATCATCTGGATAGAAAGTGGGATATCTTCTTACTCACAACTCCTTGATAACTACGCGATGACAATTAATTTGTTTGAACTAAAAGCTTTAGATAGAATAAAAACAATAATATAACAAGAGTAAGAACCGACGCCGGAGCCGGCGCCGGCCGGAGATTGTTGCAGAGAAACGGTTGTTTTTTTCGCCTTCGGTGTCGCTTGCGAGAGAGAAACGGTTGTTCAAAATATTTTCAGTTCGTATTAGAGAGATTTTTTTTAGGGAAAATTAGACAAATGAGACACTTTCAACTTAGATTTGTCGCAATAAGATTTGTAGAAGATTATTTAGGTAACTAGGATTTATATTTTCTTTAATACCATTATACCTTTCAATTAACCTAATTAATCTTAATATTTTATAATTATTTGCATTTTTATTAAAAAAAACAGAAAAATCCAAAAAATTAGCATGAAGCAACACTGAAATCGTTCGTATGAGATTAGTCTTCCTTTCCATTAACGAACGCTTCCATGGCAATTATTTGCGATCATCACTCTCTCTCTCTCTCTCTCTCTCTCTCTCTCTCTCTCTCTCTCTCTCTCTCTCTCGGTCGTTCTGATTCATCGTTTCACTTTTTTTGTTACCAACCAACAAATAGCATTCACGACCATATCATCCCCTTCCTTTGATCACGTTTTTCTGTTTTTGTGTTTTTTTAAATGCTGGAGATAGTTAATTGAGGATTCAGAGGAATTGGCTTCGTCTTTAGACAGAGGAATTTCCTTTAATACCATTAAGCGTTCATTGATATCATATGTTAAATTAAAGATTTGTGTTATTAAGATTAGCATGAAACAACACCGAAATCGCGAAAAAAAAAAGGAAAAAACGGCTGCAGATTCGTAGGAAGAAGGTAGAAGACGAAGACAATTCTGTCGTTTACTATTTCATTTAACATAATTCCTCAAAAAAATTGGGCAAAAAATATGACATAGGACGGTTCGCCCCGGGTTAAGATAGAGTAACAAGTTAACTGCAACCACTAGGCCACGCATTCATCACGTTATCATTGAACATATTTAAATATATAACCCTTATATTTATATAAAACCCTAAATTAACTCCCTGATTAATTGATTACTCCTGATTTAGTTTAGATACCGAAAAAGAAGTTTCCATATTTTTTCGGATTTGTTAGAATATGTATCCTACCCCACGCATAACACAGAAGAATAGGAGAAAAACATATTCTTTCTCCAGCGCCACATAAGGTAAAAGGTAGAACATGTTATAACACATAATATAGGTTAGGTATACCAATGAGTAGTGGCTATATATCGTAATAAAGCTGTAGGTACATTAAGACATCTTGCTTGATTATAACGTAAGCAAATCTATCTTCATTAGAATATACAAGAAAGGATAGTTTAGGTTATATAGTTCAGATATACCTTTCTAAAATTTTAGTATCCGTTTTCTAGATCAATTATATCACCAAAATGCGTATTCTAACCGTAGTTAGAAGTTAAAATAAAATATGATTCTATTTTCTTTTATAAAAAATAAACATATATATTGTCATACTTATGTTTCCAATAATTTTTATATTTTTTTACATTTTAAGATTAAGTTTACTATTTTTCTATAAAACAAGGGTAAAACATGTCTAAAATTACCAAAAATATGAAAAATTTTAAATGGACAAAGAAAAATTCAAAGTGTCTCATTTCCCTTTTTCTAATTTTCCCTTTTTTTTAACACTTATCCACGGGATTGAACTTAAAAATGATCCTTATCCAAAGTGCAGAACACTCGCCTATATTGACGCGTGAGACTTGTTATCTTTCAGTAACGAGAAAGCCACGTCAACGCCACTGTGCTGTTCCTATCACTACAAATCTCTATCACCCGCCAACGTCTTTTCGATACAGTAAATACCAAAAAAGGCATTTATTAATTAAATTTTAAATAAATAGGCGGAAAACTATCTCCTCCTCCTTCTTCTTCTTCGATTCTCTTTGCTCGCTTTCCCGTCAATGTCGTTCGATTCCATCCTCCGGTGAACAGAGGAATCTACTTATTACCCTTTTTAAAACCTGAAATTTCTTCAGTTTCTGATCGAAGACAGTAATGGATGAATCTTATCGTAATCTCACGGACTTAACCTCTGTTACAGAGACAATCGTCGACATCTTGCTATGCTCAGTTCCTATTTGGCTCGCCGTCATGATCGGGCTTTTGATTGGCTGGTCTTGGCGTCCAAGGTGGACTGGTTTGGTTTATCTAGGGCTCCGTTCTAAGCTCCGTTTTCGCTGCACTGTTCCTCCGGGTTTCGGCGCTCGCCGTGTTTGGCTCGCTTTCACCGCTTTCTCAGTCTGCCGCACTTTATGGTCACGGCTCGGTTCGAGTGAGAAGAGACCAGAAGATATTATTAATCCGAGTGGTGAAACAGAAGCAATCTCAGAAAAAAATGAGTTTATATTAACACAATAAAAATAAATTGAAAAGTTATGGTATTGAGATTTGTTTGTTCTTGATTTTTGTTATACAGTTATGGTTACCTAAGTAATGATTTGTTTATTTTGGTGTGGATTTGCAGAGTTAGTGATAAAGAAACAGAGAAAGAGCAGGAGAGTGTGACAGAGAAGGATCTAGAGCATTTGCTGCATCTGCTTGAAGCTGGAAATGCTAATATGGAGTGGCAATCTATGATGGACAAGTCTACTCCCAATATGAGCTACCAAGCCTGGCGCCACGAGCCTCAGGTAGTCTATCTTTATTAAAACTTTTGCCTCTTATATCTCTTGTATTGGGTCGCTGGTTCCATAAAGTTTTAAGAACTTTTTTTAATGGTAAGGATATGTGGATTAGGTATCTTTTGGTTGGGTATGCTTGATAATTGATGTTGAAACAGGTTCATGAAAAAATAGAGTTTCTATGACATCATTAGTTACTGAAAGGCGGTGTTGTTTAACAGGCAGGTCCTGTTATTTATCGTAGTCGGACTGTTTTTGAGGATGCAACTCCAGACATTGTTAGGGATTTCTTCTGGGACGACGAGTTTCGACCTAAATGGGATCCTATGCTTGCTTATTTCAAAACTTTGGAAGAAGATTCTAATACAGGAACAACTATTGTTCACTGGATTAAAAAGGTGCTTTTCTTTTTTTTGCTAATACTTGTTCCTCTCGTCCATGAAGAGATGTTGTATATATATAAAGCAGGTTGCTAATGTCTTTCCTCTGCAGTTTCCGTTTTTCTGTAGTGACCGGGAATATATCATTGGCCGGAGAATATGGGAATCTGAAAACAAGTATTATGCTGTGACTAAGGTAACATCTTTGCTTTTGCTTTCCTCATTGGTCTCTATTAGTTTGGAATGGCAGAAGACTTGTCTGATATACTCTTTTAAATGTTATTAGGGAGTGCCGTATCCAGCTCTACCAAAGCGTGATAAACCGAGGCGAGTAGAGCTTTATTTCTCAAGTTGGATTATCAAAGCGGGTGAGTTTTTTTTTTTTAAAGTACAAGTTTCCTTTTTACGTATTTTTTGTCAGGTTTTAAGCGGTAATGCTTTTGAAAATGCAGTTGAATCTAGGAAAGGAGATGGACAGTTAACGGCTTGTGAGGTCTCTCTTGTCCACTGCGAAGACATGGGAATCCCAAAAGACGTAGCAAAGTTAGGAGTCCGTCACGGCATGTGGGGAGCCGTCAAAAAGCTAAACTCCGGGTTAAGGGCATACCAGGCCGCTAGAAAAGCAGGGGCGGCTCTGTCAGGGTGCGCGCAAATTGCGAGAATCACCACAAAACTGAACATGATTTGGTGGAGACATCGCGAATAGAGGAAGAAGAGAGAGGAGAAGCCATGGATAACGTAAGGAGAGGGAAGGAGCAGTTCAGTGTAGATTGGAAACTGGTCGTTGTAGGAGGAGTTGCCTTGGCGTGTGGGCTTCATTCAAGTGCTATTGGCAAGGCCTTAATGGTTGGAGCTGGGCAGAGACTTGCTCGTAGGTGAAATCACTGTCGTTATCTCTTCCTGAGAGATTGACATCATAACGTGTGTCCATGGATTATTCTTTAGCCTAGCACAGGAAGACAATTTAGTTATTATGTGCATCATGGATTGTGTTGTCTTATAAGCACATTGAGAACAGCATATGTAACTTTGGAGGCAAAGTGATTTGGTCGAAAGCATTTCATGTAATAACAGCTGAAGTCTATGGACCTCAATTGGTCATAGCCAAGCTTGTTATACCGTTAGACAACATTTAACTCATTTGTGTGCACAACTATTTAGCAATTAGCTCTCGGTTTTATCTCCATAGACATCTTCCCATTGTTCTTCAATGCTTTGGTGCTGCAGACGAACTTTCTTGCCTATGTACATCTTCTGTTTTGGTTTGAAGATCCTCTGAGTAAGGTGCATAATCATCAACAAATCCAGTTTCCGATTCATTTGTATCCCAGTCTATATCAGATAGCTCTCCTTCTGCCAGTATCTCAGGTTCTTCTCCTTCTCCATATGTCCCTGAATATGCATCATCTTCTTCTTCCTACAAACCAGAATAGCACCAAGCCATGTGAGACCTTAATATTCACGATTTGATCATTATGAAAGCCAAAAAAAAAGAGGGATTCTAGGCTAATTAATACACACATCTGTTTCTTCTGTCTCCTCGTCGCTAGAAGCATAAGTCACATCAAGCTTGTTATATAACTCTTCATCTCCCTTGTCTGCTATCTTCTCCATTTGTTCCTTATAAATTCATTGCAAAGTCTTGTGTTAGTCCACCATTGCATAACAACTAGTAGTACCATCAATGAATGATAAAAGAGTAGATCCATTACAATCTCAGCTCTCAGCTGTTCTGCTCTTGTATGCATCGCCGAAATGTGTTTTATAAGGCCCTGTTGAATGCAAACATAACAAAGATCAGCTGAAGTTCCAAGTAAAGAAGGCAGACAATATTTTTTTTGTCAAGGAACCTCGCGTCTTTGGAGTTCAATGGAACGTGCTAAAGCCTTCCTCTTTGTCAAAAGGTTCTTCGGCCTCAACATGGGCGGACGCTTATAGTCTTTTCCTCTATACACTATAATGGCATATCCTTTAGAGACCTTGTCTATAGAAACCAAGATACCGCCACTCTCGGCTTCAAGTGCTAATGCCACTTTCTTTACACCCTCAAAAGTTTTAGCCTTCACGATTATTTTGACCAGTTCTCGGTACTTCCAGTGCAGGTGCATGTTCTCCACCGTCCCATCAAACACTCCTCTCCTACCTGAAGCAACAGTTTTCAAGTAAGTGTCCTATAATATATGCAAAAGACACTTGACTAAACTGATGATTTACCTAGAAGTAAGAAAGCTTTCATCTTCAAACCGAGCTTGCGGAACATAAACCTCTCTTCATCACTTATGCTTTCTAGGTCTGCTCTCTGCTCTGCTGGCTGTAGACACTCCTCCACCTTAGCCAAACCACGTTCAGCTTTCAAGAGCTTTCTCTCGGCCTAAAAGCGAAAGAAACAATCTTATTAGTTCCAAGGAACCACTCTTCAAACACATGCTAAGTTTAGAGAACTCACAAAAGCAAGTTTCTTTTCCAGCTTCCTGACAAGATTTTCATGCCTCAGTTTCTCAACCTCGTGTTTCACTTCTTCTGCATGTTGATGACCATCATCCAGATTCTTTCCCCACTTGCCAGTCGCGTCGAGAGTTTCACCAAGGGTACCAGCAGAAACAAGCTTACTAGTAGGTTCAGTACTTGGGACAATCAGAGCCGATGATCCTCTTAAACGTGCCTCTTCTTCTTCGTCTTGTAAACTCCTCACAAATTTCTCTTGCTCCACCAATGCCTCAGCTACTTCTCGTGACAAAAAGTTCTTTCCTCTATAGAAAACCAAGTAGTCTTTGTTCCTTGAGAGCAGTATGCCTCCTGTCAATTTCTGCAGTTCCTTACCAAGAGCATGATATCAAATGCTCAGCTTCAAATGCACAGATAAAAGTCAAGAAGAAGAGCATAAATGTTTACCTTGAGGTCTTCAGCCATTCTCTCACTGGTTGTCAATTGTACGCCCCGTTTAATGGCGATCTTTGCAAGCATACTCTTCTCCCATAACGTAATCATTGCTCTTGCCAAGCCTTGGAGCTGCCTACTTCGACCTGGAAATCAAAAGAAAACTCCTAACTATTCAAAAGTCTCTATCAGTTTCAGACTCCGGAGAAGTTACCTAAAGCGAAGTGTGGAGGGAGAAATCTAGCAATTCTTCTCAAAGCTGTTGCCTCCTTTGGTCCAAGAGATGATCTCACTCCATAAGGAAGTATCCTGAAAGGCGGTTCGTAACCAGGAATATCCCCTGGAAGCAAATCAGCATCTATAGGTAATGGATGGTCTCCAGTCCAGTCCTTAAACCTAGGGCCAAGACCATCTAACAATTCTTCAATTTCATCTTCGTATTCTACTTCTGGTTGGAAGGTTTCCTCTTGGTCTTCCTTTTCCACACTAGTTGTCTCCTGGTCTAGCTGAGGAAGATGCACTTTTACATCTCCACTTTCCACCATAGTAGTTGTAGTTGCAGGTAAGGAAGAAAGTGACGTCTCTTCTCTTTTCTGCTTGTTCCATTTTCCTGCTGGAAGCTCATAACTGACACCTCTGTACAAAGAGATGGAAGTCCCTGACCTCCATATCACCAAACCACCAGTCTTTCTCTGCAACAGAGAGAGAACAAAACAACATTTGACAAAAGATTCGCTTATAAGGGAGCATATAAGAAGCAAACCTCTAATGTCTCATGCATCTTCCTCATGTTAAGCGCGCTAGCTCCTTCAATCTTCAACCTCACAATCTCAGAGCTCTTCCACTTCTCCTTAATCGCATCCACCACCACCTGAGTCACACCTGCTCCTCTAACCTTCATCTTGCTCGCCGTCCTAAACGTCAGATTCCTCAACCTCCTTAGCTCCGACTCCGGAAGAGTCATCTCCGCAAGAGAGTATCTACTCTCCTTCTCAGCACTCCACTCAGACTCCAACTCTTTCTTCTTCTCAGCACTTATCTTCTCCCAAGGAAACCCACCAAGAACTGACTCCTCACTGAACCCACCTCTTGTGTCAGGTAACATCCCTTCTTCAACGTAGAGTATATCCTCCACTGACCCTTTCTCAATCCTTCTCTCTTGCTCAACCTCCTTATCACCACCTTCCATATAACCATACTTTCTCAACTTCTCCACAATCTTCTCCATTGTAACGCCATCACCATCTCTATCACCACTCGTAAATCTACCTTCTTTTCTGTAGTTTACAACTATCTTGGGAGGCTTAGGTTGATTCCCTCGTTTCTGGGTTCTGTTCCAATTCTCTAACCACTCACCGTTCACAGGAGAAAGGCTAAACCTTTTCGATTGAGTTTGATCAGTACTACTCGAACCAGATGCGGTAATATCGTTACGGGTCGGTATTGAGATTGATGAACTGTGGTGGTACCTTAAGAAACGGAAGCAGAAGGAGGAGGCTTGGAACGAGTGTACAAGCTTCGTCTTCGTCGTGAGAATGGTTGGGCAGAAATGGCGACTGGGTTTCATCGCCATCGCTGAGGTTAAAATGTAACTCGAGAGTGATGGTTTCAGTAAACAGTGAAATGTTTCAGCTTTTTAGCGGATTCATTGCCGTTGCGAAGCTCGCTCTATGTGTTTATCTATGGCCGGCAAAAGGAGAGATTGGAGATGGAGATATCTTGGAACAAATGCTATAACTATTCTTAACTGAAAATGAAAAATCTTAGATATACCTCTTTTTTTTTCCTTTTTAGTTTAATATTTATTTAAATAAAAATATATTAAAAACTCATAAACGAGACAAAATCTAGTTATTTACAAATTTATGGACGGACTATCTAAACTATATTCACCTATTAAACTTAGATGTAGACATAAAATCTAGATATCAACTAAAAATTTTAAAGTTTTATTTCATCATTTTATCACATAATAAAGGATAATCTTCAAAATAAAAGATGAATCGAATTTTTCTCCAATAAAATAACGAAATAACAAATAATAAATTATCCATCGAAAGAGAAAAAAGACGAACTCAGAAATGTATAACTTAATAAAATTTCATATAATTATAAACCTTTGTACAACCTAGCAAAACTTGAACTAGTTTAGATTATACAACTTAGTACTACATTGTGAATTTTATGATGATGATTTAATTTAACTAGTTTAAATTATGTGACTGGATCTATGATTACAGATCTGCAGTTTTATTTTTTTTTTGTTTAGATTTTCTTTGTTATGTATTTTTACAAACTTGTTCAACATGATTCTGAGTTTCTTTGATTTTGTTTGTTCGGATTGCGAGTTGTTAAAAAAAAGTATGGGAATTTACAGAGTTAGGGTTCTTTGAGGTTAGGGTTCTTTGGGTTAAGGGTTAGGGGTTAGAGGAGGTTAGGGTTAGGGTTAGGGTTAGGGTTAAGGGTTAGGGGTTAGAGGTTAGGGTTAGGGTTAGGGTTAGGGTTAGGGTTAGGGGTTAGGGGTTAGGGGTTAGGGTTAGGGTTTAGGGTTAGGGTTAGGGTTTAGGGTTTAAGATTTAGGGGTTAGAGTTTAGGGTTTAGGGTTTAAGATTTATGGTTTAGTGTTTAGGGTTTAGGGTTTAGATCTAACTATGTATTATTTGGTTTAATTAGAAGTACTAATAATACTCGTATAACTAAATAGAAACAGTAGAACCAGTACTACTTAGTAGAACTCAGTAGAAGCAGTACTACTCAATACAATCAGTACAGTAGAACTTAGTAGAACGAGTAATACTCAGTACAACCAGTACCGCGGTTGGATAAGCTTGAGATAAACTTGAGATACAAGATATACATTCTACCGAGATATGGATTAGAATGAATCTAGGGTTCCTGACTTTTAGGAGTTATCTAAGTCTTGTATAAATGAGTTGCCAAAGTGTGGCATCCAACGTGAGGGTTTTATGAGCTTTAGTTTTGAGAGTATTTTCTAAAGCAAGTTTCAGTTTAATAAGAAGAGCAAGTTCTTGTTGATTGTGTTCTGTTTTTCATTCATTGAGTTCGACATTTGGTATCAGAGCCTTTAGGCAACGATTTGAGTGTGATAACGAGATGGGAGACATAACAACGTTCTCAGGGAAACCTAAGATCAATGGACCTTCGTCCTTTAACTGTCCGATGCTGAACTCCGCTAACTACACGGTATGGGAAATAAGGATAAAGGTTCTGCTCAAGCTTCATGAAGTATGGGAGGTTGTTGAAGAAGAATCTGATGATGTCAAAAAGAACAACATGGCGATAACACTACTCTTCCAATCTCTTCCTGAGACACTCATATTGCAGGTGGGAGAACTGAATACTGCAAAGAAGGTTTGGGAAGCAGTGAAGTCGCGTCACATGGGAGCAGAGAGGGTTCGAGAGGCACGTCTAGCTACACTTACGGCTGAGTTTGATAGATTGAAGATGAGGGATGATGAGAAGATTGATGACTTTGTGGGAAGAATATCCGAAATATCATCAAAGTCAGCCGCGCTTGGAGAAACAATTGACGAAACCAAACTGGTTAAGAAGTTTCTCCAAAGCCTTCCTTGGAAGAAGTACATCACCATTGTAGCCTCTTTGGAACAAGTCCTCGATCTGAAGAAGACAAGCTTTGAAGAGATTATTGGACGCATCAAAACATTTGAGGAGCGTATAGCCGTAGGAGAAGGAGAGCCACATGATAATCAGAAGCTTATGTACGCAAGCTCAGACTCTGCTTCTGCAGATCACGAGTCCAGTAACTCTTATCGTGGAAGGGGACGTGGAGGAAGATACCAAAACAGAGGAAGAGGAAGAGGACAATATGGTGGACAAAGACCATATAGAGATGTTGATCTCTCTAAAGTAATATGTTTCCGATGTGATAAGAGTGGACACTATGCATCAGGGTGTCCAGATCGCCTGCTGAAGTTACAAGAAGCTGTTGAGACTAAGGAGAAGGAGAGTGATACAACGGAGGCTGAGGAGTTAATGGTAAACGAGATTGTTTACCTGAATGAGAATAAAGTCAATCCAAATGACTTGGAAGTAAGCGCTGAGAATGTTTGGTACCTAGACAACGGTGCGAGCAATCACATGACTGGGAACAGAAGCTACTTCAAGAGCATCAACGAGTCTATAACAGGAAAGGTGTGTTTCGGTGATGATTCACGTATAGACATCAAGGGAAAGGGATCAGTTATGTTCTGCAGCAAAGATGGGGTTAACAAGATTCTGGCAGATGTGTATTACATACCTGAATTAAGGAGTAATATCATTAGCCTTGGGCAAGCTACCAAATCTGGATGTGACGTTAGAATGAAGGAAGATTACCTTACTCTAAAGGACAAGGATGGGCGTCTCATAACCAAAGCGAAGAGGTCAAAGAACAGACTATACAAGGTGGTTATTGAGAGGATTGATCCAGTGTGTCTTCATGTTAGTACTCTGAGTGACTCTGCGCGTTGGCACGCACGCCTTGGACATATTGGAAGAGACTCAATGTCAAAGATGATCAAGAATGAGCTCGTGGTTGGCATTCCAAAGTTTGTGATAGAGAAGGACACATGTTCTGGTTGCTTACTTGGCAAACAAGCAAGATACTCGTTTCCTCAAGCAACCTCTTATCGAGCAGATAAGTTACTAGACTTGGTACACGGAGATTTGTGTGGACCTATTACGCCTCCGACACCAGCAGGAAGAAGATACATTTTTGTGTTAATTGATGACTGTTCTCACTACATGTGGACCATCTTGCTCAACGAGAAGGGAGAAGCATTTGAGAAATTTAAATGTTTTAAGGCTGTTGTCGAGAAGGAAACAGGAAGTGCGATTAAAACCTTCCGGACAGATCGTGGAGGAGAATTTACTTCATCAGAGTTCCAAGCTTTCTGTGAGATCTCGGGCATTGTTCGGCATCTTACAGCTCCTTACTCCCCACAGCAAAACAGTGTGGTAGAAAGACGTAATAGGACTCTAATGGGGATGACAAGAAGCATATTGAAGGCCATGGGATGTCCTAATTACTTGTGGGGAGAAGCTGTACGTCACTCTACCTACCTCATTAACCGAGTAGCTACACGAGTGTTGGAATTCAAAACACCTTATGAAGCCTTGAAGCATAAGAAGCCGAGTGTTGCACACATACGAGTTTTTGGCTGCATTGCTTACGCTAAAGTTGACACACCGCATCTAAGGAAGCTTGACAGTAGGTCTCGTGTACTTGTACATCTTGGCACTGAGCCCGGATCAAAGGCGTATCGACTTTATGATCCTACTGGTCGACAGATAGTTGTAAGCAGGAATGTTACTTTTGATGAGAACAAGAGGTGGAACTGGAAGAAGAGTTCAGGAGAAAACAGAGAAACGTTCTCTGTTACTCTTGGAGCTTTTGGTATATGCAGTCGCCAAAGGCCTCTCATGAAGCTGCATTGAAGGTTGTGCTGCGTTATCTGCAAGGTACGCTATCATATGGTTTGAGATACGGGCGTTCTGGTGATGCAAGAATAGAAGGTTATAGTGATGCTTCTCATAACGTTGACGAAGATGATGGAAGGTCTGTGACGGGTCACGTGTTCTACTATGCAGACAGTCCTATTACTTGGAGCTCTCACAAGCAAGAAACGGTTGCACTATCCTCTTGTGAGGCTGAGTTTATGGCAGGTACTGATGCAGCTAAACAAGCTATTTGGCTCCAGGAGCTGTTGGAAGAGATAACAGGAACAGAGTACAAGAAGGTGGCGATCATGATCGACAATAAGTCAGCCATAGCATTAACAAAGAATCCAGTGTTCTTTGGCCGTAGTAAACACATTTACCGACGCTATCATTTTATCCGCGAATGTGTCGACAACGGGTTGATTGAAGTCCATCACATAGCTGGAGTCAGACAAAGAGCAGACATATTAACCAAGGCCTTGGGGAAGTTGAAGTTCAAAGAAATGAGAGAGCTCATAGGAGTTGAAGATGTGTCAAAAGCCAAGTTCAAGCTTAAGGGGGAGATTGTTGGATAAGCTTGAGATAAACTTGAGATACAAGATATACATTCTACCGAGATATGGATTAGAATGAATCTAGGGTTCCTGACTTTTAGGAGTTATCTAATTGTCTTGTGTCTTGTATAAATGAGTTGCCAAAGTGTGGTATCCAACGTGAGGGTTTTATGAGCTTTAGTTTTGAGAGTATTTTCTAAAGCAAGTTTGAGTTTAATAAGAAGAGCAAGTTCTTGTTGATTGTGTTCTGTTTTTCATTCATTGAGTTCGACAACCGCTCAGTACAACCAGTAATACTCAGTATAACAAGTATAACAGAGTATAATTCAATACAACTAAGTAAAACTATGTCGATAACTAAAATTTGAAATTAAAAAAAATGAAAACTTGAAAATTTGAATTTTGAAAATTTGAATTTTGAAAATTTTGAAATTATATAAAAAATAATTTTGAAAAATACAAAAGGATAAAATTAGATATTCAAATTTCATTAAAGGAAAAAGGGCATAGGCGATTGTTGTTTGAGATGTGGGGGCAGGAAAGTTCATGGTCCGATTGGAGATGGAGATATCTTGGAACAAATGATATACTATTCTAAACTGAAAAAAGAAAAATCTTAGATATTCCTCTTTTTTTTTCTTTTAAATTTAATATTTATTTAAAACAAAAAAATAAAAACTTATAAACCACACGAAATTTAGTTATTTACATATTTATCAATGGACTATCTAAACTATATTCACCTATTAAACTTGGATTTAGACATAAAAATCTAGATATCAACTAAATATTTTAAAGTTTTATTTCATCCTTTTATCGCATAAGAAAGAATAATTTTCAAATAAAAGATGAATCGAATTTTTCTCCAAAAAATAATGAAATAACAAATAATAAATTATCCATCGAAAGAGAAAAAAAAGACGAACTCAAAAATGTATAACTTAGTAAAATTTTATATAACTATAAAACTTTGTACAACTTAGCAAAAGTTTAATTAGTTTAGATTATGCAACTTAGTAATACTTTGTGAATTTTATGATGATGATTTAATTTGACAGTTACGTTTCTATATGAAGTTATGCTTTCAACAAACAAAAAATGAAACTATATAATCTCTAATGGTGAAGACTATTGAAACCTAACACTAGGTTAATATCCAAACTAAAGTTTTTTCACAAATCTCATAACTTATACCACATCATGGTATCTCCTTATATATAAATCATATTTTTCTAAACTCATTAGAAAACACATATTTCATTTCTCCTATCCTAAACTCATTAGAAAAACTTATAATCTATGTTAACTTCAAGGTTAAGTCAATATTCTCCTCCTTAAACTTGACATCATCATTCTTCACATCTTGAAGTCCAATGAAATCTCTCATCTCTTTAAACTTGATTCTCCCAAGTGCTTTTGTTAGAATATCCGCCTTCTGCTCAATCTCGGCGACATGTTCTACATCCACCAGTCCATCTTCAACACACTCTCTTATAAAGCGAAACATTTTGTGCATATGCTTTACTCCTTCCACGGAATACCTGGTTCTTGGTTAAGGCAATGGTGGATTTATTATCAATATGAACCACTGCTTTCTCGACTCCATGACTCGTAATCTCTCCAAGCAATTTTTGTAACCATATTACTTATTTTGATGTTTCTGTTCCCGCCGTAAACTCAGCTTCACACGAAGATATAGCCACAATCTCTTGCTTCATGGAACACCATGAAACCGGACACTCATTCAGAATATATGACCATTTTTTCTTTTGCCATCATTCGGGTCTACATTATAGCTACTATCACTATAACCTACGAGTCATTTCTTATTGTTACGTCGGTAGTACAGACCTAGAGAACAACTACCACGTATATGACCAGTTTATGTTACTTTGTTTGTTATTTATGTTCGTAGAACTTGGTGTAAGTTAGAACAACTTTTGTTAAGTATCTCATTTTTGTTTGTCAAACTTCATAAAATTTAGTATTACTTTTTTTCATGTTTGTGTAATTAGGTAAAAATTTGCCAAACATTTCTATTTTCGTATGTCAAACTTTTATAACTTAATATTTTTTTTCTTCTGTTTGTATAATTCGGTAAATTTTGTCAAAATTCTTGTTTTTCATTTTTCAAGTTTTGAAAACTTAAAAAAACTTGTCACTAAACTAATTTGATAGAAGTTATGATTAATTGTACAACCAAAATCTCGTAAATACCATGACAGTAGGAATAAGATAACATGCAACTATCAATATTTTTCTTCCATTATTGGGTTCTTAATCCGCATGGTCGTTTGAGAAACCACACGGAGACATCAATAGTATTGGCAATAAGAATTTGGTTAAGACTTGGAGAACTTCTCGATGATACCCTCGCCACTGCATAAGACTTTAATAGGTAGCCTCATAGCTTTGACTCTTGATTGACCACTATTTCTAAAAAAAAAAATCTGAAAAACTGCTCACTAGATGAAGAAAGATAAAAAAAGAGAAAATGGGATGAAAGAAAATGAGTTGAGAGGATTGAGAAGATAGTAGAAAGGGAGGAAAATTCTGAAATTTGGGCGGGAAATTTTTTTATAGCATTTTTGGGGTCGAAGTTTTACCAAGTTTGTAGTTTTACAAAAATCTTCAAAATTTTACTTTTCTATTTTTGGCATTTTTTATAGTTTTATTGTACTCAAAAGATTTTAGTTTCCTACAATCATTTCTCATCAAATCATGTTGTAATATAATTAATTTCGTGGCATATATAAATTTTGTAATGTCACAAGGCCAATACTAAGAAAAAATATATAAGAGAACAAGATATTTCCTATATTATAAATAGTACACAGCTATGTGATGAAAATTTTGACTATAATTATTTTGAATTTAAATCAGAAAATACTAACAAATAATAAGCATAATACTTGTAAACAACCAAACAAGTTTAGAATTTTGTATCTTGAAATTTTTGTATTTTATCAGTTTTACCAACTTTTACTTAGTTTTTCCATCATCTTGAAGAATCATCTTGAAGAATAGATGCAACTGATCGTGGTGTGCATTTTCTTCTGGTTCCCGAATTTAAACTTGTTCAAGAGCAAGTATGCATCTTTATGTATACTTTAATCGAAATAAATAAGAATTCTTAATATTCGCAACTCACAGTTCAAAATAATAATTTCACAAACAGTTATGGTGTGATGCTCAATCAACTAAATATTTCACATGCTTTCCACATTATCCACACCAATACCTACATTGTCTCTATCTCGAATAACAACATATTCCACTGATTGAGTCTTCTTAAGATGCCGTTATGCTTCCAATTGCCTCTTAGGTCTTACTACCAATAAAATATAACTCAAATTCAGCCTCTTTGTACATGGATTTATAGTCATCATTCTGCATGCCCTATCCACTAGCATACAAGCTACATTCGTTTGGAATCCATTCATAATCATCTCTGGATTTATGATAGTATATTTCATAAACAAAGTGTATATTTGTGAAAGAACTCGTCGTCTCCTGTAAAAATCAAAATGGTTAACAATCAAATTAGATGAAGTTGCACGGTTTAACCATAACATTTTACCAAGTTATACAGTTTACCAACATAGTTATACAGTTTAGCCAGTAAAATTTTACCTAGTTATACGGTTTTACTTAGTTATACAGTATAATTTTACCAAGTTATACAAATTGTACGATTATAGTTATACATAATTATACATAGTTATACCATTTTTTCATACCAAGTTTTATTATGTTTTCTAGTTCTTTAAATCAAAATACTAATCTGTTACGATTTTTTATTTTATTATATCAATGTTTTTGATTATCTAAATAGATTGAGACCCATTGTTCTTAATTGTGAACACGAATTTGAAGTTAAAGTTTCTAATTCTTCACGAATGAATTAGTGGAAAAGATTAATGCCAAATTGAATATAGAGGTTGAACAAATCTGAGTTTGAGATTTAAGTAGAGAGAGAAAAGAAGAAGATATAGTAGGATAGGGAATGATTTTGATTGGGCTAGCCAAAATAGGTAATTTAGACATTGACTATGTTTTTTTGTTCAAATGGCTTGGTTTAAATTGAAACTGAGTTTTAGTTGGTAAATAGTTAACCGATTAAAATAATGGTTTATGTATAATTAAGTTTTGTATTATTGGTTCGGGAGATATAAAATTGTAACTCTTAACTCATGGAGAAATACATCTACAATATTTAACTGATGAAGATATAACACGAGGTCATAGTTCTATGGATATTTGATGATATATGATAGTTTTCGTGGAAAAATAACACGTTTACCCTATATTTTACAACCAATAAGATCCTATCTATTAATACCATTAAATTAATCAATTTTCTTAAATATTAACTATTTGAAACTCAAAATATAAAACCACCACATCGAAAATTTTGCATGAGACAAATAACGGTAATTTCTGATTTAGAAATATTTAACTATTTAAAACTCAAAATATAAAACCACAACATCAAAAAAATTGCATAACACAAATAAAAATATATTCTGTTTTAGAAATATTTAACAATTTAAAACCACCATATCAAATATTTTTCATAACACAAATAATGGTATATTCTGCTTTAGAAATATTTTGTTAAACGATTACTTGTATACCAATTAATGTTCTTTATTCACCAATTACCAGTTACTCATACTTAATTTAAACCAAAATAGTCTTCTTCCTAACGATTTTCTCTTAGTTTATTAGCAGAGTATACCATATTCTCATACAACCAAAAATCTTAATGCCTAACTGATAAATTGTTTTTACAACGAGATCATGTGGTTCAAATCTTAACTAAAAATAGTTTAAAATATTATATCAGTATCTATCTATTGTGACCTATATATAACTATCGTCATCAACCAATAATATAAACAAACAAAATTTCTTTTTTCCTTTCAAAAAAGAGTAGAATGCAGACAATTTCTTACCTTTTCCAGCTGAGACCTTACATAACCGATTGGTCCATCCAAGTTAAAGTAATCCACACCTGAAAGCAGAGTCGGTCCTAGGTTTTGAAAGGCTAGAAGTAAAAAAAAATGGCTATTTATCAAAACAAAAAAGCAAAAAAAATTATGCACTATCCAAAATTTTAACCCTGATTGCTCATAAAAAGAATATTAAATACATCATATATCACTTGACTAAGGCAAGATTTCTGGAACAATGTGGCCGAAATTATTACTTAAATTTGTTGGCCGGAAACATAGGTTTAATTGACTTGGTCCAAGGACCGGTTCTGCCTGGAAACAAACAAACACATACTATGGTGAAATCTTTAAGGGGGATGTATTGAAACTATGATTTTAAAAGGTTTTGGGATTGTTTTAAAATCCTTTGTTATTCAACTAATGATTTTAATAATTATTTTCAAATCACCTGTTATTGAACATGAAATTTATGTAAAGTCATTAGAAACACTTGCAAATCTCCTGTTATTCAATTAATGATTTACAAAACTCATATCAAATCCAATGTTATTGGAATGTAAACATTATTTTGAAAGAAAAAATTATAAATGTGATTTTGGGATACTTTGCTTTAATTCTAGTCAAAAAGTGTCGCTGTAAAACTTTCACCTCTACATATGTTATTTGGAGAGACTTCAATAAAAATAAAATATCTATATAACTTCCTTATCTAACGATGAAAAAAAAAATATACAGAAGAACATTGACGGCTACTTTGCATCCATCTAACTCTTCAGACTTTGGCATATACAAAAAACAAATCTCTGAAACACTTCATCCATGAAGATCGGCTCAAACCCTATAAAGCTTCTTCCTTTCTAATCATCACTACTATGTTCATCTTCTTCCTCTGTTATTCTTCTGCGATGGCTGCTGATGAGATGATATAAGATGCTTACGAGGAACCCAGATCTCCATCACAGATCCTCGGGGAGTTCTTAAATCATGGAACTTTTCAAATTAAACACCACTCTTGTGTTCCACTGCAGTTTTGTTAACCTGTCTTGTTGGAACAATCAGGAGAACATAGTAGATAGAGAGAAAGAGAAGTAGATTAACTTAAGGAAGAGTTAGTAGTTTGGTGAGACTACTAATGGTTTCAGTTCTGAGAACATTATTGTTTACACTAGGAGATAAAACAACGTTTAACGCGCTTCAAGCACTTGAGCACATGTAAGCTAGGGGAGAAGAAATTTTGGTATGAGATCAATCAGTTGTGGAAACTGTGTCACCTAAGTTAGTGCCACTTCTTGGTTTCTGTTTTGTGGAAGATGAGCTTTATAAGTACATGTCTAATGAGTCACTGCACAGGTCACCATGGATGTAGCCATCCTTTGAAGAGACCTTGAAGCTTCTTGTTTATTTTCTTACGTTTGATATATATATTCATACAATTATGACAAAGCATTAGCTTCGACTTTATGCCTAATGGCTGTTGACAAAATATAATCATGGGCTTCTTGCTTAGTTATTTTATTAGAGTTAGGTTGAATGATATCATCGTGTATATATATATATATATATATATATATATATATATATATATATATATGCTCAATATCACAAATCTAATAATGTTTGGGATGCTATCAAAGAATTTCATGAGTTGGATGATGATTTGCGTTATGAAGCAATGACTCTTGTTCACAGTTTAGACATGAAATCTGGATTCGTTAAATGTCTGTAGTTGATCACTGTGGATGGATTAAACGAAATCCCTGTAAACGAGATCTCCGTAAAAATAAATGAATTGATAGAAAGACTTATAAGAAAATCACCTAGATAATTCTGAAATTAAAAAAAATTATCAAATCACCTATAGATTTTATCTTAATTTTTAAACTTAACTAAAACCAGTCAAACAACTTCAAAACTCACATAAATCTCACTAATATTAAAACGCTCTACAACTCCTTAAAATTCTGAGTCCAATACACCCCCCTAAAATCTTTTCCAAGGACAAGAAGGTAAACTTAATAAATACAAAGTAATTTTAATTATTGAATTTCGGGAACGTGGTTTTCCTATGTCTTTAACATATATTATTTTTAGAATAATACTTAGGTTCACCCCTGGGGTGAACTTATAAATTCACCTCTTTCTTTATTTCAATCAAATTGCCATAAACATTAATATCACGTTATAAATAAATTATAAATTACAAAAAGTAAATTTTAAATCATAAACTCTAAATTCAAATCCTAAATCCAAATATTAGATTTTAAATTTTAAACCAAACCCTAAACCCTAAATCCAAACCTATACTGTAAACCCAAACTATATACTCTAAATTCTAAATCTAAATTTAAATCCTAGACCCTAAACCCTAACCATAAACCCTAAACCCAAACTCTAAACCCTAAACCCAAACTCTAAACCCTAAATCCTAAACCTTAAACCCAAACTGTAAACCATAAACCCGAACTCTATACACTAAAATGTATTTGAAAATACATTTGATGATCATTAACCCAAAGGTATTTGAAAAATTTGGGTTTATGATTTACATTTTGAGTTTAAGGTTTAGGATTTAGCGTTTAGAGTTTGGGTTTAGGGTTTAGAGTTTGGGCTTAGGGTTTATGGTTTGAGTTTATGGTTTAGGATTTAAATTTAGATTTAAGATTTATGGTATAGGTTTGGGTTTAGGGTATAGGTTTGGGTTTAGGGTATGGTTTAAAATTAAAAATCTAAGATTTGGGTTTAGGGTTCGAATTTAGAGTTTATGATTTAAAGTTTACTTCTTTTGTAATTTATAATTTATTTATTTATGTGACATTAATATTTATGGCAATATAATTGAAATAAGGAAAGAGGTGAATTCATAAGTTCACCTCAGGGATGAACCCAAGTATTGTTCTTATTTTTATATATTGCTGGGTGACAAAATTCACTCAACACGTAAATATGCCTATTTGATTAGCCTCGGGAGTAAATGTGTTGTTGGTGAGTGGAAAACAATTAATAACTTCTCTATAACTGGAACAAATGGTCATTACTGACAAATAAAACACGCCTACAAGATCAGCTTTATCAATATCATCAAAATAGGCGAATGTGATTTCTACAATGAAGTTATGTTTCTATCTTCAATGGAGTTCGAAAGAGTTTTGCAGTTGCGTACACACCATATGCACTATGTTTATGCTCATATAAAATATTTTTAATTTTGGAAATGACAATAGTTAATTTATATAATAATATTGACAAAACAATATAATAATAAAATAAAATATTATCTATATAAAAATAAAAAATAAATGTCTACTATAATTTAAAGTCTCAAAATATAAATAAAACTGATACAAGCTGGGTTATATAAATGGATTATCTTATTTTCATTAAATTATATGCATGTGACTTTTCACTTAGTTATATATACTTTAAAAAAAATATTCTTATAAACACAAATACATATGTATAAGATTTCTATAATTTAAGTAAATTAGTTTTTGAATAAAAATTAATTCATGCTTTAAAAAGCGGGTCAAATTTAATAATAAAATTATTATTAGATATATAATAAAAATATATAATGAAATTAAAAATTAATAAATATTTAAATGTCTAATATGATTAATTAAATTATATTTAAAAATTAAAATTAACAAAAAACATCAAAAAATCGAATAACATGTGAACAATAAAAATAAACTAAATAAATAAATGAATGATAATATTTATTTCAAATTTAAATCATTAAATTGTAATAATCCTATATGGATAGGCTTCTCTCAGATCTATTTTTATTTTGGTATGCAAAAAATATATACCTCAATAAAAAATCATCAGGTGCATTCTTGTAATTTGTATAGTGTTTTTGGCCCCAAATATTGATCTTGGTCCCTCCTTTGCAGGGTATCATTTTATATTTTTAATTGACCGACATAACTAGACAAGCTTCCATGAATCAAACTCCAATGGTTGTTGCCACCAATTCTTGATCACTTCGTAAATACCACGTGAGGTTTCCTCATAAAAGGGTCGCTAATATTCGTCCTAAAAATCACATAAACTTTTCTCGTAAAGAACATGTAAACATATCCTCGTAAATTGGATGCTTAGAGTAGAAACAAATTCCTCGTAAAAAAATTTAAGTTTCCTCGTTTAGCACACGTAACTTAACTACGAGTTTGCCTCGATTCTTTATTTTTCACAACAAAAAAATAATCAAATTTATTTTTAAATTTATTTCAATATTTATTACTGGTAACATATAATTTATTTTGGTAAAATTAAAAAAAAAAAATAAAGACTAAATTTTAATTTAAAGATTTCATCTTCAAAAAATAAAGAACTAAACAGTATATCTTCAAATTTGAAGATACATTGTTTATTTCTTCGTTTTGAAACAAGAAATGAATAACCATTAAAACAAATTTTTCTTCAAAATAAAACAAAATGTAAAAAATAAAGCAGTATTGGAAATGATCTAATTACACTTGTTACTCTAATGATCTAAAAACTTTTAAAATAGATAAATAAACTATTAACATTCCACTATTTTGAGAAACCTACCAAGTTTCTTTTCATTAATGATGTTCTATTTTTTATATAAAATTTGTAAACACACATTTTTGAGAAAATGCATATTTTCTTACATAGCAATTTAAGCAGAGCCGGCATAAGCACAAACGATCAAGCTGGATTTCAGCACTCATTTAGATATAAAATTTATAAAATAAAACTATTTGAAACCAAATACGCAAAATGACCAATTTTCTTTTCAGCTTTTGATCTTCTAAAACTTAGAATCGACCAGCAGTATATGAATATAGGTGATTCATAATCAACCCGATTGCGTATATGGATTTTCACAAGGTTTACCGTCGGGAGGACACATGTATTTTCTTAAAATGTCATCAAATATTTTTGGGATGTTTATTTCAAAGAGGTTAAAGTATAACACGTGCATCTGTTTAAGGTACGGTATGGGTTACATGAATTAGTCATTTTCGTTTTCTCTCTGCGTTGGCTTTCGGCTTTACTCGTTAATTACCTATATAAGTATATTAGATGTTTGGGCCGTATACATTCGCAACATTCCAAGATTTGTCGGGAGTCACACGAGTGTGTACTTGATACATATCCCATGAGTTCACCTAATTTATACATCTACGCATTTATGTGATTTGGATAACTATATGCACATTGAATTCATGATTTCACTCGATTCAAATGTTCTATCTAAAATCTGGCACATAAACTCTAAGAACCAATTCCTAACTCTTCCTTTTAACTATGATTTTATCTTTGATTTACGGTTTAGTTACATTTTTTGAATTGTAATGTTGGACCTTTTCAGAGTCCGATAGAGTTCCACGTTGTTTTTGCACCAACGACATATTATGAAGGTGTATGGGAAGACGATGATGTAGCAGAGCTGAAGTAGTTCATGAAGTGTGACATGAACTACTACATCAGAGAGGTGGTCCGTGAGAAGCACGTATCAAGACCGATGCATTAAAAAAAAGATTTAATGAAGAGGGACATTAAAGGAAGACTTGAAGAATAAGCAATTGATCTAAAGAGAAAAGGAATATTGGCTTATTCGCTGAAGTAGAAGAAATGGAAAGTTTCCATTGGATAGATAGATTATATCTAGGGTTTCCTCAAAGATATATAAAAGGGAGCCGTGGCACTGTGTTGCTGGTTAACACACAGAGAAAGCTTTTAGCAATAGAGAGTTTTGTACGTCCTAAGAAGGAGAAGTAAAGCATCTAGGGGTTAAGGGCTTAGGTGGTTCACAGTCTGTCTTAGATCTCTGAACGAGTGAGACTAACGAACAAGTCAAGGTTTGTCTTGAGCTTGTTTGATTTATTGCTTTTAAGAAGAACATGTAAGAGCTTTTGAAAGAATAAATATAGTCGTATTTCTTGGATTTGAATAACCATGTACTACTGTGTGTTCTACATCGCATAGGTTGTTTATCTTACATTAACAATTGGTATCAGAGCAGGTATCTGTGCTTTGTTTATTTAAACAGGTAGATCCTGCGGAGTAAGATGGATAGCTATCGCGAGTTGGTGACAAGTTCCAAGGTGATCTTTGAAGTAGGAAACTATGGATTTTGAAAGGCGCGCATGAAGGCTACAATCAAGGGTATTGACCCATTGGCATGGAAGGCTGTGGAATCTGGTTGGAAGTCACCTGTTACAAGAGCCGAGGATAGGACAAATGTTCCAAAACTGGAGGAGCTCTGGACTGATGATGAGAACAAGATGGCTAAGTTCAATGCTCGTGCACTAACTGTCATACATTGCAGTGTAGCAAAGACGCAGTTTGAACTAATTCAAGGGTGCGAGGCAGCAAAGGATGCATGGGATATTCTGCAAAGGCACTTTGAAGGTACCTTAAAGGTTCAGAGTTCTAGGAAGGATATGCTTGCAACAAGATTTGAAGAGCTAAAGATGGAGGAGAATGAATCTGTTGGTGATTTCAGCTCAAAGATTAGCTCGCTAGCACAAGAAGCACTCACACTTGGAAAGAAATACAAAGAGAAGAAACTTGTGAAGAAGTTCCTGAGGTGCTTGCCGTCTAAGTTCATGGCATACAAAGCAGCTATGAGCGTCTCCTGTAACACAGACGAGCTGACATTTGATGAAGTGGTTGGAATGTTACAAGCCCATGAGATGGAAGTGTCTGGTATGTCTGGTGGAGTGAAGGAGAAAGGAATTGCGCTTGCATCAGTTGAAAATGTGCATATGGATGACAACGATCCTGTGAGTCTTCTGGTCAGAAGGTTTGATAGAGCTCTACGAAAAGTGGAGAATGGACAGAAGAAGTTTGGCCAAGGTAGGAAAACATCTGAGCCAGATAAGAACTACAGGAAGAATGATGCTAAGTGCTACGAATGCAAGGGGTATGGTCACTTTCGAACTGAGTGCCCCACAGTGAAGAGAAGAGAGCTTTAGTGCCATAACTGCAAGGGATATGGACACACTCAAGCTGAGTGTGAGTCGGATGAAAGGAGAAAGCCGGAAAAATCAATGATAGGAATCAATGACAGCGAGTCCGACAGCGAGAGTGAAGAAGAAGTGAACAACTTTGTGGCGTTTCTAGGAATAGTGGAATGTGAGTCAGGATCTGAGAGTGATGTTGAGCAAGAGAATGACTTAGATGAAAGCTACAAGGAAGTTCGAAAGACTCTAGTGAAGTTGGGCATAGAGAATTTGATGTTGACCAAAGAGAAGGCAAGATTGTAAGATGAAGTACAAGTGTTGAAGGATGACCTCAACAGGGAAGCAGAGTTGGCCAAGGAAAGTGTGAATCTGATCAAGGAAAAATTGGTCCTAGCTAAGAAGGTTAAATGCTTATCAGCTCAAGGGAATGTTGATCTATGGCATCGACGATTGGGGCACATGAACTCAGGAATCTAACGAATCTAGTATGCAATGATTTGGTTCGAGGAGTACCCAAACTCAAGATCGAAGACAAGATTGTGTGTGGTGCATGCAATGAGGGAAAGCAAGTCAAGATACAACACAAGAAGGTACCGGATGTTCAGGCGAAGGCACCATTGGATCTAGTGCACATGGATCTCATGGGTCCTATGCAAACCGAGAGTATTGGAGGAAAGAGATATGTGTTTGTGCTAGTAGATGACTACACCAGATTTACTTGGGTCCGGTTTCTCAGGGAAAAGTCAGAAGTTTCTGAGAGTTTCAAAATCTGGGCACTTCAACTCATAAATGAAAAAGGAGGAATCAAGAAGATATGCAATGATCATGGAGGTGAATTCGAGAATAAAACCATGAATACCTTTCTTGAATCAAGAGGAATAGCTCACCAGTTTGCAGCACCTTGGAAACCTCAGCAGAATGGAGTGGTTGAACGAAAGAACAGAACCCTACATGAAATGGGAAGAGCAATGCTTCATGGTAACAAGATAGCCAAGAGATTCTGGGCTGAAGCACTCAACACAGCTTGTTACACAATCAACCTTGTATGTTAGAAAAGAGACAACAAAAACTCCGTATGAGATGTGGACAGGCAAAACTCTTAATCTTAGTTACTTTCATGTTTTTGGATGCAGGTGCTACATACTGAATGACAAGGACTACCTCGGGAAATCTGACTCAAGAAGTGATGAAGGATTTTTTCTGGGTTATGCACAATCTAGTTCAGCATACCGAGTCTACAATAAGCGGTTAGAAACAATTAACGAATCAGTGAATGTTGTATTTGATGATTTATCTATGGTTGTAGGTGATGACTTGGGATTAGATGAAGAGGAAGAAAGTGGATCATCCGTAGCTGATAAAGAAACCATTGAGGAAAGTCCTACAGCAGATACAGTACCTCAACCAGTGATTTATCAAGTTCATCGCAATCATTCGAAGTCAGATGTGATTGGAGGGATTGAAGAAGGACGAAAAACTCGTGGAAAGGTGATCAACTTTAAAGAAATGGTGCAGTTTGCATGCTTCGTCTTATCAATGGAACCTAAGACACATACTGAAGCACTTCGTGATGAATATTGGATTGTTTCAATGGAGGAGGAACTTGAGCAGTTCACTAGGAATGATGTATGGGAGCTTGTTGCTAGACCTGAAGGAGTAAACATGGTTGGTACAAAATGAATATTCAAGAACAAGACTGATGAGCATGGAGAAGTGGTTCGTAACAAGGCACGGCTTCACCTCAGTTGAGATCAAAGAAGTCTGGTGACAAGAGCGCTGAAGCAAAGCCTAGTCCTCTCAAGAAAAGGTATGATCAGTTCTTAAAGGTATGACTGTGCAATATCGGAAAAGTTGAGCGTACGGTAGATATGAAGGAAGCTGATCAGTGGGGACACTTGGCGGTTATTAAGAAGGGTTCGATGGAATCAACTGTCTCGAGTCTTGCTGTTTATGTTGAGCAAGTTGTAGCAGAGTTCTATGCGGGTTTGCCTAGTACTAAGGCCGAAGCGGATGTTGAAGAAGTGGTTGTCTCAGTGAGAGGACAAGCGTACAAGTTCTCACCTGCTCTTATCAACAATACCATAGATTGGGAACCACTTACTGAGGAAGAAGAGGAGGAAGAGGCAGCTATGGATGATGTCTCAGTAACTGAATTGGCTTCGTTCATCACCGGAGATACGAGGACAGAATGGGAAGGTCTAACTACAGCAGATCTTACTCCGTGCTATGGTGCCTTGATGATCATAGCTGCATACAACTGGATCCCCTCTACTCACAAGACATATGTCTCACTTGAGAGGGCAAGGCTGATCTACAAGATGGCTCATGGATTTCGTGTTGATTTGGGCAAGATGATGTTCAGACAGATTCTTCATCTTGGAGTGACTCAGGTCAATGATGCACGTTGGTTGATCTTCCCTCGCTTGATCATGGGGCTTCTTCAAGTGCAGAATATGGTTCCATCTTACCCCGGTGACAAGCTTCAACGTCCTATTCCATACAAGAAGGATAAACGAGTGGGGGAGATCTATGAGCAGAGACTAGCTAAAGGAAAGGCACCATCTAAAGCTGAACCAAAGAAAAGCTCTGCTAGGACAACACGTTAGTCATCTCCTGCTCCAATTCCTGCTCCACGAACTGTTACACCAAGCTCCAGAACTGCACCACGTCGCGTATCTGTTTATGAGCTTGGATCAGTTGCCATCCCTCAGGGACCACTCAACCGGGTTGATCTACAAGTGGCACTACAGGACACGACTCGAGTTCTTCAAGCGCTAGCTGAGATAGTTCAGGATCTTCAGAGCGCTGTAGCAGGTTAGTATCTCTCTCCTTATGAATATTTGATGTATTTGTTCTTGGTGTTTTTAATCCGTATGCTCACAAGCAGGGGGAGAAGAAGAAGATTGAGATGAAGAAGACCAAAATTGTGGGGGAGCTGTGTTTTGTTTGCTTTGTTTTTATGTCTATGTTATTTCAATTGCACCACTTGTTGCAATTCTTTGTTATCCATGTTTTCAGACTGGCTAAGATTATGGGGGAGCATTTGCATATGCTATCTTTTGATAATATGTATTGATTTGCTTGCACCTGTTTTTTAGGATAATATAAGTATGTTCTTAATTGTCTTGAGTTGGTTGAATTAACGTTTAGACATATGTACTGGTGTTGTCGTGTGTGGTTTGTTCTTGTATTCTATCTCAGGTACTTGTGAGACGACAAATTAAAAAGGGGGATATTGAAGGTGTATGGGAAGACGATGATGTAGCAGAGCTGAAGTAGTTCATGAAGTGTGACATGAACTACTACATCAGAGAGGTGGTCCGTGAGAAGTACGTATCAAGACCGATGCATTAAAAGAAGATTTAATAAAGAGGGACATTAAAGAAAGACTTGAAGAGGAAGCAATCGATTTAAAGAGAAAAGGAAGATTGGCTTATTCGCTGAAGTAGAAGAAATGGAAAGTTTCTATTGGGTAGATAGATTAGATCTAGGGCTTCCTCAAAGATATATAAAAGGGAGCCGCGGCACTGTGTTGCCGGTTAACACACATAGAAAGCTTTTAGCAATAGAGAATTTTGTACGTCCTAAGAAGGAGAAGCAAAGCATCTAGGGGTTAAGGGCTTAGGTGGTTCAGAGTCTGTCTTAGATCTCTGAACGGGTGAGACTAGCGAACAAGTCGAGGTTTGTCTTGAGCTTGTTTGATTTATTGCTTTTAAGAAGAACGTGTAAGAGCTTTTGAAAAAATAAATATAGTCGTATTTCTTGGATTTGAATAACCCTGTACTACTGTATGTTGTACATCACATAACTTGTTTATCTTACATTAACATATTACGCTCTTCTAGACAGATTCTAGATTCATAAAAACCAAGCGGTCCCATTGACATACCATCAATGTATTAAAGGTATAATCAAAGGAAAATAAGTACTCGTACCAGTGGTGAGCACTCCCTTCGAAAGATCTGAAATCCATTTTACTGACGCTATACATTATTCGGAGTTTCATAAATATTTTGCAGATAATTACTATTAGTTTCAATACATACAAATATAAATACTCCCTCCGTTTCATATTATTTGTCGTTCTAAGTCTTTGCACACAGATTAAGAAAACATTTAATTTTACATATTTTCAAAATAAAAATACTATTACCAATACACATCAACCAATATAAAAATAGAATAGAGAATATTTTCAATAAATTTTGCATTGAAAACTGAAAACGGCACTTATTTTGAAACAAAAATTTTGCTCTAGAACGACATATAATTTGAAACGGAGGGAGTATTGTGAGTTATGGTTTTGATGATTTTCTTCTTATTAACTATTTTGTATTGATATTTCTACATACTTTAATTTTATATTAAAACTTAAATGTAAAACAAACACAGCTAACCACTTAAATAAAAAATTTGGAGAAACCATATCTCCTCAAAATCTCCTGAAACGACTCTCGATTCATCTTTTTATTCTCTCTTATTTTTGTTAAATTTCATTAATTTGATTAATCTTAGTATGAAATAATTATTTGTAGAACTGTTCATAAATATTGCATATGTTGTAAGTTGTTAATCATCATATGTAATAGAATTAATATGATGTTGTAGTTAGTGATTTACAAAGTGTTAAAAAATAAAATCTCCCCACTAATCGTGATCTAGATTCTATGAATCAAGAAATTAAGAATATTCTCAAAATTTTGTTTTGACTAGGCCTAGTTTTGACATTCAAAAGGTAAATCAACGGAAATGAGAAAAACTCTTCATTTGGCTATTCCGAAGTACCAAGGGACAATAATCAGTTTCCTTTCGCTTCCACTCCATCGAAAATTCACAGCAATATGATCCACAATGCAACGAATAGAGAAAAACATTTTTTTTGACCGGATTTTGAATAGAGAAAAACATTACAGTAAGGAGAAGCGAGCGTGTGCGTTTTCAAGATCATTAATGAATCAGACCACTGACATGTTTCTTGTTTGTCAACCACTTCCAAGTGCATTTACTTTCTACGCTCTTCGGTTTCATACTACACGGAAATTCACATCAAATTTCGTTGAATGTTATTTTTAGATCTATTGTCATATATACCGGTAAACTATACACACTTTGTAGATATCATGACAATTGAATCTAAGAAGATCTGCTAGGGAACCATTAATTAGATTTTATCTTCTTTAAGAATTGTCCTCTTCAGCAGCAACATCATTTATATTGTCTTTGTACAGAGATATTAACAAGATTCCAGTAATCCTAAATTATATAAAAACAATAAACGACCTATACTAATGATGCCACCATATAATAATTGTTTACATGAACCAAACATAGTGCCTCATGAAATATTAAATGATGCACATTCGTTAAGAAACAAAAACATATATATATATATATATATATATATATATATATATATATATATCAAAGTCAATTTAATTGAGTCAGAACTAACACTAGATCATGATCGGCTATATTTCGTGCCACGACCTCTGATACGCTGTCCACAAGTTTCCTTTCTCTTCAAAATTGAATTATTGATCGACAATACTTCGAAGTTGGTTTAATGTTGCTGTCCGAATGTATTTCCCCGTCCCTACGTTGCCTTTCGAATAGCATATGCTATGATTAATGCTTCAACGAAAAGACAGTGAGACATCCAGCTAATTAAGGTTGATCTTGTTTGAGTCGTTTAAGCCCCACGAATATGCTACCAAGGCAAAAAAAAAAGAAAACCAGATCCTCGTGTGGAGATCCCGAGTATTCGTGAATCCAAAACGAGCCATTTCAATATTTCAAATCATAGCGTTTATATTCGAATTTTGGATCGTAAAATGGATTATGATTCACGAAATATTCTATAGGTTTATCAGTTTTGTTTGCGATAATTAAGAGTTGTTTTCAAAACCTGATGATTAAAACAAGGCAAAAGAAACTAGAAAGTAAGATGTACGTTAACAGGAATTACATAAAAGTAAAAGAGATATGGGGGAGATAAGACCGAGATAGTGATGAGTCTAAAAGGGAACAAAAACTTTAATAATTTAAAGACTCAGCTTTTTGAGATGGACACGAATGCGATTTGCAAAGGACACGCCTCTTTGGAGTCTAGCTTGTGTTTGCATCACAAAACAAGTTGCGTGTTTCAACGCCATGAATTTTTTTTTTTTTAAAAGGTAAACCATTCCCCGGAAAAAGAATGTGAAAGCCCCGATGATCACACGTCGTAGAAATCTAGTGTGGTGCGGATTCGAATTCGGAACGCCTTGACCACCCAACCACAGACGCGTGGTTTTTTTTTTTTTTTAAACAACACCATGCATTTCTACCAAATGAAGCAATTTTAATATACAATATGTATATTTTTACAAATCATCCTTTTAACATGTTTTTCATTACCTTTAGCAAATATTGATGCGGGTTATAGTGATATTAAACATACGAAAATCAAATTCAAAAAGGTTCATATTTTTCTGTTATCGAATTAAACAAAATGGTCGTATGTTTAATTCAACATATGTATGTTAAACTTTTGTTGATCGTACATTATTCTAAATAAAAATTGTAGTCTAATCTTGGTCCTTACATAAAGGAAAAAACAATCTCTTACCACTATTTGATTAAGAAAGTAAAACAAAAATATTAACATAACAAGAAAAACATCATTTCATGTTTTATTCATGTCATTAACTCTAAACTTGATCACCCGGAACGGTTCAATACTTTTATGGACCTCGAACAAAAATAATTCTGGATCCTTGAGTTAATATCTATTTATATTTAAATTATATTTGAAAAAAAATTATAATAAAAATAAAAAAAAACAATATAATTGTAGATCTTTTTGTTAATTTATATAAAACTAGATATGAACATGTACGTTGCAACAGGTTTTATTTGATATTTTAATTTAAAGAACATAAATAATAAATCATTTTATTATAGTTTTATGATTATTTTTGTATATATTATTTGAGATTTGTTTAATAATTAAAAACTTGTTTTTACACATAAGTACAAGTTAATATTTGTATTTTTTAATTATGGTGTATAGATAAATTGTTATCAATTTTATACTTAAGGGTAGAGAAAATACTATACCTAAAAGTTCAAATTGAATCCAACTCAGAATAAGAATTAGAATGAAATAAAAATATTCAAAGTTAAACAACGCTAATCGAATCAATGATAATATTGTACATTTTTATTACTAAATTAATGTTTTATTAAATAAACTTTTAAAATTTTATTTTTGCTAGGATTTTTTTTAAAAGGAAAACATTATATACTATTTTATATTTTTAGGATTTTAGAAAAGGAAAATACGGTCATATAACCTTTTTAAATTATCTTATCTTTACAATTTCAAAAAGGTAAATTGCTATCAAATAATTATTTCTAATTACTAATAAAATATTATAAAACTACTATTTATACAATTTGTATCAATACTATTTTTACACTTATTTTGTAAATTAAATAACTTTTAATATCATGTCATCATCAAATTATCTCTTAAAAATATTATCAAATAACTTTCTACAATTTTCTTTTGATTTGGACTTAGGCCGTGATTGGCAAAACAAATGATAAAGTAGTAGCAGTATGCTATAGAAGCCGTATACTGCAGAAACTGTATGTTTTTGCTAAACCAGTATGAACATGCTATTTAAAATTATTATAAAAGTTAGTATATAATATATAATTTATTTATTTACAATGAATATATTTCTAATATATATATATATACATATATATATGTATATACATATATTAAATTATATTTTAAATGTACAATATTCTTTTTAAAATAGACATTTTAATTGTAAATTTATTTTAGAAACCAAATTTTCATTTTTAGGATATAAAAATAATTTTATGATATTATTAAATAAAATAAATGAACTAATTATATATTTTTCTTAAATTTATAAATTATAAATGCAAATGTTCATCCAAAAGTTTCATGTGAGAGCATTTGCTAGATAGCATTTGGAGAGCATTAGCAATTAATAAATTCTTTCTAGATTTTTTACTAACAAATGTTGATTGGATAATGTAGAGCATAATACTAATGCTAATGCTTTACCAATCAAGACCTTAGAAAATATGATACAAATATCTTTGGTTTAGGATTTTTTTTAAAGGAAAAAAATTATCAAATATTCATTTACAGTTTTTAGGGTTTCAGAAAAGTAAATTAATATTACATAATATTTTACAATTCTATTGTGTATGGATTTAGAAATATAAAATTATTATAAAATAATTATTTCCATTTAATATTAACTAATTTTAAGATTTGCCATTTTCAAAATTCATTTTTTCAATATCACTAATATTCTTACAATTATTTTGTTAATTAAATAAATTTTTCTTAAAGTTAATTAAATAACTTTTAGTATCATGTTTATCATTGATTTTTTTAAATTAAAAATTACTATTAAGTTTTCTCTGGTCAGGATTTAAAAAGAAAAAAAATATTTGGTTAAGATTAAAAAGAAAAAAAAAATATTTTAAAAATAGTTTAGGATTTAATAAAAAAGAATTTATTTTCACATGATGACTGGTTTTTATTAACACATTCACAACCTATTTTGTAACTGAGTGACACATGTCACTGATATCTTGTGTATTTGCATGGTTTTAATCTTCATTCTAGTCTTTATATTAGTCATTTGTATATGTTTAGTGTGCATTTAAGTTGCATTGCATCATTTTGTCCTTTTCAGGTATTGGAGACCTTCATTGGTGACTTTGGAGACATTTGAAGTGTTTTGGGGACAAAAGAGTGATGTTTGAAGCACAAATCATGTCCCAACTGAAGTGCCGTAGCGACATCAGCATAGCGACCTCGCCAAGTCGCTAAGACGCAACCCGAGCCATCGTAGCGACCACCGTAGCGACTTGCAAGGTCGCTACAGATCCTGAAGTGTTGAAGAGTTAATAGCGACCAGAGCGTAGCGACTTGCATGGTCGCTACAGGCGTAAAAGACTGCTTTTTTATGGGTTAACCCAGGTTCGTTGGGTTGACCCAACTCGTTTTTTAGACTCCTATAAATACTCTTTAGACCTAATTATGTATCTTATCTTGTTTTCTTTGTAATCACATTAGCTATTTTGGTGAAATACTTAATCTTGAGTTTCTTTTCATCTATATCTCTTGTGATTATTGATAAATCTTGACCACTAAGCATGATTAACCTTCAATCATCCATGGGTTTTGGGTTATTCATGTCTATTAGTGAGTAGTTACCTTTTGGATTCATGGGCTAGGGTGATTAGAGTGATTAAGTGAAGATCTAAGGGTGTTTAGTGTTAGATCTCTTGTTTCCTTGCTTGTCTACTTCTCTTAATGCTAGATTAATGTTGGCCTCTTTATTCTAGAGCTCTAGACATTTCCCACCCACAAGGTGTTTGATGAAATGTCTGAACCAAGTAGAGCTTGCTCTAAACTTACCTTACACAAAGACCATTGTGTTAAGGGAGTTTAGATAGTTAATAGACTCATCCTTAATGATTGCTTAGATCTTTTAGGCTCAAAGACCTTTGATGTCTAGTTGATTAAAGCAAATGAGCATTCTTCTTGACCATAGAGCTTGCTTATTTCAGTGTTCTAGACTTAAGGAAGTTATTGATTGAAAGTTTGTCATCCTTAGATTGGATCTTAATCACTTAAAGTCAAATGCCTAGCCCCATGAGTCCTATTGTCCTAGATTGATTGAAAGCTTGTTCCTTTATTGCATTTTAGCATAATTCTAATTCACATCATCATTCAAAACCTGTTTGCAATTAGATTAAGCATGGATTTGTATTCTCAGTGCATCGAAATCACATAGGATTGGTTCAACATCTCTTATACTACTGCATTTGATAGGGACCCGAAAAATCCTGTTATCAGTCACAATCATTTCGGATGAAATATTTGTAGTATTTTTTTGGTTTATAACTTTTTAACACAAAATATTCTATTAAAAAGTAAAGTTAGTTAATTATAAGAATATAAGATTAATTTTACATTTTATTTTATTTTTACATAAAAAAAGAAAATACTTATTTTATAGTTAGTTTTTCTTTAAGATTTCTATACAACTAACTTATTTTTTATAAAAAAATTATAATGATGTTAAATTAATTATATGTTTTGTCTTATAGGTACAAACACATATACATTATATTCCCACTTACTCATGTACGGCAATTAAAAAAATCATATTAGCATCATAGGATGTATTATGGATAATAAAAAATTGAGTTGTATTGAGATATTAAAATAAAATTGTCAGGTATTATTTTCATGTAAATACTATTGTGTTTTGTAAAAATAATATCTGGAAGCTTAAACCTAAATATAGATATGAAATATTAATTTTTATTTTCTAAAATCTTATATAAATTTAAAAGAATATTTTATAGTAGTTTTCTTTTAAGGAAACCATTAAAAAGGAATTTTATCATATGTTTTAAGTTTTAAGCAAATGTGAATTTTAAAAATTTATTTGATAATATTTTTTAAAAAACAAATTTTATGATGAGCATGAAATTAAAATTTATTTTAAAATATGAATTGTATGAATGATAGTGTTACAAATAGTAAAAACAATAACTTTAAAACTATTTGATAGTAATTTAACTTTTCAGAAATTATAAAAAAAGTCGTCAATACAAAACGAGGGTATATAGTCGAGAAAAATAGACTTATTCTTTTTCTTTTCGACAATTCTTTTTTTTTATGTTCTACACATAAGATAATTGTTAAAGATTCTACGATAGTAATTTTATTTTTCTAAGATCTTAAACATAAAATGTAAAACTATATTTGCTAGTATTTTTCTTTTTTCTTTTTTCAAATTCTAAATAAAACAGATTTATAAAATAGAGTATTTTCCTTTTTTAAAATTTTAACAAAATAAATTTTATTTTATAGTAATCATTTAAATAGAACTGATGACAAAATGACACTAAAACCATTTAATGAACAAAAATAAAATTAGGATGTTGTCATGATTGGTCTTATATGTGTTTGGTCATACGTAAATCAATAGATGTTTGATATATATTTTCGTGTTTACTCATAAAAGTAGATTATTATTAATCACTATAAGTGATATTTATATATTCTTGGTCAATACTAAATCAGATTTCACCGTCATATTACTACATTTTTTTTGTTTTTACTATGATTTCATTTTTAATTAAACTGTTAATTTGGTTATTAATGTAATGAATTAAGAAAAATATTTAATATAAGATGAGTTTAGTATATATGTGAAATATTTGTACTTATTTTTGGTTATAATTTTGTAACATACAGTTATCTATTGGAAATGAAAATTAGTTATTTATAAGAAAATAGTAAGAGTATTTTTACAAATTTATTTTGTTTAGTCTTTTAAAAATGAATATTATTTATTTAGAGTTAGTTTTTCTTCATGATTTTTATTAAATAATTTATTGTACTTGTAGGATTTTATAATTCGTTTTTTGTTTAATAGTTGTTTTTTTCTTAAAATTTAATATTTACCTCTTAAGATTCTCTTTCTTTAGTATCTCTTTAAAAACAAAATTATATTTTTGAAAAAAAATATAAATTACTTTCATATAGCTTTTTACAATTATTTTTGTTTTGATATTTTTTTTAATGAAAACTACAATCAAATAGTTTAACAAATATAACTGTAAAAGATTATATGATAAAGTAATTTTCCTTTTCTAAAATTCTAAAGAGAACTTTAAAAGACTATTTTGTAGTGAAATTTTTTCTTTTTAAAATCTCTTTTGAATCTTAAACAAAAGAAAATTGTATCATAAAAATATGAAGGTTTAGTAATTTTAAAAAAAAAACGCTCTCTACGACGGCGATAGCGATGGCGATGGACTTCTAGGGTTCGATGTTCGATTACGACTGGGATCCGGGAAACAAATCGGAATCGCAAGGATATTATGCTCATCAGGGCGAGATTATAGATACACTATGGTGGACCTATGACGAACGGCGGAAGATATCAAGGTTACGATCAATTAGGGTTGCGGTGGATCTGGGAGTTCTGATATGGAATCGATCAAGGGAGATTCGAAAATCGGAGGTTTATTCATTGGATACAAAAGAGGAAACAAGAAATGGATCTCTTCAAATCCATATCTTGTGGTATCAAAGCTCAGAGGAAGGGAAAGGAAAGGAGATATCTGGCGATTCGGGGAGATCGCAGAAGTTTCCTGGGGGGATAGCCATTTTTAACTCGATCTCGATCACCATTAGGAAGAAATCGAGGAATAGTGGAGGTACAATCTTCATCTCCTCTGTATCAATTTGGTTATTGGCTGTAAAAGGAAATTGGGAGATCAAAGTTGGATATTCTAGGATCGCAATGGAGAGAATCCCAAGAACGGGGAGGGGGAGGGTACTTCAAACCCGAAGAGTGGTCACGCAAAGCCTTAATTATATGGATAAGTGGTCTTATTTGAGATGTGCTAGCTGGTTGGTAATGACGGTAGTGGATCGTTTTTATTTTGTGTTTGTTTTAGTTGAAATAAGCTCTATGAGCATTACTTCTTTTATTGTGTTTCGGTTATCAATTTGTATTGGTTTGTGGTGTTGGAGTTCAGAGGTTTACTCTGTATTGAGTTTGAAATGGAATAAAAATGGTGTTCTTGGTGATTTGAATGGGTATCAGTTACGATGGCGACGTGTCTGGCTAGCTAATTATGGCTATCATATAATATTGGTCAGGGAACCTAAGGAGCAGGATTATGACATAGGAATTTGCTCTGATAGTAGTATACAAAGTAATTGGCATATTTGCGGAGGACTTTTTATGATGATAAGACGAGAGTGGCTGGTGGTTTTGTACTAGCAGTGGAGACTTTAATGAAAGATTGTCAGATTATTTTGGGAACTTTAGGAGTGGACTGGAACATATTTGATTTAAGATTTGTAAGATTTTCTGGTACTGTTAAAATTTGTACAGGGTATTTTATTACTAGAGGGGAAATCATTAAGGGCTATGTAGGCCTGTTTGGTATGCAAGGATATCTATGGAACCAAGGGGTTTTGGTTACTACATGGCACCATGAGCCACGAAGTAGGAAAATAATACAGCATATGATGATATTATGGAGACTTGGTGCTACTGGTTTGGTATTGGTTCTTGATTGGGATAGATTATGGTTGCTGCAAATTTGGATTTTACTGGAAATTGGATTTTACTGGTTTGGTATTGGTTACTGTAGTTTGGGACATACTAGGACAATGACTGGCATTATTTGGACATTTAAAATTGAGAATTTAAAATACGTTAGTTTATGGTTATCTGATAGGTGGAGGTTTTATAATTGGCGCTTTTGTTTTGAGCAGATGAACAATGATCAAGTGAGTATGACGCATGGGTTAGTTCGAATACATGGCCGGTGTAAGGTGGATAAAATAATATGGACTACGAAGTGGTGGATGGCTTTTTTATTGGTTTTACGAGAGATCAAGATATCATTAAATCTGTATCTCCTAGCTCAATCGAGCTATATAAAGAATTTTTAATATGAAAATTCTAAGTTGGAATTGTAGGGGTGTGGGAAGTAAATGGACTATGAGTTATCTTCGAGATATTTGGCACAAATATAAACCAGAGTTTCTTTTTTTGTCAGAAACAAAACAAGATGCAGAGTTTGTACAAGGTCTTCAGACACACTTTGGTTATGACAATTTGGTTACGGTGGATCCGAATGGAAGAAGTGGAGGTTTAGCACTTTTCTATAATAATGAATTTCAGGTTCAGGTTTTATATACGAGCAATAGAATAATAGATGTTGAAGCGGTTACTCTTGGTAAAAAAGTTTTTTTAACTTTTGTATATGGTGATCCGGTACAAAAACTAAGGGAACAAGTATGGGAGAGATTGACACGGTATGGGTTGGCGAGATCGGACCCATGGTTTATAATTGGAGATCTAAATGAAATCAGGGGCAACCATGAGAAAGAGGGAGGAGTGTTACGGAGTGCCAATTCTTTTATTCCCTTTAATGACATGATAAGGAACAGTGGGTTACTCGAGTTTCCGGCACGGGGAAACAAAATGTCGTGGCAAGGTAGGCGAGGAAAGGGTAAGGGAGCTTTTACAGTCAGATGTCGTTTGGATCGCGCACTAGCCAACGAGGAATGGCATACTCTTTTCCTGGTTTCGTATACAGAATATTTAGGAATGGTAGGGTCGGACCATCGACCGGTGGTTGCTTTTATTGAAGATAAAGTTCGTAGAAGAAAAGGGCAATTTCGTTTTGATAAACGATGGATTGGGCAAGAGGGTCTCTTGGAATCAATAGCCTCTGGATGGAAGGAATCGGGTCCAGGTATACCAGAGGATATAGTCTCAAAAATTAGTAACTTGCAGGCATGAGATTGCGGCTTGGAGGAAAAATAACCCACCCTATGGAAAGGAAAAAATTGCGGAGCTTCAAAAAGCATTGGAAGAGGTACAAAGTGATGATTCAAGATCACAAGAGGAGATTTTTGAGGTTTCTAAGAAATTGCAGGATGCATATAAGGATGAAGAAGAGTATTGGCATCAGAAAAGCAGGAATATGTGGTATTCATCAGGGGATCTAAATACTAATTTCTATCACGCACTTACAAGGCAAAGACGGATTCGCAATAGGATTGTGGGGCTCTATGATGAGACCGGTACTTGGATAACGGATGCGGATGGAGTGGAAAAGGTAGCCGTGGATTACTTTGGGAATCTGTTCACGACTACTGATCCTTCCAATTTTGAGAATTTCCTGGACGAGGTAACACCAGCTATCTCATCTCAGATGAACCAACGTCATTCTCCGGGTAGCAACGGAGGAGGAGGTGAAACAAGCTTTGTTTATGATGCACCCAGAAAAGGCACCGGGACCGGATGGAATGACTGCTCTCTTTTTTCAGATTTCTTGGCATATTATAAAGGATGATCTGGTGGAATTGGTTAATAGTTTTTTAACTACAGGAGAGATGGATCCAAGGTTAAACCTTACCAATATTTGTATGATCCCAAAAACGGAAAGACCTACAAGGATGACAGAGGTGAGACCCATTAGTCTATGTAATGTGGGATACAAGATTATATCAAAAGTGCTTTGTGAGAGGCTGAAAATATGTCTTCCAAGACTTATATCGGAAACACAATCGGCTTTTGTACCAGGGAGGTTGATTTCAGATAATATTCTGATTGCTCAAGAGATGTTTCATGGCTTGAGGACAAATAAATCTTGTCAAAATAAGTATATGGCGATAAAAACGGATATGAGTAAAGCATATGACAGGGTGGAATGGAATTTTATCCAAGCACTACTCAATAAGCTAGGTTTCGACACACATTGGACAAAACTAATGATGGAATGTATTTCTTCGGTTCAGTATCAGGTATTACTTAATGGTCAACCAAAGGGTCTTATAACCCCACAAAGGGGTCTTAGGCAGGGGGACCCGCTATCTCCATATCTTTTTATTTTGTGTACAGAGGCTCTGATAGCGAACATTAAGAAAGCGGAACAAGGAAAACAATTGACGGGAATGAAAGTAGCGAGAGCTTGCCCATCAATATCTCACCTGCTGTTTGCAGATGATAGTCTTTTCTTTTGTAAGGCACAAAGAGATGAATGTGAGACTATTCTCAGGATTTTAAAGGAGTATGAGGCAGTCTCGGGTCAACTGATAAATTTCCAAAAATCGTCTATTCAATTTGGGCATAAGATTGAGGAATCTAGGAGGCAAGAGATGAGGGATATATTGGAGATTCAGAATATAGGAGGTATGGGGTCATATCTGGGTTTACCAGAAAATATAAGTGGATCTAAGGTACAAGTATTTGGATTCGTACAAGATCGTGTAGATACAAGAATAAATGGGTGGACTTTTAGGTTTTTTACTAAAGGAGGAAAGGAGGTGGTCATTAAGTCGGTGGTTACGGCTTTACCAAACCATGTAATGTCCTGTTATAGACTACCACAAACTACTATAAAGAAGCTTACGAGCACGGTTGCGAAATTTTGGTGGAGTCCTGGGGGTAGTACGAAAGGAATGCACTGGAAATCATGGGATAAGGTATGCCTTCCTAAGGAGGAGGGAGGTTTGGGTTTTAAGGATATTTTGAATTTTAATACGGCAATGCTTGGCAAACAACTTTGGCGTCTTATAAATAAACCGGATACTCTATTCGCCCGAGTATTCAAGGGTCGGTATTTCAGGAACGCTTCGCCCCTGGAACCAATCCGTTCTTACTCTCCATCATATGGCTGGAGGAGTATAGTATCTGCTCGATCTCTGGTTAGCAAAGGACTAATTAAAAGGGTGGGAACAGGTTCATCTATTTCAGTATGGAATGATCCTTGGCTCCCAACCACTCGCCCGAGACCTGCAAACAAAAATCATCACAATTTATTTCCGGAACTTACGGTTGACTCTCTTATTACTCCAGGTTCTAGGACTTGGAACTCACAAGCCATTAGGGCCTTGGTGGATCCATTGGATGCGAATATTATTGAAAGTATACCTCTTAGTAGGTTTTGTATAGAAGATAAGGATGGCTGGCATTTTACCAACAATGGAAAATATACGGTTAAATCAGGATATGAGGTGGAAAGGGTTTACCCTGACAAAGAAAAACAACCAGCTTTTTATGGTCCGACGGTAGATGCTTTGAAAGCTTTTTGTTGGCAGGTTAAGTGCCCACCAAAGATAAAGCACTTTCTTTGGCAGATTGTATCAGGGTGTGTCGCGGTCAAAAAGAATTTAAAATCCCGGGGAATGCAAGGAGAAATTAATTGTGATAGATGTGGGTGTGCTGAGGAATCTTTGAATCATGTATTTTTTGAATGCCCTCCAGCGCGGCAAATATGGGCATTATCGACTATACCAACAAATCCAAATGTTTTCCCCTCGGAATCATTGTTTACTAATATGGATCATTTATTCTGGAGAGTTCTACCCAAGATGAATGATCATCAGTTTGCATGGATACTATGGTATATCTGGAAAGCAAGGAACAACAAGGTTTTTAGTAACCTGGATGTGGATGCCAGGGATACACTGACGTTGGCTGAAACGGAATCTACTATGTGGGCTGCGGCCCAAGATTTGAGTATCCGACAATCCATACCACCGCAAGTACATCCGCCTCCCTCAATTCCAGGGAGATGGTGCTTCGTAGATGGTTCGTGGAAGGATAAGGACTCTTTCTCGGGACAAGGTTGGTTCAGTACTCTGGAGGGTTATGAGGGCTTAATGGGGGCACGAAATGTTCGGGCAAGTATGTCTCCCCTGCACGCGGAGGTGGAAGCATTGATTTGGGCAATGGAATGTATGAGGAATTTACGTCAGTTTCAGGTTACGTTTGCAACGGATTGTTCTCAGTTGGTGAAGATGGTTTCAGAACCAGAAGAGTGGCCGGCGTTTGCAAGTTATCTGGAGGATATTAAGAGTCTACAAAGTAGTTTCCATAGCTCACAGCTCATTCATGTACCAAGGACGGCAAATACAAAGGCGGATCGTTTAGCACGTAGTGCCAGACAACAATCGTCTTTTGTCATTCACATGGATGCCGAGCTACCAGTTTGGTGTACAGAGTCAATATGAGTCTGTATGTTTGATGACAAAAAAAAAAAAAAAAAAAAAAAAGAAAATTGTATCATATTTTTGATACATGTCATAATTTTAAGATATATTGGCACATATTGTAATCATGTTTATAAGAAAATCAAAACCTTAACTAATTAAAATAGGATATTTAGAAAAATAAAACTACTTAAGATAGGAAAAAGGACACGGGATTGGGCTTTCAAAGGGTCGTGCTACTTGTCTCCCTCTTAAGCCGGCACTCTTGATCACATTAACGAAAACAGTCCAAATGACCTATTTTTGACTGGGATGATCACAAATATACATATTTTAATGTAATTCAATCACTACTTCACTGAGTACTCTCTTGCTTTCTCAGCTAAATTTAGTAAAAACTATGGATTTACAGATGTGAGTTCTGTCACCTAGATTCAAGTCTTTGTGACTGGTAAATTAACATTGAGTGAGTACCAACCTCCCTAAATACTTTTGACAGGTTCTTTAGCAGGCAAACCCAAATTTCCAGGACAGTTAGATGGTAGTCGGAAGTCTCTTGAAATATCTGGATACTAAGGTCATAAAAAATGATGGATTTAGTCTACAACTAGCTTTAGAAATCATCAATATAAGCATCCAATATATCTAGTAGAATTAGGATGTCTTGGTCTAAATGGTAAAAGGATTATGACTAGAATTACCAACACATAATTTTTTGATAATAGTGGGATCTCAAATGTTTTTTTAGATCCAAAGACTAATTTTATGAGGTTCACCGTATTCCATATATTCTCGTCATTTAAGACAATCTAGACTACCAAGAAAAATCAAATCTAAAACAGTACTCACAGCTGTAAGTTTTTTATCGTTAGGTCAAGATTACTTGGTTAAATTACCATACGTTTTAAATTACAAAAACTATTTACAATGATTAGGTTTTAAACTAAAAAGGTGAAAACATTTTTTTTTTAATATATAAAAAGAATATTTAGTAGAAAATAAAATAAAAATAGAGTAATTGCAGCGTATAGCTACAAAACAAAGTTTATTTGCAGCGTATGAAAAGGTGATTTTCTGCCACCGTTAAAAATCAATTAATCTGACATTACCCCTATAGCAGCAACTTGATAGTTGATACGCAACTATCTAGGTTACCCAGTCATAATTCATTTACAAATCGGCTACTAACATTAGGCAACTTTTTTTTTTGACACTAGGCAACTTGATTCTTCTTATGTAACTGAACAACTAAAGCTCCTTTCGATCTTTGTAATCTTACGTTTGACTCATGTTCTCCACATAATAACAAGGCTGCCACTATTTTTCCTCTCTTTTTTTTTAAGTCTATTTCATTTCTTTCTCCTACGTTAAAACGACGATATTATAATTTAGAGTTTAAGATTTAGAGTTTAGAATTTAAAATTTTGGATTTTATTATAATTTAGAGTTTAGGGTTTAGAATTTAAAGTTTTGGATTTTAGATTTATAATTTAAGATTTATGGTTTAGTTAGGTTTATGTTTTAAGATTTTTGGATTTAGAATTTAGGATTAGGATTAGGATTTATAGTTCATGGTTTAGTGTTTAAAATCTTGTTCCTAATGTTAATATTGTCACTGTTAATGTCAATATTTTTTCAGCTATTTTTAAATTTTATTTTAATATCTTTTTTTTACTACACAATATTTAATTGGCGATAAGAATTGAGGAGAATTTGATAGTTCATTACAAGGGTATGAACGGAAATTTTATTCGTTTTTAATAGTTAAAGTCCATTTCTATTGTTTATTTTATAGGGATTTGTGCAGCACAAATTAATCTAAGGTTAAAATGATAACCAATTAAAATATCTCATTTTAAATTCTATTTAAGAAAAAAAATAAAAATAGTATTAATTGCAGAAAAATAAAAAATAGCGTTGTTAACAATTTCAAAAAAAAATATTCTTTTTTGGCAATTTTGGTTTTTATATTTATTTTCATAAATAAAGTATGATTTGACATTATTTTGTTGCTATCATTTTGGTGGTGATTGCCGAAGTTCACCCCTAAAAAAACTCATAAAATAAGTATCTCTCCAAATTCATAAAACAAAACAAAACTGCATATGTCTCAAAAAACAACAACTAGATATTACATCTGACAAAAGACTCACAAAAGACTAAGGGATTTTGCTAGTTATCTAGAAAACATCAGGATCCTTAAAAGAAGTTTTCACAGTCGGTAATCATTCATATATCAAGGACGTACAACAACAAAAAATGGATATCCTAGCATGCAGTGTGAGGCAACAACTGTTATTTATTGTCTATATAGTGCAGAGCTTGTTGACAAAAAAAAACTAAGGGATTTGGGAACTTGGATTTGCTCCACTTATCGAGCTACCTAAATAATAATTTTATTGTGTGCATTCCTAATTATCTTTTTATTCATGGTTTTCTAACTAATATGCCTAAAACAATATCCAGTAGATATATTTTCAATAGGTGAAACCACTTTATAAAAAAATATATATATATCTAGTATTCAACGTGTACTCACAATAAGCTAATGGAGCTCATCCTATTTTTAGAAGCTCTTTCAAAGTGTTGGTGAAGACTAAAATTCCATGAACAATACAAACATACAAACTAAGTAATTATTTTCAAGAATTTAGGGGGTTATTGGAATCAGAATTTGGAAGGAATTTAGTGATTTTAAAAGTTGACAGATTTTTAAAAGTTAAGTAGAGTTGACAAATTTCTATCAAATACTTTGTATTGATTTCAACAGATTTTATTAATTATCATGGATTTGCATAGTATATTTTTTCAAAATATTTCTCGTTATAAAACAATGTATACAATTTCTCTAGAACTTTTGCAAAAATAAAATCTCGAAAAAACCATATATATATAAACATATCAATTGATACAATGATACACATTTCTCATTTTCCTTATGTTTGGTGAGTTCCTGTTTTTATTGATTTTCTTGTGATAATAATCAGTCTTGTTTTCTTTGACTTTTGTGATTTTCTCGAAACACTATTCTAGTTATCGTATGAATTATATTTCTGCACCATTATTAAATCAAACAGTTGTTTTGTCAAATATGAAACTATAAAAAAATATAATGAATTACAGATCATGTGAATTTGGTTGCTTCATCATTATTGAGTTTGGTTTAGTGTGTTTACGTAGATAAATATTCAATATGTGTATATTTTTCTTATTTCACAGATTTCAGAAATTTTATGAATATATGTGATATTTTCAAAGTCTAGTCTCATGAGTAAAAATATAAGGAATTCACCTTTCAATAACAATAGAATTTAATAGAATAGTAAAATCCATAATAACTAAACTTTATGAATAACAAAGAATTTGAGTGGAATTTAGAAATCATCAAACCAATAATAATGAATTTTGGTAAGACTTTTAAAATCTATAAACCAATAATAGTGAATTCTCAAAATATTCATTCGTGCAATTAACCAAAAAAATGGTATACACTCGTGCATGCTTCTCTTAATTAGTGAGCAGATACAATGCTGGAGTTTGTTATAACTGAAGAGGGGCTACGTAAAAAAAAAAAAAGAGGGGCTACGTATCTTGCATCTCTTTACTTATCTAATCTTTGGGATATTGGAGGGGGCAAGAACATTTAGAAGGAATCTTTATCTCAAAAGTAGGAAAAAAAACATGTCTAAAACTGCTAAATCCATTGAATAAATCCAACGTAAACATCAAAACGCATGCGGAGTACGAGCTAAATGTACATAATTAAGCGCAATCTATGGGGAGAATTAAAATTTCACTTTTACTTTTAAGTTTTATGATTCAATGTACATGTAGCACGTGGATCCTCTCTCCCCCACAACCAATTCTAAGGAAAATAATTTTATGATTAAAACGACAAATATATAAGAAAGCACATGGCTTATTCTCCATTTGAATATATAAGAAAACACATTCATCTATCAATTACCAACACATTGGACCTTATCCACATGGGTCTCCCTGTCCTATTCTCCATTAATCTACCGAAAACAGAATTATCAGCATTTTCCAACTCATGATATACAAATGCGGTTCAAATTATGATGGAGGATTCCCCAAGATACAAAAACTTACCAACGAGCTCCTGGTTTAATGGTAAAGGTGTATCTAGTAATCACTCCACTATTCAGATTCAATTTTTGTTGGGATAAAATATTTATATTGTTTAGTTCCTCACAAATAGGTGAAACCATTTTCTCTTACCAAAAAATATAAGTGAAACTATTTTTTTTACCAAAGATATAAAGTAAAACGTATTTATACGCACAAAGTTAAATGTGAATAACTTGGTCGGCAACATTTGAATGTAACTTCCATAAATTCCTGAGCTAGAAAGAGTGCTTGGGAAACTCTGTGAATATCCCATCATGGAATTGTGATGTTTCAACTAAACATTTTCCCCTTTGAAATGTTTATATATATATATATATTATACCCTTACGAAACAATTCTTAAAATTTAACTACGGGCATATCTATACTATTATTTACTAACTGATTTTTTCGCAAATAAACTCTCACGTTAAAAGTTGGAGTGGTTAAATACAATGATATTTTTAATGAATTTTTCAATATATTTTATTTTATAAGAAAAACAAATTTTATATTAAATATATTTGATTTATATATTATGTTAGATAATTGCTAAAAATATATTCTAAAAACAAGATAATTCTTTTTTTTTGAACAAAGATAATTTTATACAAGTTAAAAATTAAGATAATATTTTTAAATATAAAATAATTAGATGTTTGATTTAAACCTTTTGGAATACTATTATATGCGAAGTATTTTCGTAAAGGAGCTCTTACGTTAAAAGTTGGAGTGGTCAAAGTTAATGATACCTTTAATGAACATTCGAGCTCTCATATTAAAAGTTAGAGTGATTAATATCGTTCATATCCTTAATTAATAAAATCTTAAATAAACTTAAAAATAAAAACAAAATTTATTTTATTTGATTAGATAGTTGATTTAAATTAGTAACAGTAAGAATTATTCAGAATCTAAAAATATATTTTTAAAATAAAAAATAAAAAATATATGTATATATAAAAGTTAGAGTGGTTAAATATCATTTATACTATTCATTCAAAAAAAAAATATCGTTTATACTCTTAATGAGTAAAATATTAAATAAGCTGAAAAATAAAAACGAAATTTATTTTATTTGATTAGATGATTGATTTCAATTAGTAACAGTAAGAATTATTCAGAATCTAAAAATATATTTTTAAAATAAAAATATAATATATATATATATATATATATATATTGTTGTTATCTAAAAAATATTTTAATAAAAATTTAATAACATAAAATATATAACTAAATATTAATCAAATAAAATTCTTAATTCTATATAATTGAAAAAATAATATTGAGTGACTTTTAATATTTATTTCTATATAATGAATATAATGTACAAATAAATTTACAAAAATATATAATTAAGATGTAAGAATTTTCAAATGAATATAAAAATAATTTGTCATTATAGTCTTTTAATTATAAATACATATAATAATAAGTAACTACAAAAATTTTAAGTCCGTATGTGCGGATAAAATACCTAGTTAGATATGATATTTGTGGAAATAATTACAAACAAAATTAATAGTAAAATTCTAAACCGGCGGTATTTCAAAAACATATATCTTTAAAAACAGTTTCTTTTGGTAAAATATATATTTCTGTCTTTGCTTACAAATAGTTTCTCCGTTTCAATATAAATGATGTTTTAGAACAATTATTTGTTTTAATTTACATGAAGTTTTGAGATTTTAAAATTAATTTTAATTTTATTAGAAACTGTTCAACCAATTGGATTTTACAGTTTTTAGTAATTGATTAATTGAATTTAAACTTATATCTCTAAAATATTTTTTTAGAGAAATGTATTTTTTTTAATTTTTTGCACTAAGCCAAAACATGAAGTGCATGAAGTATTACGAAATAGAGAGATTATTAAAGTTACTATTAAACAAAGAGAGTAATAATTATCAACGCTCATATTTTATACCGAGATATAAAAAACAAATACACTTTTAAAAGATGCATAACAAAGAAACGTAGAAACAATAAATAAAATATTTTAATATTCTACTATATTTTTCTTATGTTTGCTTTATTTCCGTGTCGGTAGATAGATTTCCAACTTCTAATTCATCATTTCTTCTTTCATTTTTTTTTTCTCTATTTCCTATGGTCCCTTATAATAATTATATCCTTTGAAAAAGAAAAGGAAAGACATAATCAACGGCTAAGATGTAGCGTAAGCAAAGTTGGCGGAGGCAAATAAGGAGCGTGGAATAAAGGAAGAGTCGAGTCCACATGGGCGGCCATAGCGTTTGTGTCCTACCTTTGTCCCCTTGCCTCATTCTTGCCTTTCATGCTCCCGACAACTTCTATCTCTCTTCTTTTAAACCTAACTTCTATGCATCTTCTCCCACCTTTATATATCTCTCTCCTCTTTCCTCTAAGTCCATCATCATTCATCAACCAAACTCACCAACAAGAAACAATAACAATAAGCAAGAACAAGAGAAGGATTCTGCCTTGGATATTACACAAAAGCATATAGAGAAAGAAATCTTGATTTTGAAAAACAATGGCGTACGAGAAAGTCAATGAGATTAACCTTAAGGACACAGAGCTTCGTCTTGGATTACCTGGAACAGAGCAAGTTAAGGAAGAACAAGAGGTTTCTTGTGTTAGAAGCATCAAGCGTCAATATCAAAGCGATAACGAGGAAGAATCAACACCTCCTACGAAGTAAGTAAAGATCTGAGTTCCAATCTATACTTTCATATTAGCTGATGAATTGTTATACTAATGATATTATTTGCTAATTTACAGAACTCAGATCGTTGGTTGGCCTCCGGTGAGATCTTACCGTAAGAACAACAACAGTGTGAGCTATGTGAAAGTGAGTATGGACGGAGCTCCATACCTACGTAAAATCGATCTCAAAACATATAAAAACTATCCAGAGCTTCTCAGGGAGTTAGAGAACATGTTCAAGATCACAATAGGTGAATACAACGAAAGAGAAGGGTACAGAGGATCTGAAGTTGTACCAACGTACGAGGATAAAGATGGAGACTGGATGTTGGTTGGTGATGTTCCATGGGATATGTTCTCTTCCTCTTGTAAGAGACTCAGAATCATGAAAGGACCTGATGCTCTCGCTTTAGACTCTGGCTTATGATGAATACCACACCAAACACAAAACTATTCAGGGTTTTGTTCAATGAGTTAGATCCATTTCCACGTGATTTTATCTTTTCATTTTTATTTGTTTTTTGTTTTTAGATTTAGAATTTGATGTAAAGATACATGAAATTTATGTATAATACGGATACATACACAATATAGATGCATATGTAGCAATGTTCTTGACGAATACAGTTTTGAAATTTATAATAATATCCAAAATAATTTACAATGAAGAACATAGTAGTCTGAAAACCAAAATACAATTTTAGTATTTTACGAGTCTCGAACCCAAAAAACAAAGTATATATGAAAGTACATGATTGCTTCGATATTCTTTACACCATTTTTTTTTTTTATATAACCGTGGTGTGATCTCAAAAGTTTTTTAGGCCCAAGGACTAATCACCACGAGGCCCGCAAGATCCGCATTTTCTTACTATTTAAGACACTCCGGATGGCCAAGTGGAATCGAACCCATGGCGGAAGCTCCAGTCGAAGCTCCTTTACTACTATGCCAATACCACTTGGTTTCTTTACACCATTCTCCTCTTACCATTTTCTAGATATGTTAGGAAGTAAGACAGTATATATTCTGGCAATTATATAAACAAAATCACTCAAAGGATAAAAATTGAAACCGTCTGGGAACGAAGTATAACATCTCATCAGTGAACCTAAAGTATTGTGACTGAGTGACTGGTCTTATAATTAATGATTTACAATACATTTTTTTTTTTGCTAAAAATGTAAATATCATTGCTTGAATGAAGGTTTGGTACAAGATTATTGAACCAGAATCTGCTTGCAAAACTGTTATGTTCTTAAGGGATGCAAAAAAGTTTTAAAAAACCCCCAAAGAAACTAAATTTTAAATCCAATTCAAACCAGGGAAGGTGAGCCTTGAACTTAATATGATTCTAGAACTAGATACAACCGATTAATTCCCTAACATACCACTTCTCAATTACCAAGGACATCAAGAGAAAAGCTTAAGACAGCAGTTTCAACGAACCTCACCCGAAGGTGGCTCGTAGCGGCTTCAACGGAGGCTGCTGGCATCAGGCCCCGGAACACCACATGAGGAGGACGTCGATCGAGACAGACCATCAGCTATGCAGCAGAGAGATCAAGTGTAAACCCGATGTGACGCCGTTGGAGATGAAGAACAATTCCAGTCAAGCGCAGGCGGTACAATTATGCTCCTCAACCGGCCACGCGACCAAAAGCTTCGACATATACATCAGGAAACACAGAATCTTCAAACTGGAGGTATGCAAGAAGGGAGTTGAAACACAGATGGAGTTGGTTGAATAACTCCACAACAACAGACAGAAACACAACGGAGAAGCAGAGCTCCACCAATAAGCCAATCTACCGACACGGCGGGGTGTCCTCAAATCCCTATGCATCGTTGAGAAAGAGCAGAGATGGGGAGCCAAAAACAAGCACCGTGGTTCTTCATGTCAGTTGTATCTCGAACTAAGGAAAGAGGTCCTCAGTGGTATGCCTCACAACCACCTTTCACTCAACAGAGAGGAGAAGCTCTACGAACCTTGGAGTCGACCGAAAGAAGAAACTGACTGGAGCGAGATGAAGCGGAGGAACGGCAACGGCAGCTACGCCTCTGATGTTCCGGCTCTCTCAGATCTTGAAGCTGACCCAGCTTTGAGCGCAGTCAGGGACTAGCAGGAGACCCAAGGGCCCTAAGATAACCCAGACTCTTCACATCTCGCAGGTGCTCCGGAGGAATCAAAGACGCCTTTGATATCCGATTATTTGATTGAAGATTCAACGAATCCAGAAACACCACGCAAAGAGACAAGACGAGCGGAGAGCAGCATAGGGAAGAGGCAAACATGGATATGACGGGAGATTTCGTGGCCCTCTCGCAGCACCAGACGGCACCAGAGAGGCTAGATGAAAGCAGAGATCGAGTTCAAGAAGAGTTAGGGTTCGAGAGAGAAAATTGGGGGCGCGTTGGGTGGACGCGTTGATATTTCTAATGATTTACAATACATGACTCCAATACTCTTTTTGTTGAAAGACTCCAATACTCTTTGTAAAGGAAACAATAAAGTGTTAGTAGATCTCAGGTATTTTGGGATCATTTTCAAGAATGCAACATTCACAACTATAATTCTTAAAATAGAGATTAGGCAACATCAACGCCAGGGCACGAGAGTGGGGGTGACCTATCTACCATGTCACAATACATCATTAGCTAAAACAAAAATGGAATTAAAAGCATAAAAGAAAAATAATTAAGTTTGGTGTCTTCTAGCAAATACAAATCTTCCTTGTACACATTTTTAAGCATCTTACTATTCTCAATATCATGAAAATAAACATCATTAGAACTGAAAATGAGATTGCAATTAAGATCCGTAGTGGTCTTTTTAACCGATAGCAAGTTAGATGTAAATGAGGGCATGTAAAATGTTTTAGACTTCTTATCAAAAAGTTTCATATTTCTTATGCCTCTATTAGGTATTATCTCACCATTTACAATCACAACAATTATTAGAGTAGAATCTGCATTGCTAATAAGACCAGAGTCTCTAATCATGTGATAGAATGCTTATGAATCTATGATAAATGGTTTAGAATTTTCTGATGCGTTTAAAACATTACTACCGGTTTTACCAGAGTTTGTATCCTGAGATGGCTGAGAAGAAACTCCAACAGCATAGGTGGATGACAATATGGCTCTTCCTTCACAATTGGTGCAGATAGGTGGAGTAACATGTTGGATAGCTTCTTGTGCTCTTGTTTGGTTGAATTTGGATGGTGGCCTGAGGTGAGGATGAAGGATCCAGCATTGATTCTTCATTTATCCAGTTCTCTTGCAGTTTTCACAACTCACAAGTCATATTTCTCCTATTTTCTTGTTTAAAGAACACCTTTATGAGATAAATCAGCTTTAGCTTGTTTGCCATGGATTTAAGAGCAGGTCTATTGGTTATATACTCAAAGTAAATGTCTAAAGACTAAAATATTATTGTAATATTACTTTAACTAATGATTTAAAATTTAAATATAGAAAAAAAGATTCACGTACAAGTGGACAAGTGTAAATCTGATTTTTTAGGATGTCTTAAAAGATCTCTTTTAAAAACATGCATCTTATTTCTTTCACTATATTTATCTTTTTATTACTAAATTCTTGTGATATTTGGTTAAGAACTTATGCGATGGAGGTGTTGTAAGACAACTAAATGTTGATGGGAACCGAAGTTGAAAATTAAACAGTCTTCTGTCTTAATTCCTGAGGTGCCTTCCTGGAGAAGTTAAAAGAGATGCAATCTCTTTCCAAGATTGGGATTATTGCATCTTTCCAAGATTGAGATTCAAAACGGCAAAAAAGGGAGCTCATGGTAGATGATGGGATGTGTAACATCTCAAGTTTCAAGTATAACTTTTTCATCAACTGAGCTGAAGTACAAATATTTCACAATACAAACTATCCTTGTAGAGCATGGCTTAAAGAATCGCTGTATAACATAGCTTTCTGAGATTCTTTAGGTTTCAATAATGAAATGTCGGGAATATTCAGTAAATAAATAAAAATGTTGCAGCTGAAAAATGTTGCTGAATCTTCGCCTTGATGGAAGTAGCTTACACGTTCTCTGTTCGACGAAAACATTTCCCATCTTCCCTCTCGACAGAGTCCCATCCTTCAAGAAAGTGAAGCAGAAGGGGACACACCAGAGAATCACCAGAGACTGCGACGGAGGAGGCGTCGTGTTGAATCTAATGGAAACGGTATGGTTAGATGAAAGGTCTGAGTTACGGAGGATGTATTCCCGCTATCCTAGAAGCTCTGGATCGTATTCAGAATGTTGGCGATGCGTTAGGTCCGTGGGAGGAGAGGCTTAGCAACAAGGAGAGGACGATTATCTTGAAAGAGCAGACATGGTGGGAGAGAGCGGTGGAGATTTTTGAGTGGTTTAAGAACTGAACTGAACGTGATTCATTACAATATCATGCTTAGGATTCTTGGGAAAGCTTGTAAATGGAGGTATGTTCAGAGTTTGTGGGAAGAAATGATCAGAAAAGGCATCAAGCCGATTAACTCAACATATGGGACTCTCATTGATGTTTATAGCAAAGGTGGGCCTAAAGTACATGCCCTTTGTTGGTTAGGGAAGATGAGTAAGATAGGGATGACGCCTGACGAAGTCACAACGGGTATAGTTCTTCAAATGTATAAAAAGGCAAGAGAGTTTCAAGAAGCAGAGGACTTTTTCAAGAAATGGTCGTACGGCAAAGACATAAACTCATGACAGTGAGGTAACTAACCTTAAAAACTACTCTAGTAACAGCATGGGCCTTGGAATGTAATAAAAAGATGAAATGTGATCATGAATGTGTTATCCAGAAAAAAAGATAATGAATGTAAATCCTTTATTTTAAAAGTAATAGAGAAAATTGCCTCTAATAAAAAGGGATTAACAGTAAAATGCGAAACAGTTACTAAAACAATCACAAGTATCTCTTTATTTTATTTTTGGGCGCTTGGTAAATTTGCACTAAACTTGGACGATAAGAAGAGAACACAAGTGGTTTCCTCATGTCTTTAAGAGATTCCCCAATCCTCACAGATTTTAAACATTGATCTTCTCCAATGATGTAAGCTGTTTTGTAAATACCGTTCGATTTTTTTTTGCCTTGGGCAAAAACCGCAGCAACTCTCTTCTCCTCGTCAATGAAGAAGCCAAGCGCATAAACATTGAATGGTTTGATACTAATAGACACCTTCAAAAACTTGCTCCACGACACTGTGTTGCACTCGATCTTATCCGTAACCCAAATCTCCAATATCTCATCTTCTTTCTCTAAATAGAGCACCGCGAGCTGCTCTTCCCAAGCACAAGACAGGGTCACAGGATATCCACAAGTGTGAAAAGGAAGTTGAAGCTGTCCGAATCTCTCTCTTGTAAAATCAAAACAGAGTAAAAAACAAGCTAGTCCTTTTATACTAGAAGCAATAAAGTAAGTATTTCCCTTCAAAGAAAGGCCGCATTGGCCTGGTGGAATACTCCAGTCCCTAGGACCTAAAGGGCCGGCCAAACAACCTTCCATGAATCCGAGCTAAAAACGTAGATCTCATAATGCGTATCATAATTATACGCAGCTTCGCGACAAACAGAAAATTTCAATCAGCTTCGCGACAAACAGAAAATTTCAAGATCTTTTGGTTACCGTTGCTGTCATATCCAAGTGCATACTGGTCAGTGGTTTTGATGAAGCTTTCTATAGGTGTAATCAACCTTGTTTGCGCCAAATACGGATTCCACACCAAGATCTTCGCATGGTCACTGATGACACATAACACTAAACCGTCACAGTGGAACACTTTATCTATCTTGTTGCGATTAAATCTTTCTATCTCATTTAAAGATATATCAATAAAGCCGTTGCGGAATCCTTGGAGATCGAATCTCACTGAGCAAAGCTTATAATCCATCGTCATGAACCCTAGAAGCTGCTTTCTTGCTACTGCTTTACCGAAAATCAAGTTTTCGGACAGACTATCCCATGATTTGCAAGTAGATCGCACTGCTCTTAGAGATGTTATTGGAACCTATTGATGAGAAACATCCCACATCGGAAATATAAGAATTAATCTACTACTATATAAAGGGTTAAGGCCAATCCACTAATTACCAATTGGTTTTAAGTTGGAAGCTCATAATTAACCCGATTCTAACATGTTATCAGAGCAATAAGATCCTTTGACCTAATTTACTACAACTACTACTACACCGATGTTGGACCCTCTGTGGATGTTATTCCCACATTGTCCACGCTTCAGACCTAGATGTCTGAGCGTGAGGGAGGGTATTGATGAGAAACATCCCACATCGGAAATATAAGAATTAATCTACTACTATATAAAGGGTTAAGGCCAATCCACTAATTACCAATTGGTTTTAAGTTGTACATCCACAGAGGTCTAGGTCTGACATCTAGGTCTGAAGCGTGGACAATGTGGGAATAACATCCACAGAGGGCCCAACATCGGCGTAGTAGTAGTTGTAGTAAATTAGGTCAAAGGATCTTATTGCTCTGATACCATGTTAGAATCGGGTTAATATGGGCTTCCAACTTAAAACCAATTGGTAATTAGTGGATTGACCTTAACCCTTTATATAGTAGTAGATTAATTCTTATATTTCCGATGTGGGATGTTTCTCATCAATAGAACCCTAGCGAGTATCTCCCCAACCAATTCCGGTGCAAGATCGGACATAGTCGTCATTCTTCTTCCAAGTTTCAACAAACGCTGCAATACAAATATATAATTAGGGTTTTGTCGTTCACTCGCCTTATACATACACAAATAAGTTCCGATCCATTCCTTTTTTTTGTCATCTTTATTATTAAGAGTCTAAAGCCCATTAACCGACTGAAGTTATACAAATACAGAGTCCATAGATCTCGGCTAACCATAAAACGAACATTAAACAACAAGATCCATAAGAGCATAATTATCAGTGTCTTAAATAGAAGTCCTTAGTGTTTTTTGGTGTGGGGTTCACCACCTTTCTCAATTCCTGTGTCCAAATGTCCTAGTATAAGAACCGTTCTACCTTCGTCCTTGGCGTTTGCTGACTATGGATAAAATAAATCAGAAATAAAAAAAATAAAAAAGATTTTAAGGACTTTAAAAACGTCTTACTGATAAAGATGCTCTAACGTCCGAACAAAATAAGGTCCAACGTAATCCAACAACCCCTATTCCACGCGTTAACCTTTAGCGCCCCCATTCCACGCGTTAACCTTTAGCGCGTTACCTGAATCAAGAAACACCAACGGACTTCATGGCTGGAAAGTCACCGGTGTATATTCGAATCCGCTAATCCACCAAGAACGAACCGGAAGTAGGATCCCATAGTAACAAACGCGAGACAGAAGCCAACGTTTCGCAAAAAGCCAGCCTTACAGTGCTAAAGTAGCTACCGTAAGCCAGAGTCGAAGCCCGATACACGGGAGCCAGGTCGCTGGAAAAGATAACCGGCTGTTTAGAAGAAACACGAGTTCTTCTCTCTAAAAGAACGCAATGGACAAAAGGCAGAGAAGATGATAGGAAGATCTATGACCTCTGATGTCTCGCTTGGAATGTTGTCTGACCAGATCCGAGAAAACTTAAGCATCCACATCTGAACCTTTTGAGTACAACCACAGCGTACCAGAAATAAGATAGGAACCAATCTAAACAGACCAATCCAAACAGAAACTCACCAGAAAATCACAATCTTCATCACAGATCTATCTTTACCCACCACAAAACCTCGACCAAACCTCCTAAATCAGAACAAAAGACAGTAAACCCCCCCCTCTCGATCCGATCTACTTTTTCTTTTACCCTCTCTCTTCTCTCTCACTAGAAGTGTCGGATTGATCAGTTCCTTTCCTTTTTCCTCTTTTATTTGACATCAAACTATTTATTTTCATATGTGGAAAATATATTAGAAATCTCTAAAAAAGATTTCTTATATACATATATATTTTTTTAAAAGAATAAAGGGTTAAACCCGGGTCAATTAATGATACATACTTAATCCCCGGGTGGGAGGTGCAGCTCACGAATAGACCCTCTCCCGGATATTCAAATAGATCGTAAGCATGAACTCATATCCGCGTGGCCACGTGTGGAGTTAGTAATCTCGCACTAGAGGAGAGTTGAACTCTGGCCTAAACCATCAGGGCACTCCTCCTCTAGTGGAGTGGAGACCACTAGACCACCACAACGTGGTTAAAAAAAGAACAGCCAAATACCATATTCTCATACAACCAAAAACATTTAATGCCTAACTGATAAATTGTTTTTACAACGAGATCATGTGGTTCAAATCTTAACTAAAAATAGTTTAAAATACTATATCAGTATCTATCTATTGACCTATATATAACTATCGTCATCAACCAATAATAACAAACAAAATTTAAAATGAGTGAGTCCTTCATCTTATGGTGGTCTCTTTCTTTTAAAATATTCTGGGCTTGGGGGAGGGGTTATTAAGATAAATTAGACAGGAACTTCATTGGAATTTCAATATACATATGGTGTCATGTGTAAGAATAGGCCTGGATATTTTACCCATATATGGACCCGATCAGAAAAATCCGAACTGAAATAGCTATATATTTGAACGTGTATTGATTTAGGAGATATTTGATATTCGAACCCAAATGGATAATATCCGAACTGAATGGATATCCGAAGATAACCGAACATATGCATATTTAACCTTATATTTCTAGTTTACATTTCTCATTTTATTAAAAATATTTATATTGATGCTACACATATTTTAAGATCATATAATATACATATAATTACAGATAAAATGATTTTATCTATCTTATTAAAACAGAAACATTCTATTGGACCTAACATTTATTTTGTAAATTTTTAAATTAAATATACTTTTATACTTTATAGTTAAACTTACATTAAATCATTAATGTTTCTTTCTTTATACTACTATCTATGTTTCCAAACAATATATTTATTTCTTTATACTACTATCAATGTTTCCAAACAATATATTTTTATACTACTATCAATGTTTCCAAACAATACAATAATTAATCTTAGTTATGTTATATCTATCATTTTCTTTTTAAAATTTTGTAGAAACGTCATAATTTCATAAATTGTAAAATAATGAACTTTAAAATTTGGAGTATAAGATTACAAATTATGAAATTATTACAATTTAAATCAAATTAGATTACATATCGGTCATCCAACAGTTCAATCGGTTAGTCTCGGGTTTTAGTAATTTTTTTAATATGAATATTTTAAAAACCTAAATTGAATTGTCAGATCTCCGAATTAACCGGTATAATCACAATCGGGTTGAATTTAAAAACACTGATTTAAATGCAAAAATATTTTAAATACACACTTTTAAAAATTACCAAAATATTTGTTAAGTTATTAGTGAAATTTTTCATCGTAAAATATTCCGCGCTTCCAAAGCGCGGGTCAAGATCTAGTATTCACTTAAAATGCGTGTTAAGCTTTTTGTTTCATGTATTAACAAAAGTTACATCCAAAATTTAAAAACAATAACAAATTAATGTTTATTTATTTTTGAAATGTTATCTCCAAATCTATTAATCACTCAATATATCCCTTATATATTATTTGTGAAGTGATTTGACACATATCATCACCACATTCAATAGATGACATGACTTACGAAAGAATATGATATGGTATTAGTTAATTATGACATGTGCAATTTTCCTTATAAAACTTTATAGTTTTTGGTAATATTTTTTTTAGATTAGGAAATGACTATTAATTCGTATATCATCATTAATGTTAACTTTCTATATAAATATTTATTTTTTGACAAAATTATGAAAATATATTAATAAATCATATATTTATTTTAATATTACAAAATTATAAATATATTTCCTTTTAATGTTACAAGTTTTAGGAATATTCTTTAGTTTTTATGTTTTGAAAATTATATATCTAACAAATTTTTTCTCTTAAATTTTATCGAATTTGATTTAATATATTTTAACCAAAATAAAAGCATTTCCAAGATTACAATTTTAAATATTATACATAAATATTATTAAATATAAATTTAAATAAAATATATTTATTTATCTTTGTATATAATTAAAATTAAATATTATGTTAAATATCATTTAAAATTTAAAACTTTTATTTCTGCACATGGTGCAGGAAAACACTAGTTAAAAATAAGAAATCAGTTAAGTAAAAGTTATATTTTTAAATACAAGAAAACTAAAAATGAAAAAATATTTTGTTTTCAAAATCTAAATATCCAAACTCTGCCCGAAATAATCGAACCCAAATTAAATTATCCAAACCCGACGCGAAGTAGAGAAATATACGAACGGGTTCTATATCTTTATACCGAAATACCCGAAAATCTGAAATATCCAACCCAAACCGTAGCGGATACCAAACCCCCACCCCTATATATGCATAATCAGTCGACAATTTAAAATTTCAACAAGGTAGTTATTGGATTTTTGTTTAGTTTCTTTTTTTTTTGCTAAAATTTGGATTGTTTTCTTTGTTAAAGAGGTCATCACTGAATTCGGGGAAAGTGACTAAGAAAATGAAACATCAACCAAAGGAAAAAATGTGTTGATTTAACCTGGTGAAACTGACCAAGGAAATGATAAACATGCACTACAAAAAAAAATCTACATTGATAACAAATTGTTATAGCATGTTTTACTGAATTGCTATCGTTGATGATTTAGAGATGTAAAAAATATTTATGTTTTGTGTTGATGATTTAGAGATGTAAAAAAATATTAAAAATATTTATGTTTTTGGATTTTAAGATGTAAACATAGCATCCAAACTATACATTTTTATCATCACATATATTTAGATTCTAGATATTTTATTTTGATGCTGCAACTAGGTGTTGATGCAACAGTGTCCAAACGAACAACATCTGAATTAGCATCTAGCATCTAAATGCAGCATCTAGATCCAGAAACGGACATGACAATTGATTCGAAAAACGCTTTTGAAAGAGCTCAAACCTGGATCGTAGGAGGGAATTAGAAAAGAATATGGTTGATCGTATCTTTCTCTTCTCCATACTGCATATAAATCCTATTGTTCCCATAGTGCTGGTCGGCTTGCCGACGCCACAAAACCGGACAAAGTTTGCCATAGAAAGCGTATGATCTTCCTCGGGGTCTTCAGCTTCCATACTGTTTTTTTACTGGCATTATCGATTGGTTCTAGCAACTATGGGTGATCACTTTTGTTCTCTGTTCATGAGCCCAACGTATCACACTCAAACTGTGACCTAATTGCCCCGCTATAGTTATCTTGCTTGCCTATTGGGCTCGTTTTCAGTGCTAAAATATGATTAATATCTTCTTACGTATCAACTAGTTCATTTAGCACGTCTACAATCCATTCCTTTGTCTGAAAGTAAATAAGGTTGTGAACTCTGAGGTTGGGATCTCTTATGCATGTTGTGTCTCTAGAAATCTTGAACTTCTAACAAGGTGATTATAGGATTCTGTTTTTTTTAAGAGGTCACTGGTGAACTAAGTGAAAGTGATTAAGGCAGTGGATCTGTAACCAAAGCAAAAAAAAAAGGGATAGTTAACCAAAGCAAAAAACAGGGGTTGGTTTAACTTTTTATGAAAAAGACCAAGGAAATGATAAACAAAACTACCAGTGGCGGATCTAGAATTTATTTTTATCCGGAGCAAAATTTTAATGTCGGTGTATAATTTGAACATCATCATGGCCATTATAAAAAATTGAATATAATTACATGAAATTTTTAAAGAGGGGCAACTGCCCCACTCAAAATAGGCATAGTTCCGCCACCGAAGACTACCTAAAGCTATGGATTTAGAAAGGATGTAATCTCCTTTGAGAATTTAAAACTACAGGGATCCATGGGATGGGATGTGTAACACCTCAAGTTTCAAGAATATTTTTTCACTAAGTGAGCTGAAGTACAAATATTTCACAATACAAGTTCTTCTAGTAGAGCATAGATTGTACTCTGACAGAACCGAAGTATCCATTACTATTAGCCTTTTCAGGTTCTTTAGGTATCCATAATGAAATGCCGATAATATTTTACAAATAAAAGAAACGAAAGACCTCCTTTGTAAAAATAGAAAACTTCAGCGGAGCACAGTTATCTTCTTTCCTTTAAGGGCTTGAAACATTACGAAATTACTAAAACTCAACCCAAAGCGTCCTTCCCTCTCTCTCTCTCTCTTTTCAATCGGACAAACGCAACGAGTGCGCGCGAAACTATTATCGGATTTTCTACAAAGAAATCCCATTCGCCGCAGAAGTAATCACCGTCACGGGTGCAAAACAATTGGTGAATTAACTAAATGCTCATTACAGCTGAAAAATGTTGTTGAATCTTCGTCTCGACGGAAGTAGCTTTCACGTTCTTTGTTCGACCAAAGCCTTACCCATCTTCCCTCTCGATAAAGTCCCATCTTTCAAGAAAGTGAAGCAGAACTACGTACCAGGAACCCACGACGGCAGCAAGGGGACAACACACCAAAGAATCAGCAGAGACTGCGATCGCGGAGGCGTTAGTACTATTATTTCCCGTGAGGTTATCTCCGGAAAAAACTTACTTATCGTAAACCCAAGTGATACCCGCATCGGAAATTCAAGGATTACTGATGGGTTTGTTAGCAAGAAGGCTAAAGATGGTATGGTTAGTAAAGCGCACGCCAAGTGTTCGACGAAAGGTCTGAGTTACGGAGGATGTATTCCCGCTATTCTAGAGGCTCTGGATCGTATTCAGAACGTTGGCGATGCGTTAGGTCCGTGGGAGGAGAGGCTTAGCAACAAGGAGAGGACGATTATCTTGAAAGAGCAGACGCGGTGGGAGAGAGCGGTGGAGATTTTCGAGTGGTTTAAGAGCAAAGAATGCTATGAACTGAACGTGATTCATTACAATATCATGCTTAGGATTCTTGGGAAAGCTCGTAAATGGAGGTATGTTCAGAGTTTATGGGAAGAAATGATCAGAAAAGGCATCAAGCCGATTAATTCAACCTATGGGACTCTCATTGATGTTTATAGCAAAGGAGGGCTTAAAGTACATGCCCTTTGTTGGCTAGGGAAGATGAGTAAGATAGGGATGACACCTGACGAAGTCACAACGGGTATCGTTCTTCAAATGTATAAAAAGGCAAGAGAGTTTCAAAAAGCAGAGGACTTTTTCAAGAAATGGTCGTACGGCGGCGGCAAAGGGAAGAAGATGGAGTCGCGTGTTTGCTTGAGCTCTTATACTTACAATACGATGATCGATACGTATGGTAAATCGGGGCAGATCAAAGAGGCTTCGGAGACGTTCAAGAGGATGCTAGAAGAAGGGATTGTGCCAACCACAGTGACTTTTAACACCATGATTCATATGTATGGCAACAACGGCCAGCTTGGAGAAGTGACTTCCTTGATGAAAACGATGAAGCTTCAGTGCTTACCTGACACAAGAACATACAACATTCTCATCTCGCTTCACACCAAGAACAACGATATCGAAAGAGCAGGAGCTTACTTCAAAGAAATGAAAGACGACGCCGGGCTTAAACCAGACCCTGTAAGTTACCGAACCCTCCTTTACGCGTTCTCGATAAGACATATGGTTGAGGAAGCTGAAGAGCTTGTATCGGAGATGGATGATAACGATGTCGAGATCGATGAGTACACGCAATCTGCTCTCACTAGGATGTATATAGAAGCAGAGATGCTTGAGAAATCATGGTCTTGGTTCCAAAGGTTTCATCTGACGGGTAAAATGAGCTCTGAAGGCTATTCAGCCAACATTGATGCATACGGCGAGCGTGGATATCTAACAGAAGCCGAGAGAGTGTTTATCTGCTGCCAAGAAGTGAACAAGAGAACGGTTATTGAGTACAATGTGATGATCAAAGCGTATGGAATCGGTAAAAGCTGTGAAAGGGCTTGTGACTTATTTGAGAGCATGATGAGTTATGGCGTCACGCCGGATAAGTGTACGTACAACACTCTCGTCCAGATCCTTGCGAGCTCCGACATGCCTCATAAAGCCAGATCGTACCTGGAGAAAATGAGAGAGACGGGTTACGTAAGCGATTGCATACCGTACTGCGCTGTGATATCGAGCTTTGTGAAACTTGGTCAGCTCAATATGGCAGAGGAAGTGTACAAAGAGATGGTTGACTTCAATATTGAGCCTGATGTTGTTGTCTATGGAGTGTTGATCAATGCTTTTGCGGATACTGGTAACGTTCAAGAAGCTATGAGTTATGTAGAAGCGATGCGAAAAGCTGGAATTACAGGAAACTCTGTTATACAGAGTTCACTGATTAAGCTCTACACTAAAGTCGGGTACTTGAACGAAGCCGAAGCTATCTACAGAGAGCTTCTTGAATCATGTAACACGACGCAGTATCCAGACGTGTACACATCAAACTGTATGATCAACCTGTACAGCGAAAGATCGATGGTGAGAAAAGCAGAAGCGATATTCGAGAGCATGAAACAGAGAGGAGAAGCAAACGAGTTCAGTTTTGCTATGATGCTATGTATGTACAAGAAGAACGGTAGGTTCGAAGAAGCGACTCAGGTAGCGAAACAGATGAGGGAGATGAAGATTCTCACTGATCCTTTGAGTTACAACAGTGTTCTTGGTTTATACGCTTTGGACGGGAGGTTTAAAGAAGCTGTTGAGACTTTTAAAGAGATGGTTGCGTCCGGGGTTAGACCAGATGACTCGACGTTTAAGTCGCTTGGGACCATACTGATCAAACTCGGCTTGTCGAAGAAAGCTGTCCGTATGATGGAAGAAGTGAGGAAACAAGAGATCAAGAGAGGTTTGGAGTTATGGATCTCCACTCTCTCTTCTCTTGTTGGGATTCAAAGCAGTAACGAAGATTGCGATGAGCTTTAGGGTTTAGTTTTTGTAGATTGTTGTGCCCACTGCCCTATGTATATCTATTTACATGTCAACCTGCAACTACAACTACAACTAATCACAAATTACAGTTTGTTCATGTAAACGAAGAAGGCCACGATAAAATGTTATTTCATTAACTATAAAAGCTAACACGTCACAAAGTATTTACATGACGTCATTGTGCCATGAGAGAACTATATCTCCAAGCTCTGTAATCAAATCGGACCACCGTGATTCTTCTTCATCTCCATCAACTACTTTCACTTCAACCACCACAACATCCGCCGCTAACTCCACCGCCTCCACAACTATCTCCGTTCTTCCTCTTCCTAATCCAACTACCTTCACTTCACCTTCTTTCTTCGTCTTCTTCTTCATCACTACGTAACCTAATCTCTCCCCAATCGCCTTCACCTTCTCCTCTACTTCCACGGCGGAGACCTTCGCCGTGAATCTCCTCTCTTTCTTTCTCTTAACCTCAAACAATCCGGAGAGATCCAACCCCGAGGAAAGCGAGATAAGATCAAAGGCCGTAATCGCCGAACTCGATTTCTCAAGAACCGGTTCCGGTTCGAGGATATTATTAAAATCCAATTCAGAACCGGTTAACGATTTCTTGAACCAGGTTGTATTCATAACAGACTCTACACTCATCCTCGTCTCAGGATTCGGATCAAGCATCTGATATATAACAGATCTCGCTTGCTTCGAGATCCAGCTCGGGAAACGATACTCCCTCCGTTGAATCTTCCGATACATGGAAGCAATGTTGGAGTCATCGAAAGGAACGTAACCGACGAGAAGAACGTACAGTATCACTCCACAAGACCACGCGTCGGCCTTCCCTCCGTCGTATCCTCGCCGCGAGATAACCTCCGGAGCCGTGTAAGCCGGCGTACCGCACGCCGTGTGGAGCAATCCGTCTCGGAGATGCTCCGGCAGAGCGGACAGGCCGAAGTCCGAGACCTTGAGGTTGCCTCCCTCGTCCAAGAGGAGGTTCTGCGGCTTCACGTCGCGGTGAGCGACGCCGTGGAGGTGGGAGAATCGCAAAGCGGAGGCGAGCTGCTGGAAGTAGCGGCGAGCGGTTGGTTCGGGAAGACGGCCGCGGCGGAGGAGTTTGGAGAAAAGCTCGCCGCCGACGGCGAGTTCCATGACGAGGTAGATTTTGGATTTGGTGGCCATGACTTCGTGGATCTTGAGGATGTTGGGATGGTCGCGGAGACGACGCATCGCGTCTATCTCGCGGATGATCCTCGGCTCCATGTTGGACTCGATGGTTCGCTTCTTGTCGATGATTTTGACGGCGACGAGGTCCTTGGTCTCGATGGAACGGGCTAAATGGACTTTCGCGAAGCTTCCGCTGCCGAGACGGCGGCCGAGCTCGTATTTTCCGAGGAGGATTTTCGCCGGAGATGACTGGTTCTTCTGCTGTTGAGGAAGAGAGTCCATGGAGGAGGAGGTAGTGGTGCCTGAGTTTTTGAGTGGTTTTCAGGGACGAGTTGTTTGGTGACTCAAATGTTTGGTTTTATAGTGAAATGAGATTATTCTTATGCCGAAAATACCCTTGGAAAATAATTATGATGTTAATTGAATTTTTGTTTACGTCTTATAAGACGGGGTTGTTATAACTTATACACATTATTAACGTTGATGAGTTCATTTCCGGAAACTCTAATTCCTAGACACACCCCCCTCCCGCTTTCTGTTTTTATGCAGCAATCTTCTTCCAACTAACCCATGGTATTTTTTGCCTATCTTTCTGTCCCGACCACCAAAAGTTCCTCATAGCAGAGCCGTAGTTTCTTTCAAAACTAATACTCTTCATCAATAATAATAGGTGCTCATTCTCAGTAATATCACGAGTATTATATTTATAAAACTTTTTAACACATTTTATTTATATAACTAAACTTCATAATTTATGAGTTTAAAATTGGTGTTTTCCTAAAATAATTAACAATTTAAATAAATTAATCAGCAGTTTGTGTATTTCATATACATAAAGGTCAAATAAACATTTTTGAAACACAAGCAGATATTTACATTTACATTTATTTGAGTATCTAAGTAGACAATGTCAGTCCATTGTTATTTTAGTTTTTAATATAGCTGTGGATTCTTAATAGTTACTCTCTCCGTTTCTTATTATGAGTAGTTTAAAGAAAATTTGTTTGTTTCAAAATATAAGTAATTTTCATTTTCTATGCAATTTTTATTTTTATTGGGTATATAGTGTAACTAACCAAATAATATACACTTATTTATGATTGGTTTAAATATACTTAATTTATATATCAAAAGCTATTTTCGAAATAAATAAAATATTCTTAATCTTTGTGTATTCAACTAAAACTACTTACATAATGAAACATATGAAGTATATATATTAATTGACTTAAGTCAATAAACTAAAAGAGAAATTATATTTCAGTTCTGGTGGAAAGTTTATTTGCAACTAAGACAAATTCAAGGTGAGATTTTCAAATCTCTATAATATTATTTTAGAAGTCATTTTTCTATGTGTCGCGTTCACGTTAACTCTCATGATAGTTGATTACACTGATACCTTTAATAAATTAATATGTTACATTTAAATACTATTATTGAATTTTTTTAGCTTCCTTAAATTTTTCAAATAACATATATAATAAAAGGAAACATTTATAAAGCTTAAAAACAAATTTAAAAACGAGAATATATATTTACAAAATATATATTTCACAAAATAGAAATATTCCATTTAAAATATTTTTAAATAACATAAAATATACTTTTGAAGTGATAATTTTTATATCTATATTTTCTTATATTTTTTATATACTGTGATTTCATTAAAAAAAATCACAATAAACATCTTTTGATCAAATACTTGCAAAATATTTTAAAATAACATAACACTATATACTTTAATGAGTTAAAAAGGTCGAGACTTAAATGTATTCGCAAAAAAATCAAACGGATTTAAATAAGGTGTATCTACAATTTTATCATCCTTAACAAAGTATTTGATAAATTTTTATTATATTTTTACAATGTATAATATTCTGCGCTTTTAAAGCGCGGATCAAAATCTAGTTTAACATTAATACTTAAATTTTGAGCTTAACTTTTTATTATTAAGGCATCTTCAACCCAACTTAAATTCTTTTTTGAGGATTTTGTCATTCCAATCAAACTTCAAATCTTGAAATGTCAAGATTTTCATAAATACATGTACTAAATTTAATTAGAATAACTTAAGTACAACAAAATAAAAATAAATAAGATATGATACATAACATTAAAATAAAACTCACACAACAGAAAAATACATTAAATAGAATTCACACAAAATATAAAATACATTTAAACAAAATTAACACATTAAATTAAACAAACTTAGCACAGATTAAAGCAAATTATATAAACACTTAAATATTACATATTTTACAAGTGGTACTAAAATACCGAAATTCATCGGTTAACCGGATCACGATCCTCCAAGATAATGAAAATATGGTTGATAAATATTCAGATTAAATCAAGTTTGTAGCTCTCTTGAGTTCTTTTTTCATGATTCTCGCTTTTTCCGATCGTATATACTCATGTGTATCATCATTGATAGAGACTAATTTTTTTTAACAATTTCTACCTCGTAATCTACAAACTAAAAACAAGAAGGTTCCTTTATCACTTCGGAACTAATTTTTTTTAACAATTTTTATCTCGTAATCTACCAACTAAAAACAAGAATGTTCATTTATCATTTCAGAATGCATTGATTTAACACACATGAGAGTATTACAAAAATAATACTTGAGTAGTTTGATATTTATATGTAACTTTCTACAATTGTGTGTATGTCTATTGTTTTATTGTGTACTCCTTCTGTTTCAAATTGATCTATGTTTTGGGTTTTTCACATTTATTAATAAAACACATTAAATCTTAGTATTAAATGTATAGTTTCTTTATTAACTTTTTCTCATAACTTTCAACAAATCAAAATTTAGTAAATACAACTAATTTTCTTGAAATTTACAATTTATCATTATTAACTATTAAAAATTGTATTGAAAAGGTAAAAAATATATATTTTGAAACAATTTTTTCTCTAAAATGTGAATTAATTCGAAACGGAATGAGTATTTAGTTTATATTATATTTTATTGTATAATATTGTAATAGTGTGTGTTGTATAACATATTAAATGTATGTTTTATAATATATTCGTGAAGTTTTATTATTATTAGTAAATTTTGTTAATATCAAAGACTATAATACAAATTAATTAAAAAAATTGTCGAAACTAATAATATTTTATTATATAATATCGATTGTATGTTGTATAATATATTAAATGTATGTTTATATGCTTTAGCATTATTATTATTATATTTTTAACATTACTTAAATAATAATAATAATAATAATAATAATAATAATAATAATAATAATAATGCTACAGCATATAAACATATATTTAATATATTATACAACATATTAATATTATAATATTATTATATAATAAAAGTTTATTAGTAACTCTTTTTTTTGAGTTTTTGCTCTCTTTAGAATAAGCTGCACGGTTGGAGATATTCTTGGTGAAGAGAAAGACTCACAAGTTCGGTAGATATTATTGGGGTGATCTCCTCTTTGTAAAATTAACAAATCATCTTATGACACGATAAATCATGGTAAAATCTTTCTTTTATTCATTTTTTATATATAAAATTAATTTATCAAAGTGAATTAAATCACAGAAACATAGAAAGAAAAGCTTTTGGCTATATTTAGAGAGCATTGATGATGCTGTGAGATAAAACGAAGAGATGACACATATCTGGCTTTGCGTCATCGATCGGAGAATAATCTTCTATCCATGGTTGATACAATGATACCTGCTCTTGAAATCTTGCACATAACATGTTAGGAGTACAGACAAGCAAAGAAAAAAAACGAATCTTATTTGGCTAACCACAAAAAGATCAACTTTAAAGACTATCCATTGTATATTACTGGTCTATGTTCAGAACTTGTCACCTAAAGTTAGCTAAGCGATGAAGGTATGATGCATGATTGATTGAGTTGAGAGAACCGAACTGAAATGTGCCATGTGTCACAAAATTTTCGTTTGCAAAGTTTTGTCACGTCATTTTTAAGAGAATTTTTTGTATTCATATAATTATACAAAAATAATTATACATGTGATACAGATATTTAAAAAAAAAAACACTATTGTTATCATGCACAATCACATTTAGTACTGACTGCTCCACATTCCACATATCTACTCTTGATTGAAAATTTTGAACATTTTGAATTTTTTTTTCTATATTGGTTATATTTCTGAAAAAATAGAGTTAGTATTAAAATTAATTTTCAAAACTATATATATAATCTCCTAGACATTATTTGCGAAGTGATTTGTACACATGTCTTCTCTACAATTGCTTTTACAAAAAAAATTATGACATCTATATTATTAAAAAAGAAGTACAAATATAAACTTACCTTTTAAATTAACACTTATTTACATTTCAATGCAACTGAAGTAATAATTACTCCTAACTTTATGTATTTATTGTATTTTCCAAAATTAATATTTAATTTCCAAATATGTGGATACAGATTGTTCTATAATTATTTTCTAGAACCCATTAAAATTTTTGATAAGCTAGACATCCATTATTAATATGAAATATCGTCCATTTGATACAATAAACCGATTTCAAAGTTTTTAATTATTTATGTATTTTATGACCTCTAAACTATTATTTTCTAATAGAACATTTAATAAAATTGGAAATAATAATTTGTTATGACCTCTAAACTATTTTTTTAATAGAACATTTAAAATATTCCCTATTTGCTAAAATTGGAAATAATAATCTAAAATATTAAAAGGGAAGTACAAATAGTACTTACCCCTAAGTTTTCCACAATATTTACCATCATATGCCATTGGCATTAAAACTCAGCGTTTTCTATTTTAACAACTTATGCCATTTTATTTTAACAATCGAACATTAATATATGCCAAGCCTTCACTATTACATTTCTTTGAAACCCGTTAAGATGATTTGCAATATTTAATTTGGGTAGACATTTAAAATCAGATTTTGTCTTTTTAGACAATATACACATTCCGGTATAATACACTTACAAAATAAACCGGAAACAAAATATTTTATATAATACTAATTCACATAAATTATGATATTGTTGCAATTCTATGTATATTACTTATATGGTTTTCGTAATACATGGTCTGAGAAGATTCTCAGCCGGTCATGTTTCCGTCATCTATATTATTAAAATTGAAGTACAAATTAAGTTTTTTTGGAAAAATAGATAATAATTTTTTAAAAATATTTGTTTGGAAAATTGGATAGCAATTTAAAAAGGTAAGTTTGTTTGGAAACATAAATATCAGTTTAGAAAAATATATTTGTTGGAAACATGAATAGCAGTATAAAAAATATTTTATATTGCTTGGAAACATAGATAACACTATATTAAGAAAATAATGAATTTATGTTAATAAAAATTGGAAATCTATTATATTATGAGAAATTATCTATTTATGTCAACTTTAAAATATACGAAATGAGCTAATCTAATTATCTAAAAATATCATTTGTCTAAAATAATCATAAAACAAAATTTAATCTTTCTATACATATTTCAAATTAAAATAATAATTTAAAGTTGATTTATATCAAAAAATTGATTTAAAATATACATATATTCAAAAAAAAATTTTTACTAAAATATTTTAAAAAACCATTATTAAAAAAATGTTTTCAATATATGTGATTATTGAAAATATAATATATGTGATTATTTATATGATAGTACGTATAAAATACTATCAATTATATGTTTGATGTGTTTTTAAGGAAACAAATTGTGAATTAGGGGTGCGCATACGGGTACCCATTTGGGTTCGGTTTAAGTCTGTTTGGGTTTCGGGTTTTCCGGGTAAAATATTTCAATTACATTCGGATATTTCTAAATTTTGGTTCGGATTCGATTCGGATCTTTGCAGGTTTGTTCAGGTTTGGATAACCCATTTAAATTCACTATATACTTTAAATTTCTCAAAATATATAACCAAAATAATATATTACATATAAATTTGAATAACATATATCAGAATACCTGAACTTAACATATAAATTGGTTTGATTAAAATATTTGGATAGAGAATCAATAATTACGTTAAGTATTTTTGGTGATTTGCGTATACATTAACTATTTTAGATATTTACATTTAACTATTTATATTTTTTTAATTATTTAAACCAACTTATAAGTACCATATATATATAAGTATATAAATCTATTTTGAATACATTCATGTGGCTGAAATACTTTGATTCAGATCGGATTTGGTTTCAGTTCTCTAAATACCAAATTTTTTATATTTAATCAATTTCGGTTGGAGTTTCGTACTTCTTTTTGGACCGGGATCGGTTTGATTTTTTAGATTCGGATTTTTGCCCAACTCTAATATTGGCATAAAAACAACATATTTTATAAAACTATACACCCGCACGGACGTGCGGGTCAAAATCTAGTGACTATTAAGATTGATGACATGTCATATGATTAAATATGACATGGACAATTACATTTAGTGCATATATTTTTTTTGGAAAACTTTTTAGAATATATGGTAATAACTCATATATTACATTAATGTTAATTTATATTTTTGGTAATTCTTTTAGAATATGGTAATAAATCATAAATTCAATAAAATAAATATATTCAAATATGACATTTTGAATTTCGAAATATTATTTAATTTTACTTTTATAATTATACAATTTTTATTATCTAAAATTTTCTAAATTTTCTGCATTTAAAAAAATTATAAATTTTTAATCGTAATATTATTAGTTTCTTTTAGATATATACAAATTATATGAATATTTTTTGTTTTAAATTTTTGATAACTATACAATTTTACATGATTTTAAATAATTTTTATAATTTAATTTAATACATTTAACCAAAAGAAATAAATAAATTTTTATCTAAGATTCTAATTATATATATATACATATATAATCTTGAATATAATTTAAAATAAAAAAAAAATTCTCTTAATTTTTTGTTTAATTAGATGATATTTATTTATAGATATTATTTGCGAAAGTATTTGTCACATGTTCACTCTACAATTGTCTTTTACAAAAAAAATTGTGACATGACTATTAAGATTGATGACATGTTATATGGTTAAATAGGACATAGAAAATTACATTTAATGCTGATATATATTTTTGGATTTTTTTTTAGAATATATCAATAACTCATATATTACATTTAATGTTAATTTATATTTTTGGTAAACTTTTTACAATATGGTAATAACTCATAAATTATTAATAAAATAAATATATTCAAATATGATATTTTAAATTTCGAAATATTATTTAATTTTATAATTATATAATTTTATTATCTAAAATTTTCTAAATTTTCTGCATTTAAAAATAATTATAAAATTTTAATCTTAATATCATTATTTTCTTTTATATATCTAAAAATTATAAATATTGTTTAGTTTTATTTTTTTATAACTATTCAATTTTATATGATTTTTTAGTAATTTTCTACAAGTTGATTTAATACATTTAACCAAAAGAAATAAATCATTTTTATCTAAGATTCTAATTTTATATATATACACATATATTCTTAAATATAATTTAAAATAAAAAAATATATTTCTCTTAATTTTATGCTTAATTAAATGATATTTATATTAATTATTGATAAAAATAATAAGATATATAATATTAATAAATTGCAATTTTAAATTTAAAATTTAACTTTTGAAAAATTCATCACTGCATATGGTGCAGGAAAACACCTAGTTGATTATAAATAATTTGATGACTATTAAATAAATTATGAAAATTGATAATAGAAATATTGATAAATTAACAACAATCAATTTTTGTAAACATGATAACATAAAGAGATAGTATATTTTACATATTATAACAAATTATATTTTACATTTTTTGGAAACTTATATATTTTGTATATTGTAAACATAAAATCAATTTTGTAAACATGATAAATTTTTGTTGAGTCAAACAAAAGGTTATAACAAATTATTCAATCATAATTTCGTATTTTATTTTAGTTTTACATATTATGCACGTGGAGATTTTCCGTAACACCTTATATATTCCAAGTTCAACAACCCTTCTCAATTATTCTATCGAATTATATAGTTTCCTTTGTATATCAATAGAGTTGGAAAAGTATTCGCTATATTATATATAATGCTCCAGAGTTGTATTTTTCAGTTACCTCCGCATCTAGCTAATAGAACCACATGTCTTGATTCATCATAAACTAATTATATGAACAGTATCGTGTATGTTTTGGCCCAAAGATGTCTTAGGGAGAGTATTTGTTTTTTTTTTTTCAAACGCTGGATTTTATTATTAAGCCTTTAAGGCAAATAGTTCTAAACAATGAGAATTATCAAAACAAAAGTAGAAAAGAGATACACCAGTAGGGATCCAAAGTAAAATAACACACATTTTGCGTATGGATGACTAAAGATTTTCACATAAAAACTCCATATTTGTTTTTGGAATAGCTGAATCTCAAAGGAGACTAACTTCGTATTAATCCAAAAACACCACGCTTCAGATTGAATTGAGAACGATTGTCACTCTCTTTTTAATACTCCAGTAGGAGCCATTGAGACAAGACAACTCTTTATATTGCTCCATTGCTGATAATAGAGTCAAAGAGATTACCGTTCCATAGAATTTGATACTGCTTTTTGAAGTAACCATAGTTTGCAGCAAGAATTCCATCACCATCACATGAGGAACCATCAACGATTGAAGCCGGTACGATCCGTCGCCACCATCCGCAGTAGATCTGTCAATTACTTTTTCTAAACGGTTCAATTGAACCGAAATTTTTGTTTTTCCAAATCTATTGGAAGAAACATACAAAAGAACAATAAAAAACTTTGCCAAATTTAAAATAAATTGACAATCGAATAAAATAAACAACCAGAAATAAATCAGATAAAAAAAAGAGAAGCAAAGCGAATCAAACAAGCCGATGACGGAGCTGTAGAAGTTTCCTGCCATCGGCTTGAAACTATAAAAAAAAATTCTTTTTTTCTTTCTTGACGGTTAGGGTTTTTAAAAATGAACGATCATATACTAATGTTTTTGTGAACTCCGCGGGAGAGTATTTGTTTAGTATTTCGTTTTAATTACATTCAACTTTATGGGAAAAAAAATATTTACTTAGGAGAAATAGAGTATCTATTCTAGAAAATATCTGAGGTCGATATCACAATAAATATTCCACTAGTGAGTGCTTAAATGCTAATCATCAAAAAGTAGGAGTAATCACTATCGCAAATAGAGAATAGTTTGGGTGGTTATCATTGCTGTTGTATCTGTTGGACACTTGGTATTGGAGTAAAATATTTATTTATTCAAATAATTTGTCTTCCTACTTTCTACGGTCCATCTTTTTCTTTTCTTTTTTTTTTGCTAGATTCTCTTCTCTCTTTTTCTACCTGGAAGTTTAGTTAAACTAATAAATAGGTCATTTACGTAGCGCGCAAACTGACATCGGTGGCCCTTGGCTTGAGCCAACTAACAAACCGTCATCGTTGTCGACTAACAGGTGGATGGTCTGCTTCGTCCATGTCAGCAAAGACCTTGGGCCTATTATAGGTCCCACAAGATGGTGAAGCAAAATTGATGTTTTTAAATAAAATTTTGGCTTTTTTATAAAAGTTTATCGCCAAACTCGGTCAAGATTCATAAGAAACATACACCAACGCTCAACTTTGCTTATTTTATTCTTCCTTGATTTGGACTTTGCCAGTCCACGATGGCATATTCGTCCCACACTAGAACTTGCTAATATCAGACCGTAATAAAATATTATATTAACATGGAAAATTTCACTCATATGCATACAACGATGTTATCATATTAATTAGACCATTCGTATCTCAGAAAAGAAAAACATTTGTATATCTTTGGAATATTGGACGTAGTGGAATAGCATATGAATATGTTTCATCAAAATATCTTAGTAAGTATTATAATATTACTGAGGGCTAAGACATTACTTGCAGTTTATAAAATGTACCACAATTTTGTGAACTTGGAAAGATCTAAACTAATCAAGTATGAATTTCAGTATCTTTTGTATCTAATTATGTTTTTCGAGATTCAAATATTTTGTGTTTATTTCTTTCACTATGTTGGGAAAACTCACCACACAAACTCGCTGAAGCACTCTCTGATGCACTTGTCGTAGTACGTTAGAAAGTATGAGTTTGTAGATCTATAGAGAACAGAAGAAGAACACAGAATTATAGAAGATAGACACAAGAATTTGATATCACAGGGTTCACCTAAACGTGGTTACATCCCTGGGGCTTGGCAATGAGGCAATTCACTATAATCTCAAGTACAAAGACATAGCACCTCTCTCTCTTTCTCACACAAGCCACAAGCCAGCTTGCTTGGTCACATCTGGACCTTTCGGACCTTGCCAAGGTTCGAGAGAAGAGTGCACACGAGCTCCTCTTATATAGTAGGAGTTTATTACATTAACCTAGTTGAATTAGGGCATTCGCCCCTTTCCATAAACCTATTAGGAAATATTCCAAAATACTTGCAACTTCCATAACTCCATGAGAAATAATATTTCCAGGAACCTATCACCTTCAATAAAGTGATATTTCCTTTTCCTAATATGACATCCTTGTCTTGGTTTAAGTTATGTGATCTTGTTTGATTTCCATCACCAAATCTTGACTGACGAAGTCCCTGAAGTATTCGCTGACGTAGTCTCTGAGGTAGTCTCTGACGTAGTCTCGAATCCCAACAAACTCCACCTTGATGACATCAAACATGATCCACTACTTAGGTTAAGCAAACTCGTGCTTTGCCAGATGAAGTCGATGCTCTCGACCATCCCAAGAAATTTAACAGCTTCCTCAAACTCAGGAACCACCTTGGTTACAATATCAACAGGATCTCTTGAAGTATTTAACTTCTACACACTTGCATCACATTAAGCGATATCCTTGATGAAGTGCACCTTTCTGCTGACGTGCTTAGCCTTCTCACGATCCACATTGTTCTTTACTGGAAACAATGAATGTTGAGAGTCACACGATATCACCACCGTGTCTTGCTTGAATCCAAGCTCTTACACTAAGCCACTTTTAACCACATTCCTTCTATGACACCTCCTACCAGCGCCACTTCTATGACACCTCCAACCAGTGCCATACACTCTGCTTTAGTCGTTGACAGAGTCACTACAGTTTGTAGTCTTGATCTCCAGCTAATTGTATCACCACCAGCCATGTAAACATAATCTGAGATCAACAATCTTTTGTCCAAAACAGGAACAAAAGATCCGAATCACAAAATCCTTCAACTATAAACACTTCATTCTTCTCTAAGTATAGTCTGATCTTGTGTTCCCGTGAGGTATCTCAACTCCCACGCAGTCCAATGAACCATCCTAGGCTTACTCATAAACCTTCTAACCAACCCATACAGCAGATCACACCTCATACATGGAATATCATCCATTCATCTCTTTGTTTCATCATCTACTACAGCAGACGCTCTGAAGTGTACACCAACATGTGTCACAACACTCCTCTTATGAAGTAGACACACGTGATCTTCTCTTCCATTAAGCTGAAATCCTTCTGGTTGCTTCATTTAAATCCATTCTTCAAATGATCCATGAAGAAAACGCCGGTTTTACATCTAGTTGCTCAAGTCAAAGTTCTCTGTGGAAGAAAAACTTACAGATACATGTCTCACGATGGGTGAAAACACATCTTGATAACCAATACACTCTCTCTGAGAATATCCCTTTGCAACTTAACCAAGCCTCGAATCCAGGCTTCTCAACACCAGTTGTACCAGACTCCAGTTTAACACATCCACTTGTAGCCAATCGCTTCACGCTTCTCAGGCCTTCTCACAAGTTTCCAGATTTGGCTCTTATCCAGTGAAGTCATCTCTTCACCCCATGATTCATCCCATTGACCAATTTATTTTGCTGCTCATGGCTCCATGATTGTCTTGAGGTTCTTCAGCACATACCTCATCAGCTACATATAGCATAAAACCTGCTATATCCTTGGATACAGAGTACCGTGCAGGTGGCACTAATCTTCTTCATACCCTGTCCATTTCTAGCCAACATCCTTCAAGACTTTCACCTTGTTCAACATCTGCATCAATGGCTATGTTAGTTGTTTCGTCAACAGCTCCACCTGAAGTCTCAACTTCCGGTCTGATGCAGCGTCACCTTGTTCAACATCTACGTCAGCAACTATATCAACCGTTTTGTCAACAGCTCCACCTGAAGTCTCAACTTCTGGTCTGACGTAGTGTCCTCATCAATAATATAAAACCGTGGATTACAGTATTATAACCACCCTCCTAAAACAAAGACCACCCAAACCAGTGATTCTTCAACCTTCCAGCAAAAAATACTACATACCCATCTTGCACTGCCGTCTGTACCAACAGAACACGCCGCTTAACTCCCTTGGTTAAGAAGACTTTCGACAACAAGACCACATGGTACCATTCGCAAGGTCACCTTGAGGATAACATCCACACCAGACTTGAAGTTACATTTGGAGATCCACACACAAAACCGCATGTACATACCTGAGAGCTTTACATGTATCATGTTTCCTAAAGCTCTCACAGAACTCCAAAACTCTAATCGTCCTCCTTATCGATCACCCCCTTCTGGGGCAAGAATCTGTAGATTCTTCATACTCATGTGCTCAAGACGTCTATGCCACAAGACTGTCTCATCCATAGATGGTTTCTTTCTGCCACTGCTATATATTCCACCTGATGCAGTTTCTCCATCTAACAGGTACAATGACTGAGAAACAATTCCTTGAAGAGCTAGCTTACCATGCTTGTAAAACTTAGTCTTCCCACGTCTGTCACTATGCTCCAAGCTTAATAAACCGAGATTCCAGTGTCTTAACTGAGCCTCCATAAGCTTTGTTGATTGTACCAATCCATTGCACTCCTACCGCGTAATCATTACCAAGAAGTACTTTCCCTGAAGTCAGCTCTTGAACCATGTGAAAACAATCCCTCTTACACGTCCTGTAGAACCAGTTATGTTCACGTAACTGTGAAGAAGTTCTTTGTCATACTTCTTCTTTGTAACATAACAGTTATTCCTGGTGTTCCTCTGCTTCTCGCAGAACCAGCAGGTAATTCTAGACCCTGAGCTTGATCTAGAACCGACCCTATCAATTCTCACAAGATCTTTTTCTCAGACTCGCCTCTAGCATAATATCCTTCATCATCATCATGTGAAACCCTAGAGGTTTAAAGATCTTGATCTTTAGACCTTGCAGCACTGTCACCTCTTACAACGACAAAACATCATTGCCATACTTAAGCGTTTCTTTGAGAGAGCCGAACTGTGAAGGTAGCAGATTCATAACAACAGAATCGTCCTTGCACCTCCTCTGACACAGTTACATTCACGCTTGACAGGTAAGACACCATCTTCCAGAAGCCATTGATATTCTCATACTCCGAGTATCAACCATCTTGAAGATATATAATATGTGATGCAAGTGAATTATATCCAGTAGAGTCTTGGAAAGAAATAACATCTCCAGCACAGACCATGAAGAAGCCGCTGAAGTACACAACTTGATCTTCCTTAACACATGATCTCCCACACTGAGACTGATCAGATTCATCACCGTCTCTGATCTTCCAAGTCTTTCAGCTTCCTCTTTCACCAACCGCTCCCTGTAAACATCCTCGTCTTCATCCTTCTTCATCGCTGAGACAGAAGGTGACTCGGACTCTTCTAATACATCCTTTAGACCAAGGACAGACAGATGCGCAAGCATCCTCTTCTTCCACAACGAGAAGTCTCCCTTCCCATCGAACCTCTCCATCTCAATTCTTACTTTAGTAGACATTGAGATCAACACCGCCTAAGGCTCTGATACCACTTTGTTGGGAAAACTCACCACACAAACTCGCTGAAGCACTCTCTGATGCACTTGTCGTATTACGTTAGAAAGTATGAGTTTGTAGATCTATGGAGAACAGAAGAAGAACACGGAATTACAGAAGATAGACACAAGAATTTGATATCCCAGGGTTCACCTAAACGTGGTTACATCCCTGGGACCTGGCAATGAGGCAATTCACTATAATCTCAAGTACAAAGACATAGCACCTCTCTCTCTCTCTCACACAAGCCACAAGCCAGCTTACTTGGTCACATCTGGACCTTTCGGACCTTGCCAAGGTTCGAGAGAAGAGTGCACACGAGCTCCTCTTATATAGTAGAAGTTTATTACATTAACCTAGTTGAATTAGGGCATTCGCCCTTTTCCATAAACCTATTAGGAAATATTCCAAAATACTTGCAACTTCCATAACTTCATGAGAAGTAATATTTCGAGAAACCTATCACCTTCAATAAAGTGATATTTCATTTTCCTAATATGACATCCTTGTCTTGGTTTAAGTTATGTGATCTTGTTTGATTTCCATCACCAAATATTGACTGACGAAGTCCCTGAAGTATTCGCTGACGTAGTCTCTGAGGTAGTCTCTGACGTAGTCTCGAATCCCAACACACTAAATATTTTGTGTGCATTATGTCTAGCTTTAGTACGTACTTGAAGAACAACTGAAATTACCAAACATATTAAAAGTATTACATGAAAGTAAACAAATATAGAAATCATACATGCATGCATAACTTTCCCATGTGGTTGTCATGGATTGATCGTAATAAATACGATCTAAACAAATACTCTGCATGTGTTATTTGTTTGCTAAAACATATTTTAATCATATATGCCTAAATAATTTGTGGGATAATAACCAGCAGTGGTAACCCAGTAGCGTTCGGGACAAATAAAAGTTTAATACAGCAAAATTTTGGTTAGATCTCTGCTGATTGTCTTGTTAATAGAGCATTATAAAAAATTGTTTTGTCGAAGTTGTTCCTATTGGAGTATTAAATAGAAAGTGACAATCGTTCTTAATTTAATCTGAAGCGTGGTGTTTTTGAATTAATACGAAGACTAATTTCTAATTAAAAAATGCAGCTTACAAATACAGTTTTTTTACGGATATGCAAATACACCTTAAGCATGAGTTTATATCTATGTTGATGTTCAAAAATAATGTAATTTAACTTCGCATATCAAAAAACTAAAACGTGTTATCGTTCCAATTTTTTGTTACCACCTGACTACAAGATCATTATTTTAATTAGAAACAATTCTACCTTTAGTATATTGTAACTGATTCTTCAACAGAGGCAATATAGTTCAACAACCAAGAGTATTGGTAACCATATAGTAACGAGAAGATTAGACTACCATTATCGGGGGTATACTAAAGGGGTTTTTAACAAAAAGTGAAGCGTGGACCCTCCCAAATGCCAAAAACCAGTTACAAAAGGTATCCAAATATTTGATCAAAAAAAAGTATCCAAATAAGGAATAATTATGGTGGGTTTTGAACACTGTTTACGGGTTCCACTGACACGTGGTGTTACGCAATTGATGTTTTTAAAAAAAAAAAAAATCAGTAAAAAAAATTAAAAATAAAATAAAATAAGAAACCCACTAAGGATTTCAGGGTTAATGATGTCTTTAGAGTCTAAATAATTAAGAAACCTGGTTTTAATAAATATATTCCTGTGATTTAAAAATCTCTTTTATGCCCTATGTTTTGTTTTGCAAATTAAGGGGGATGTATTCAATTTAGCATTTTGATGTGATTTGATTTTTAATGGAGTTTTAGATGATTTTAATAAGTTGCAGAGATTTAGGTGTTTTTTCTTAAACTACTCTAGAATATAACCTAAAACAATGGGATTTGAATTTTATTTTTTTTAACTAAGAAACTCCATCCAAACACCCTAAAATCACCTCAAAACTTTAAAATCCCACAACTTAAAATATTTTCAATAACAGTGGATTTCAGAGTAATTTACGAAATGTCAAATTCAATAACAGTGGATTTTAAATGAATTTTTAAAATTCATGTTTGAATAACAGTGGATTTGTTATTTTAATACAAATCATCTGAAACTCTCGGTTGAATACACCCTCCTAAAAGTTTTCTTACCAGATTAATGCTAGGGTGTGATTGAAAGGCACATATGACGATAACTTTTCCAGCAATAGTTACTTTTTGAACAACTTCTATCTGTTTTACGCTTAATACTGTTTAAGTAGAGGTATATACTTCACTTTTTTCTCACTGTTTTGAGGTGAAAAACAAACTACTCTTAACTTTTCTTTTATCTCCTACTTTACCTCTCAATTACTCCACTTGAATTATCGCTCAGTTACTCCACAATTTACTAATCATATCCGCATTAAGAAAATATATAAATAAGATTAGTACATAATATCTTTTTTACTTTATTCCACACAATGCACTAATTGATAGAAGAAACTGCTAAGATCCAGCATCGAGTAGTAGACGACATGATTTTGACCCAAAAATGAAACTGACACAATGAAATAATTTTAAAAAGTTCGAAAATAACAGGGAACCACCAATGCGTTTTTAAATTATTGTTTCGTATCTGTTTTTAACTTGACGTCGTGCTACTGTGCAGTTTTTGTTATTTATGTGCATTTTCCATTTTATTTATTTTATTCAATAAAATAATATTTGTTTACTCAAATTTGTAATGGTGTTTACTGTATATGAAATAGTTTTGTGTGTGCCACATTTACTTATTACTACCATTTAATGTACAATATTCAGTTTTTATAAAATTAAATATGTTAACTTAATTAATTGTGTAATTATACAAAATTTTATAACTTTTGAATATGATATGAAATTTTTAAATACCCAGATAATTTATATTTCTAATCTAAGTAAAATATTTACAATAATTTTTAATTTGTATAACTATTTCCAAAAATATGAGTTAAATTTATATCAACAAGAAATATATATATATATCATAATTTTATTTTAAATTAATTTAATATTAAAAATTATTAAAAAGAAAAGTATTATGACAATATAACTAAGCCAAAAATTAGTTTACAATCATGTCAATATATTTATTTTATATTTCTATCAAAATCATACTTCTTTTTTATTAAAATCGCACTAATCTTTCTATCAAATCTGTATTTGTTTCATAAACTGCATGAACCGCAGTTAGACTATACCACACTTTGGTTCAACATCATTTATATTATCAAAATTGCGGTTACCATTCGGACCATTAGCTCTTCAAGCAAGGTTGGCATGTGTTTTAGGTTTATATATAATTACTATTCTCTCAACAAAAAAAAATATTTTAAGAAATTAAATAGTCTTTCTAAATCATATTTTGAATTATTTGAGGTGAGGTCGATTCTAAATGAAAAGAAGAATGATTAGAATTTAGAATAATATAACTAGGGTGGTTGTCTAATAGGGGATCCACTCGGCTTAGTATTTGAGAATATTTGGACTTATTTTATTTTCAATAAAGTTTTAGATGATTTGTGTGAACTGATAATTTCTTATGATTTCAATTAAAATTTTAAGAATCAAAATAACACCATAAATTTTAGATTTTAAAACTTTCAATTTAAACTCCATTAAAGTACCTTAAAATTATAATAAATCTCATAATATTCATTACTAAAAGTTCCGATAACACTAGATTAAAAATATAATTTAAAATCACAAATCTAATAATATTAATTTTCACAAAAAGGTAAACTCATAACTTAATAATAAGTATTTTAATACAAATTACTCCATATCTCACATTTACACCATTCTAGAAATTGCGTCGGGTGACTTGAGTAACTTGGGTATGCATGCCCCACACCAATAAGAACCAATCAACCCCTTGCTTTCCCCTCAATCAACGTTAATCCAACAACAAGACCTTGATCACGTGTATATTATCAGTCTGCATTTATAGACTCATTGTGTGAGACTGGCTTCAAAACTCTGTTTGGATTTGGCTACACAACCACAGAAATTAAAATATTGAGGTCCACACAATGGCCTCAGCAACGATGTCTTTACACCCACATACCACATACTATACATTCTAGAGATTATTATATACATTTAGCGTATGGCATAATTGGTTGATATTATTATAGTTGAAACTTTGCAATTTTTTATAGACACGTTACATCAGAAGAGGTTCCACACTTGGACCAATGAAGGGGCGCATTTCGATTAGCAAAACTGGGACCTCTTCAAGTAGCATTATAATTTGAGAATTAGATTTTGTTTCTTCCCTAACCACTGAATTAAGGTTTTTAATTAAGAAAAAAAAAATCTCTCTCTCAAAACTTCGACCACACGCGTTCTATAATGAATCCATATATGTTTTATGCAACAAGCAAAAATAAAATGATTATTTACTGAAAAGAATCAATATTGCGCTCGAGACAAAATGAATAATTAATGCAATAACATAAATAATTTGGGAGGAGTTTTCTTTGGCTCATCCATAGAGTTGACAAATAAACTCTTTTTTTTTTTTTCATCTGAGAATATTATTGAAAACAGGTATAAAGCCCAACAAGAGTACAAAAAGCCCAAAAAAACCAGCTACAGAAGGACCAATTTGGGACAAAAGCCCAACCGTCCAAACAAAAGGCTAAAAAGAAAAGCCCACAAAAACCTATCTAGAGGCCCAACCTTAGGTCCAACTCCAACTCCGAAACCGCCCACATTACACGCGTCCAAAGAAAAACGCGAGGGCGTGTCCACGTGTTGTCAACGCAGCGAAACTCCGAGACGCGCGTCTCACGGTCACAGCATCGTAACCACCGCCGGAATCAGATCGGAAAACCTTCATCTCCGGTGAATTTCCTCGCCGATTCACCGCGACCATCTCGGAACACAAGTCTTCATCATCTTTTCCGACTTCAAACTTCGCCGCCGAACCATAACAAAGCACCTTTATCTCCGGAATCTTCCGGAAACTCAATCCTAACCGCCGCAAAAACCCCACCTCCGACAACTGTATCGAATGTATAGGAGTTCTTCAGCCACATCACTCACCTTAATTTTCAGAGAGCCTCCACCGATTGAATCGAGAGCTCATCCATCTTCACTTCTTTGTTATTCTTAACAACACCAACGAAACACGACCGGTTGATCTTAACCCACCGGAGTACATCATAGCCGGATGGTTCCGTCTAAGGGATCGCGAACCACCGGAGTCAGAGCCGGCTACACCGTGTCAAAAAAGACCACCGTGTACCAGAGTCACCACTAGAAGGCCACAAGGCAGAGGAGGAAGGAGGAAGGGACCACCGCGAAACTCTTTTTCTCTCTCAAAAAATGAAGAGAGAAGAGAGAGCTTCTACCATCCCCCCTTTTTAATTCCACACGGTTTAGAGTTGACAAATAAACTTATCAACTAATAGTATTTTACAGTATTTTGAATATAGAGGTTTATCAGAGAGGATGAACCCAAAAAAACTTATATAGGAGTACGAGCTAAATATATTTCTTCTTTATTTCTTGATATTTCTTTCATAAGGAAACTAGTATATTGTATAAACGTGTATAATTATACACGATAACTAAGAGCATTTTCAAACTACTGCAAAATTTACTGCATTCTCCATTATATTTTGCGGTAAATTTTGCAATGGGATTAGAGATGCTATAAATAATCAACTTTGAATACCATAACGAAATTAACCGGAAGATAATAATTCTAGAGTTTATGGTTGTGATCATTGCTTGTACGTATGATTAACTCTGGAATAGGTTATCACTATGTATACGTGTTTTGAAAAAGCAACGGTTTGTATTATTTTCAACTCCATAATATACCAAAAGATAAAGTTTTCGAAAATAACATTCGGAAAAATGCGTTTAGGTTCGGTAGGAAGGCACTAGTTTGAGTTGTAGTTGTTGTTGGTCACAATTATGGGTAATTAGGTATTATGGTTGTTTCAATATCAAACGTTTTATAATTCAATAAGCATACTGGTTTGTGGGTTCCATTGTGTGAATTTTTTCAAGGTTCTAAAAAATATTTACTAACCATGTAATCACTACATAATATTCTTTTTTCGTATTTTAGTTTTATCAAACGGTATCGCGAATCAATTCTCGATTGGTCACTCATCCTTTTACTATTTTACCATAAACATGTTTAACTCTAGAATTTTAAACGGACGTATGTCCGAAAAGGTAAACGCAATTTGATGATATATGTAACTAAATCAATTTTTTTAAGAGTTTTAATATACCACAAAAACACAATATCTCTATATTGCATTCTACCCATGTTAGACACTCGTTTGAGTTCGGCTCTGATATCATTTATAATGCCATGACCGTCCACAACTAATAAATCACCCACGCTCACGAAACCGTGGATCTATTTTGTGCAATAGACAGTCCATTAATTTTCTAAATGCTCATTAATCATATTTATTGATCATGTAATCACCACATGATTTTTCCGTTATTTTGGTTTTATTACAGTGTCTGTGAATCACTTTTCAATTGATTATCTATACATTATTTTATTATTCTAATAATCTATACATTATTTTATTATTCTAATATAATCACGTTTAACTCTGAAGTTTTAATAAATATATATACCTAAACAGGTAAAAATATGTATGAAGAGATAACGTCCTCTCGTTTACAAGAAAAGACGTTAATTGATATCAGAGAAAAATTATTAACCAAAAATGTGAAGGACAAATATTTTGACCCCATTTCCAATACGGCAAATTAATATGTTACAGCTTATACTGCATATGCGGGCTTAATTCTTGTTATTTTATTATTATTATACTCATAAGTTGGTGAACAATACTCTCAACTATTCTAACGTGAAAACGTGATCATTTCAATTATATATGAATATCATATAAATAAGCAGCCAAAATATCTCAATTTGAATAATATAGCTTTAGTGGGGTTGGACGAATCATTCAAAGTTGTTCTTTTGTTTTTAACGTTGCAAGAAAACGCAAAACTGAATCTCTTTTCATTGATCACGATTCTTTTCAGTAGCAGAAGTATTTCGGTATTCATGTTCTAATCAATACCAAACATGGATTGAGATATGCTGAGAAGTTCTAAAGATTTGATCAAAAAACGTCTCGGATTAGTAAGAATCTTGACAAATGATGCAATTAAAGAGTAGAAATCTCAGGCGAAAGACACAAATGGTACAAGTAGGTGAACAATTTAACGTGAGTACATTTTGAAGAAATCAGAGTATAAGACTTATCGATCTCACAAGTTTCTTCATAGTACAATGAATCAGAGTACTATGTTGAGTACAATGAATCATGTGCATACCAACATAGTCCTGAGGGACTATGTAGTTGGAACATCATTTTCTGGTTACGAAAAAGCCCATTAAATAAGATGTTTTGGCCCAAATTCACTTACCACAGGTATGCAGATCGCCATGTGAACAATTTATGTTCTTCAAAGGTGACATCTGAGGAGATATGATCATAGACATGTATTTTTCATTTTTTGGATGTATGCGAGTGCAATAAATAATGAGAAGAAACCACCATCTGCTTTGTTCAACAATACTGTGCTTTAAAAATACATAACAAACGATGAAGTCTACTACTAATAATACATTACAGCATCGTTAATCAACCCACTAATCATTAGAGGACTTTGAGTGACCAAAACCCCACATTACATTCCCCAGATTCCCCTAGCCGAAGCCACTCTGCTATTTGATCTAGCAGTTAGTTCATACAAAATCCTCGCAAACGAATCAGAATACTTACCATCTTGAAAAAGTAGCTCAGCAAAAGCGTTCTCATAAGCCAGTAACAACCCTCTGTTCTGTGGCTCTGAAACAAGGTTCTCTAGTATCATTGCAGCTTTCCTGCAGACTTCTGGAACTGGATGCGGAGTCTTTATCACTTTCAACAACCTATCAATCGCCCTGAAAAGGATTATCACAGAAGCATAACGATGTGTCATTATAGTACAAAAACGTTTTCATTGTATTTAGTGAAGGATACATAGTTTTTGTATTACCATCTCTCACTTGCAAGCTTTAATCTACAATCCATGTTTACTTCCACAAGATTGTAGAGTGCCCCAACAGCTGCAGCTTGTGCATCAACGGCTGGTATGCTCAAGAGATCGACTAGTCTCTTGTGTATCTGCATGAGGTTGGTTCAATTAAGTAACCACAAACCATCACAAAGATTACATTATAAAAGAAGTGTTATCAAACCTGTGGAATTAAAGGACTAATGAAAGGTTCATTGTCAGGGTTGATAATCAAACGCCCCAGCAGTTCAGCAGCAGCACAGTTCCAAGCTTTGACAGAAGAATTGAGAATCCCTAAGACAGCTTGAACCGCTTGCTTTTCACTATTTGCAGGAGAGTAATGAACGAGTCACGTTAAGTTAGAGACTAAGAAACAAGTTAAGATGCATTCTGAGATAGAAGAATCCAAGTAAACTCTAACTTGATCTTGATGTATGACTGTTTAGACGAGCTGAAAATACGAAGATCCATCAAATGCGCTAGGTTCACGATCGTCTCAAGCGAGTTCGTGACCAGCTCTTCATCCTCTGTTAAAAAATAAAAAAAATGCAATGAAGTCAAGAAACAGGAACCTAAAAAGAGGCGAGAATGTGAGGTAATAAAACACAGTATACTCTCCTTACCAGTCATGTGATCGTTAATGCACTGGTAAACAGTTTCCAAGCAGTGGCGATGCTGAGCCATAACAACTTCATTATCAGGCATGAAGGAGAAGTTGCGGATGACGTTAGATGCAGCAATGGCGCAAAGCTGTTTCTCTGCTCTCCCTTCATCGTCTAGATTGAACAAACCATCCTCCTCATTCCACCACTGAGACGACTCATGTTTGCTCTTTTTCCCTAACGCCTCGCCAGCTGAAGAGCCAGGTGTTTGAATAGAGGCAAGAGCATCATACTCAGACCCGAACCCTGTAACTGAAGAATTAACACCTAAAGACCTGACTCTAGTTCCTCTCGTCAGGTCCTTTGGGAGAGCTATGTCACGCCAGTCATCAATGATTAAGAGAAGGGCGTCGAGCAAGCCAGGGATCTTAGCGAGAGGAGTGACATCTCTACGAATCTCATCTCTTTCTTTGAAGGAGAGCAAGGTAAGTGTATTCAAAGCCCATGTCACCTCGCTCTTCAAACCACTCTGTAACGCCAGCACTATTCTTTTGTTGTTCTGCTCTCCTATATATATCCCATCAAAAAACAACCAATCATAATCAGCCAAAAAGGAATCTACAAGAGGATCGGATATATTATGTATTAGAATATAAAGATTGGTGATTCGGAGCTTTACCGACGAAGGAATTGTGAACGTGAAGAGAAGGACCGAGTAGAGCCGAGGGAGACATTGCCTCCGCCGCCGCCGCGGCGGCTGCTGCAGCTGCAGAGTTTGCACTTGTACTACCGAAGGGACGGCCTCTCTTCGGTGCTGGAGCCGAAGATCCACCGGACTGACCGCCGGATTTCGCGAACTCTCGTTTCTGCATCTCTCTCTCTCTCTCTCTCGATGTTTTGGGTAAAGTTAGGGTAAGTGGATCTTGAGCTAGGGTTGGTCCGGTTTAAAAGAGTTTTAGGCAATAAATAAAATCTTGTTCATCTACCCAGTTCCGGTTTACTAAATCTCGGTTCTACATTCCAATTAGGCATATAGTTAATTTAACCAAACTCTCTTAGTCGGCTAGCGGATTCCGGTTTACTAAAACTTGGTTAGACATACCGGATATAGGTTGACGTGGTGGTATGGTTATTGTAGAGACGAAACTTGGAGAGGAAATCGCGAAACCCTGCGCCGCCGTTACTTATAGCTATATAGAGAGATAGAGGTTCTGAGAAGCGAGAAAACTCATCGGAGAAGCTTTACAAGGAAATCTCCAAAGGATTTAGGTAATTTCGGATATCAATTCTTATTTCTCAATGAATTTTAAAAGCGTGCATCTCTGTAGTTTAGGTCTCTCTTTCGGTTCGATCCAAGTTCATCTCTGTTGAATTCGTAAGTTTTTTTTTTTTAAAGCTGGAGCTTGAGTTGAGAATGACTTAGGGTTGATGATTTAATAAATTCTTAAAATCCTCTTAGAGTTGGATTGTAATCAGATCCTTGCTTGAATCTGCAGGTATAAAAAGGGAAGAGATGGATGAGTTTGATGGTGACGGTAGGAAGATTAGGAACATATGTATCTTAGCACACGTAGACCACGGCAAGACAACTCTCGCCGATCACCTCATTGCTTCCTCTGGTGGCGGCGTGCTTCAGAAGAGGCTAGCTGGTAAGCTTAGGTACATGGACTATCTCGACGAAGAGCAGAGGCGTGCTATCACCATGAAGAGCTCCTCGATCTCTCTTCGCTACAAGGGCCACTCTCTCAACTTGATTGACTCCCCTGGTCACATGGATTTTTGTAGTGAAGTCTCTACCGCTGCTCGGCTTAGCGATGGTGCTTTGGTTTTGGTCGATGCTGTTGAAGGTGTTCATATTCAGACCCATGCTGTGCTGCGACAGGCTTGGGTTGAGAAGTTGACTCCTTGTTTGGTGCTTAACAAGATTGATAGGTTGATTTGTGAGTTGAGGTTGACTCCTATGGAGGCCTATACTCGTTTGATAAGGATTGTTCATGAGGTTAATGGGATTGTCAGTGCCTATAAGTCTGAGAAGTATTTGTCTGATGTTGACTCTATACTCGCCAGTCCTTCTGGTGAGATTACTGACGAGAGTCTTGAGTTGTTGGAGGATGATGAAGAGGTTACGTTTCAGCCTCAGAAGGGTAATGTCGTCTTCGTGTGTGCGTTGGATGGATGGGGTTTTGGGATCTCTGAGTTTGCTAATATCTATGCTGCTAAGCTTGGAGCTAAAGCGGATGTGTTGCAGAAATCATTATGGGGTCCTCGTTATTATATTCCTAAGACAAAGATGATTGTAGGGAAGAAAAGTGCGGGAAGCAAGACACAACCGATGTTTGTGCAGTACGTGCTTAAGCCTTTGTGGGAGGTTTACGAGGCTGCATTAGATCCAGGAGGTGACAAAGCTGTTCTCCAAAAAGTTATTAAAAATTTTAACTTGCGTATTGAACAACGTGAGCTTCAGAACAAGGATCCTAAGAACGTTCTTCAATCAGTTATGAGCCGTTGGCTTCCTTTGTCTGATGCAGTCTTGTCTATGGCTGTGAAGCATCTTCCAGACCCCATCGCAGCACAGTCGTATAGAATCCCTCGCTTGGTTCCAGAAAGGAAAGTTATCGGTGGTAACGATATTGATTCAGGTGTCCTTGCAGAAGCAGAACTTGTTAGAAAATCAATTGAGGCTTGTGACTCTAGCCGTGACTCCCCTTGTGTTGTGTTTGTGTCTAAAATGTTTGCTATGCCCATGAAAATGATTCCTCAAGGTGGAGACCACAGGGAGAGGATGAACGGTTTAAATGATGAGGACAGTAAAAGCGAGTCAGATGAGTGCTTCCTTGCATTTGCTAGGGTTTTTAGCGGTGTTCTTCGCGCCGGCCAAAGAGTCTTTGTGATTTCCGCTCTATACGATCCTCTCAAAGGCGAATCTTCTCAGAAGTACATTCAAGAAGCAGAACTCCACTCAATCTATCTTATGATGGGACAAGGTTTAAAACCAGTAAATGAAGTGAAAGCTGGAAATGTAGTGGCCATAAGAGGGCTTGGACCATATATATCAAAAAGCGCCACCCTCTCATCTACTAGAAACTGTTGGCCCTTAGCCAGCATGGAGTTTCAGGTCTCTCCCACACTTAGAGTGGCCATTGAGCCATCGAATCCTGCAGACATGAGTTCGCTGATGAAAGGTCTAAGACTTTTGAACAGAGCAGATCCTTTTGTGGAGATCACGGTGTCTGCTAGGGGAGAACATGTACTTGCTGCTGCTGGAGAAGTTCATCTAGAAAGATGTATCAAGGATTTGGAAGACAGATTTGCAAGAGTGAACCTTGAAGTCTCTTCGCCTCTCGTCTCCTACAGGGAGACAATTGAAGGTGATGGCTCTAATCTTTTGGAAAGTTTAAGATCTCTAAGCTTGAATGCTTCAGATTACGTTGAGAAGAGAACTCCAAACGGCAGATGCGTTATCAGAGTACACGTCATGAAACTTCCACACTCCCTAACCAAGCTGCTTGATGAGAACACTGACTTGCTTGGTGATATCATTGGAGGTAAAGGCAGTCATAGCATTAAGATACTAGAATCTCAAAGCCCTAGCCTCGAAGAGAATGTGGATCCCATTGAAGCATTGAAGAGCCAGTTAGTCGAAGCTGGCGTTTCATCAAGCTCTGAAACCGAGAATGATCGTGAGAAATGTAAAGCTGAATGGGCGAAGTTGCTAAAAAGGATATGGGCGCTTGGTCCAAGAGAGAAAGGTCCAAACATACTATTTGCTCCAGATGGTAAAAGAATCTGCGAGGATGGATCCATTCTTGTAAGAGGCTCTCCTCATGTCTCTCAAAGACTTGGCTTCACAGAAGATTCTACTGAGACACCATCTGACTCAGCATTGTACAGTGAAGCACTGACTCTCGAGAGCAGCATAGTCTCTGGTTTTCAGCTAGCTACAGCATCAGGACCACTATGCGACGAACCAATGTGGGGATTAGCTTTCACCATTGAGTCTCATCTCGCAGAAAATTCCGAAACAGAGAAACAACCTGAAAACTTTGGAATATTCACAGGTCAAGTCATGACAGCTGTCAAAGACGCATGTAGAGCCGCCGTGCTTCAGAGAAATCCACGGATCGTGGAAGCAATGTACTTCTGCGAACTAAACACCGCACCGGAGTATCTTGGTGCCATGTACGCGGTTCTGAGCAGAAGACGAGCTAGAGTTCTCAAGGAAGAAATGCAAGAAGGGTCGTCTCTGTTTACAGTCCATGCCTACGTGCCCGTTTCAGAAAGTTTTGGTTTTGCAGACGAGCTGAGAAAAGGAACGTCAGGTGGTGCGAGTGCTCTGATGGTTCTGAGCCATTGGGAAATGCTCGAGGAAGATCCCTTCTTTGTTCCCAAAACGGAAGAAGAGATCGAAGAGTTTGGTGATGGAGCAAGCGTGCTTCCCAACACGGCCAGGAAGCTCATCAACGCCGTGAGACGCAGGAAAGGGTTACACGTTGAGGAGAAAGTGGTTCAACACGCCACTAAACAGAGAACCTTGGCTCGTAAAGTCTGAGTTTTGTACTGTTTTTTTGTCCGTTTGAAATGGTTTCGGTCTTGTCTTTTTGCTACTTGTGCTCTCTTCGGTACATGTTCGAGAAAATTATAAGCGAAGGAAACATGATATTATACTTTTATAATTGTTGTGAAAAACGATTATGAACTTGAGTGCACTCTGAGTCTCTGACTATCACTTAGGCTGCTCCCACATGGCTCAAAAGTTTTGGACCTATATTCAAAAGTCCAGTCTGATCCCAATAGAGTTGGGCTTTTTAGTATATGATATTTTTGAAAAAAAATTGTTTCAAATTATGTGATTTTCAATTTTCTATATAAGAATTTATAGTTAAAGTTAATGTTATGTGACTAATGATATCACACATTTTATTTCACTATCGTTTGTGTTGTTATTAGTAAATAATAATAATCTACACTATTTACGAAGTGATTTGCTTACTTGTCAACTTTTCTATATTGTTATATGATTTTGCTTATTTGTCATTGTTTATTTTTTATTTGTCGTATTTTCCATAATTTTAGTTAATTTACTTATTTGTTATTTTTAATGATCTATTTTATTTATCATATTCTCCATAATTTATGTTATTTATTTATTTCTCATGTTTTTAATGATTTTAATTGGTAACTTCATTTATTATAATATTTTAAAATAATTTCAGATGGTAATTTTATTTTTACTTATTTGTCTTGTTCTTTATGAAGTAATTTTGCTTACTTGTCAACTTTTCCATATTTTTATATGATTTTACTTATTTGTCATTGTTTATTTTTTATTTGTCATATTTTCTATAATTTTAGTTAATTTACTTATTTGTTATTTTTAATGATCTATTTTATTTATCATATTCTCCATAATTTATGTTATTTATTTATTTATTTCTCATGTTCTTAATGATTTTAATTGGTAATTTCATTTATTATAATATTTTAAAATAATTTGAGGTGGTAATTTTATTTTTACTTACTTGTCTTGTTCTTTATGATGTTAGACTATTTTATTTATTTGCCATGTTTTATTTTTTTAGAAGCTTATTTTTTATATTCCATTATTTAAATTGAGTCATTAGTTTTAATAAATAACTTTTGAATTGTTAGTTTTAAAATATTTTTTGTGATTATTTAATAAATATTTTCATTATTTTAAGGAATCGTTATTATTTACAAGCATTATCAAATTTTAGCAATAATTTTCCTTTATGATGAATTATCTTACCAATAAAAAACATGAGTCCAAGAAATACAATATATCACTGTTAAAACAATTAAAAATCCAGTTTATACTAGACATGTATAGTTTATTATTTTAGTTTATAAAATTTTAGTTAAATAAAAGTATTTTTTAATTATTATATATTTTAGTTTATAAAATTTTAGTTAAATAAAAGTATATTTTTAATTACTGTATATTATATATATATAATATTAGATTCAACTTTAAAATCAGATTTAAAAAAAAAATTTATATTTTAATAAAAGAATATTATATTTTCATATTCATAAAACATTAATTATGACCATCCCATCATCGTTAATATAAATATTTATTCATATTTAGCCATAAAACCATATTTTCTTAGGAAATTTTATAGCCTGAAGTCTAAAAAATTCAATCGTGATTTATGTCAAGAAGACTATAATAGATCAGTAGTAGCAGAAAGGCTTTTTCAGTGCCAAGAAATCGTTGATTTTATTAACAACAAGCCCCAATAGTTCGATACAAAAGATGGACTCTGTGGCAAGTAAGTTTGTAAGCTGACATCAATTGGTCTTTCTCTCCATGAAGAAGTGTTGATATTTAAACGGATTGAAGAAAACTAATACTCTCATAACAAAAATAAAGCTACACTGATAAAATCACTCACAGTTTTGAAATATTAATTATACATGAAACCTGGGAGGCTCTACTAAAACATATCTGATATAAAAACCTCTCTTCAGTACCTAACGTTACCGTTCTGACTCGCACGCTTATAGGCACTTATCGCTCTAATTGTTTTCGTCCTTGTCATCTCCTCTAGCGTAGTCTGCATTATCGGTAAGATATATGTTGCCGCAAGCTTCGGATGTGTCTTATATCTTTGTGGCACCTCCTTACCTCCGCAAAACCAATCCAAGACTCTGTTAAATCCTAGTGGAGGCTTCTCAGAGAGTTTCGGGTCTTTCAAAGCATTCTTACCAAACCTAATAACCGCAGCTAGGTCACGCATGAGCATATCCTCCTTCATAAGTTTGTCCTCGAGGCTATTCATTTTCTCGTATAAAACCTCATTAGAGGAAGATCCCACTTCAGCTTCCGGTCTAATCTGATATGTTGGCGTGACGTCCACGCTTTCTTCGCGTTTGCGTTTGTGTTTACGCAAACGGGATTAACCTAACAACTTTTCAAACTCTTCTTTTAGAGACATGTGGTCACGTAGAATCTCGTCCAGTTGTTCCATCAGAGTCTCGATATCAGCTGAAAACGCTAACGCAATTATAAACGCTTTGTACACACTCTTGCCTAGGGCTTTGATTTTCTTCAAGAACTCTTCCTTACGTTCCACGTTTGATTCCGCATTCTCTTTCTTCTCGTTGTTTCGTATTACACGAGAAGCAAAACCCGACATAAGCTGATCATGGAACTCTTCGAGTAAACCTCTGTGATCACGGAGAATGGAAAGGAGACTATTTTTGAGACTGACGTAGGTTTTATTACCAGCTTGATAGCATTGAATCGCCAAGCAGAATCGATTGAACATGCACGTTTCATCATCGGCCTGTTTCAGTTTCCTCATGAACTCGAAGATTCCTTGTGTTTCTTCATCCGAATAATCAGTCAGAGTTTGATAAAACAAGTCTCTTGACGGTATCTCCTGACTCCTCGGACGTGCACTACAAGAAAACACGCTGATACTGAGGAATTTTTTCCTCGGTATGTCGTCGGAATAACCGTATTCCGACGACATACCGAGGAAAAAGTCCCTCGAAAAAATTTTCTCGAAATTTCATTTTCCCTCGAAATTTCTTCGAAATTTTGTGACGGAATTTCGAGGAACAACAATTCCGAAGAAATTTAGAGGACAGGCGTTCGTCAAAGAGGTCCTCGATATATATTGAGGAGCCATTCCCTCGGTATATACCGAGGATTATACCGAGGGAAAAGGCCTCCGAAAATTTTCGAGGAACTAAGTTCCTCGGAATATTCTGAGGGACCATTTCCTCGAAAATTTTCGAGGAAGGTTGCCCTCGAAAATTTTCGAGGAACATCTAACCGCCGGCTGAGGTTCGCTAGTACTACCAAGTTCATAATCAGTTTCCCCATGATGATACCAAATTTTGTAACTTCGTGTAAACCCACTCAATAATAGATGAGTCCAAACATCCCACTCTTTAATAACTTTTCTATTTTTACAATTAGAGCAAGGACATCTTAACTTACCTGTTTCTGCTTCCGGTTGTTGGCGAGCTACCCTCATGAACTCGATTATACCTTGATTGTATTCTTCCGTAAGCAATCTCGTGTCCGGATCCAAATGAGGTTGATCGATCCAAGAACGAAAATAATTTGAAGAAGACATGTTTTTTTGGAATCAAATTCGTGAGACTAGGAGAGAAGAAGAAGAAGAAATGGAGTGAATGAAGAGGAAGAGGGGTGGCTGTATTTATAGATGAAATCCTCCCGACATACTGAGGAAATTTCGAGGAAATTTCGAGGGAAACCGACATTTCCTCGAAATTTCCTCGAAATTGTTAAAATCCCCCAACGGCTCTCCCAACGGCTCTCTAATGGCTACAAGATGTCGTCGAAATATTAGAAATATCCGTCGATTTTTTCCGACGACCGAAGTTTTCTCGGTATTCCCTCGAAAAATACCAAGGAAGTTGGTCCTCCTCGAAATTTCCTCAAAAAATAGTAAGGAAATTTTGAGGAAACCACATTTCTTGGTTTCCTCGGTATTTCCTCGATATTTTGTCAGAAATTTTCGAGGAACTCATTTTCTCTCGGTATTTCCCTCAGAATCAGCGTGTTTTCTTGTAGTGGTGGTCTCTTCTTGCTGTCATTTCTCATGATTGTTGTTGTTGTTGTGTTGCTTTCTTGTCTTTACTATGGATGAGCGGCTTTGAGTTTATGATGAATTGAACGAATGAAGAGGGGGTGGTAACAAGTAATGTATTTATACTGGTGTAGGGGGGCTCTTTGATTATTTCCTTTTTTTTTCTCTGTTTCTTCATTTATCCTAATACTACTCGAGTTACGTTTTATTATATAGTGTTCCTAATCCTGTTTGAGTTTATTTCGTTGGAATTTCCAAAAAATTGAATATTTTCTGGATATGTGGGACCATCTAATTTGGACTAACTATTGTAAGATTAAGGAAACTATGAAAGCAAAAAAAAAAAGAAATTATGTAGCTTTACAAGGTTTAATCCGTTTCTTCTTATGGATGAGGTCGTTTCTTACAAAAATCTGATATTTTATTAACTTTTAATTTATGAAGACAAAAAGATTGGCATAAGAAATCAATATGTGTAATTCTAAAGGTATTACTGAACTATGTATCAAGAAAACATGATTGGCATATTCAAGCAAATTGTGTGGTTACTCGAGAAGGATTGTATGATAAGCTTGGTTGATTGCTCAGCAAGTTACAGATAACACTACAAATTTAAAAAGAAAAAACAGAGTATTGTTCTCTGTTTCTTACTCTAAACCCTTAGCTAGATTTCATCTTCTTCATCGTGAAAGATTCAAAACATTGTGGTTATATGGCAGGATATCTTCTACAAGGACTGCAGTTATAAGGCCAAGTATGCCTTGTGCTTCTCTTCACTCTTCTCTTTGATTTCATCTGAAGATTTGTAGATGAGTTTTGCTCTGATTTACTCTTGTAGAAATTAGAATCTAAACTGAAATCTTCGGGAGAAACCCTTATAACGTAACAGGTATCTGTTTCTTCTCTATTGTAATTTGTTGTTACTCAGGACTGTTTTATTTATTTATGTAGACCACAGAGAGAGCTCACATGCCAAAGAACTTGTGGGAGAGGATTAAGCTGCCTAGAAACTATGAGGAAGGATATTGAACTCATTGATAAGCACTTGGTGAGGGCTGAGAGATTGATCTCCACATTTTGAGTTCTTCCCTCAGTAATGCTGATCTATTAATTATGGTCTTTTTATGTTTCAGTTGTACTGGCCAAGTTATTGCAGCACAAGGTTATTATACAGATTTGAATAATAACATATATAACAACACAGATATTTTATTATGACGCTGTGAAACATTTATGAAACTATTTTGCAAATATTTTCCTTGTTTGGAATTTGTTTTATAACTTCACCATATAAAATAGCTTGTAGTTTTGAAATATTGTTTGTATCATCAACAAGGGCCCAGACCCAGATTTTGATACATAAGATGGACTCTGTGGCAAGTAAGTTTGTAAACTGATAACATATTTAAACTGATTGAAGAAAATTAATATCCCTTCACGTCTCAGAACAAAGATAAAGTTACACTGCTCGTAAAATAAAATCACTCACTGTTTTGAAATATTACATAAAACCTGGGAGACTACTACAAAAACATAAATGAGATTCATACCAAATATAAAAAAAAAACTCTCATTCACTACTTAACATTACCCTTCCGACTAGCACGGTTATAGACACTTATCACCCTACTTGCTTTGGCCCTTGTCATCTCCTCATGCATATACTGTAACGTAGGTAACATATATATCGCCGCACGTTTCGGATGTGTCTTATATTCTTGTGGCACCTCCTTACCTCCATAAAACCGTTCCAAGACTCTGTTAAATCCTAGTGGAGGCTCCTTAAATCGGTTCGGATGTTTACCAAACCAAATAACATCAGCTAGGTCATTGATGAGCATGTCCTCCTTCATAAGTTTGTCCTCGAGGTTATTCCTTTTGTTATCGAGGCAACGCTGGCTCCTCTTCTGCGATGATGCTGCGACGTCGGGATCATAAGGACTGTCCAAATAGTACTTGTCGTTTAAAACCACATGAGAGGAAGATCTCACTTCAGCTTCAGGTCTAATCTGATACGATGGCGTGACCTCCACGCTTTCTTCGCGTTTGCGTTTGAGTAAACGGGAATCGACCAAGAACGTTTCAAACTCCTCTTTTAGAATCGTGTGGTCGCGTAGAATCTCCTCGAGTTGTTCCATCAGAGTCTCGATATCAGCTGAAGACGCTAACGAACTTATAAACGCTTTGTACACACTCTCGCCTAGGGCTTCGATTTTCTTCAAGAACCCTATCGTGCGCTCCACGTCTGATTCCGCGTTGTCTTTCTTCTTCTCGTTGTTTCTTATTACAGGAGAAACAAAACCCGATTTAAACTGATGGAACTCGTCGAGTAAACCTTTGTTATCACAGATAATCGAAAGGAGACTGTTTTCGAGACTGGTGTAGGTTATATAACCAGATCGATAACACTGAATCTCGCCGCAGAATCGATTGAACATGCATGTTTCATCATCGGCATGTTTCAGTTTCTTGATGAACTCGAAGAGTCCTTGTTTTTCTTCATATGAATAATCAGTCAGAGTTTGATAAAACAAGTCTCTTGACGGTATCTCCTGACTTCTCGAACGTGGTCTCTTCTTGCTGTCGTTTCTCATGATTGTTGTTGCTGTTGATTTCTTGTCTCTACTATGGATGAGCTGAGCGGCTTTGAGTTTGTTATGATGGAATTGAACGAATGAAGAAGGGGGGTGGCAACGAGTGTGTATTTATACTAGTGTGGTGTAGGGCTCTTTGCTTATTTCCTTTTTTGTTTTTGTTTTTGCATTTATCCTGATATACCAGAGTTACATTTATTTTATCGTTCCTAATCCTGTTTGTGTTTATAATATTTCCTTTTTGGTCGGAATTTTCCATAAAGTTAAATAATTTCTGGATTTGTGGGACCATCTAATTTGGAGTAACTGTAAGATTAAGGAAACATAGAAAAGCAAAAAAGGAAACTATGTAGTTTTTTTTATTTCGTAAAATATGTATACTTTACAAGGTTGAATCCATTTCTCCTTATGGATGAGGTTGTTTGATATTACTTTTTTTTTGTTTGATATTTACTTAAATATGATATTTTATCAACTTTTAATTTATGGAGACAAAAATATTTGCATAAGTGGCACGCTCGGCCCGTTGGCTTTAGCTACAGAGAAACCGAGTAACGATCTGATGGAGAATAAACCGGTCGGTCGAACCGGCCGTTGATTACGAACGTCATGTGGAGGAATCTGTTGGCTCAAGCGGTTTACCAGATCACTGTGTTGTTGGTGTTTCAGTTTCGAGGGAGGGAGGTTTTCGATGTGACAGAGAGAGTGAAGAACACTTTGATATTCAATACGTTTGTGTTGTGTCAGGTGTTTAGTGAGTTTAACGCGAGGAGTCTCGAGAAGAAGAATGTGTTTGAAGGGTTGCATAAGAACAGTGTAACGATCCAATTCCGGTTACAGAAATTGTTAGCATGCTAAGGATCGAACACTTATACAAGGGTTCAATAATTTGAGTATAAAAACCTCTTCACCACCTTGTTTTCTCAGAAACATCAAGAAAAGAAGAAAAAGAAATAGAAGTTGGAGATAGAGAGAGAGAGAAAGAGAACGAGAGAGAAGAGGTGAAAAGTGCACCACCTGATTTCGCCACCAGAGCCACCGCACGCCAAGACCAAGTCGAGCTCATCGCCACCATTCACCGCAGCCCAGAATTGTCGGAAACCACCTTGCAATCAAGCTAAGTTTCGTCCGTTTAGTAAATCGACCATAACTCTCTACCCGTCGCGAATTTCGTGCATGCAAGACCACCATCGTGTTCCTCTCGTCGAGACGAATCCGTAGCCACCAGAATCGCCGCAATCGGAGCTCGGACGAAGCCGTACGCACCCTCCGAAGTTTCGCCGGAAATCGCCAACGCCACCACCGGACCACCGCTGCTCCGCCGTCAGTTCGCCGCCGGGAATCAGCCGCCGCGTCGCCACCGCACCGCCGCCGCTGCCGGTGACTTTTCCGGTAAGCCACCGTCCCTCCACCGTCGCCGCCGGTGACTGGTGCCGGTGACTCGCCGGTGACTCGGCCACTCGGCCGAGTCGACTCGGTGAGTCAACTCGGTGACTCGGTCAACCGGTTGGTTTGACTGGTTTAAATTAATTGCGAATCGGTTAGGGTAAACCGGTTGGTTAAAATTAATTAGATTTCGGTTAGGGTAAACCGGTCGATTTAATTAATTAATTAATTTAATTTCGGTTAAGGTTAAACCGGGCGGTCCAATTGAAATCGATTTAGGTTAGACAAAACCGGTCGGTTATGTCAAATTGATTTCTGGTCAAAGTTTGACCGGGTTGACCTTTGACCAGCGGGTTGACTTTTCCGTAGACTTTGACCAGACCGTTTTTCACCCGTTCGAAGGGCGTTCTGACCCGAAATTTCGCCCTGATTTCAGATTTGGAGTCTATTTGAGCATCTGAAGTTCATAGATACCACTTCTCTACATTTTCTAAGGTGAGGGCTATTCCCGAACTTCTCGTATGCGGCTTAGGATTTCGAATAAATATAATTTATTTTTAATATGTTCCGTCTGCGTGAAATCGAGTCTGTCATTGCTTGTTTAGCTTAGGTTGCTTGCTTAGTTAGGTTGCTTGCTTAAACCGGAACTAGGGTGTTAGATGGTTCAACATTGATTGCTTCACTTAATGTAATCTTTAGTTAGATTTGTTTGTAGATGGCTAAAGGAAGGTGTTCCTGTTAGCTTGTTTGGAGGTTACAGCCGCCTTAGTCGACCGGTTAAGCTGTAACCTCGGTGGGTCGATAAATCGTCTACGGGCGGTGATACCGAGCACTATCTCGGGCGGGTGTTGTATTTATTTTGGCCTGTTAGTGGGCAGCGAGTGCGCACCTCGCGTAGGACCATTGTTTGTTGCTTGGGTACTTTAGGTGCCGTGCTTGTACGTATTAGATTTAAATTATCTTTATTCAGAGTGTTATGACCGGGTCCATGGACTTCGGGGTAGCACCCCATACCTCACTGAGCGATTCCCCTATCGCTCACCCCTCTTTCTTCCCTATCAGGTGAGACAAGCATCAATGTGATACGGGACGGACTCGGTGCTACTGGACTTTTCCTTCGGATTTTATTTTGGGCTTGGGCTGAGAGTATAGTTAGGTATATGGCCTTTTGTATTATGTGTTATGGTTGGTGGCCCGCCGTTCACTATTTAGTGGAGACTGGTGTCACATTGTTATTTGTTGAGGTGTCGGTTGACACGTGGCCATTTAGTTAGAAAGTGACGGGTGTCACATTTTTGGTATCAGAGCGCGGTTTCGTCCACGTTCTGTCCCGGGATGGCGGTCAGGGGATTCGGTTTTCAACGTTTTCAAATATTTTATATAATATATAATAATAAAAAAAAAGTTTTGGAAATTCTTTTAGCACCATTCTGTCCAGTAATTACTAACTCAATTGTCTCTTTTTATGACGATGAGTAAAATCATCGTCATTCGTTCTTCGGCCAATAGTAATCTACAAGACTTTCAGCAGATGTGCGATGTCTCAGTTTTTCAGATTGCTCAGGAGTTTATCCGTTTCTTCAGTCATTACACCGAGGTTATCCAGGAGTGGATATGTGACGTTTCTGCCACCACCCGATTTCAAGCCATCGTCCCACGAGTTTTTGTTACATGATTTTTATGTGATGTGAGGTTTGAGCCATTGGTTGGCATGTGTTGTGTATGAGTACGAGTATTGTGATTATTTTGGAGGGGTTATAAACTCGTGGAGATCGCTTTTGAATTAGGGTGTGGCAACTTGCGTTGTGTTGATGTTGGAGTTACACTTAGCATGCTTGCCAGTTTTTGGATGTGTTTATCATTTCAGAGATGTGTCAGTTAGACAACTGGCATAGGACGTTGGGAGCTATTTATATTCATCGGAGTTGTACTAGTCGTACGTGGAGAGGTCAGGTTATTCAAGAATCGTCAGAGTTGGAGCTGAGTTTTATGATGTCTCTATTAAGGTGGATTGGTTATCATGGTATCAAGTACTGTTGATTTTTCAAAGGGCAAGAGTTCGGATTCTTGGAGTAGATGTTGTTATTATTGCATTATGCTGAGGAGTTATTGATGGAGATGCAAATGGATTTTTGGGTGACCATTTCGATGGTTCAAGATGATGGACGACATTAGTCGGATGACTTTCTAGTTATTGCTGAATATGAGGATGTATTTGAGGATTTTGGAAGACCATAAGTGGATAGAAGACACGTTTTTGCAATTGAGTTGGAACCAAGGATAGCACCGGTTTCACAAGTTCCATACGGATTAGTGCCAGTAGAGATGGCCGAGCTGAAAAGACAGATGGAAAATAAATCAGACCGGAGTTTTACCAGGCCGAGTACTTCAACGTGGGGAGCGCCAGTATTGATCGTTAAGAAGGAATATAGAGTTTTCATGGTTTGTATAGACTACAGAGGCTTGAACATATAGCCATTGAGGATAGTTACCGCTTTCGTCTTTTGATGGGTTATTGGATTAAGCTGCATGGAGATTCATCGTTTTCGAAAATTGACTTGTCAACGGGATACCATCAGATTGTTACAGCTGAAGAGTGTGTACGGAATACGGTCCTCCGTACATGTTGTAGATATTATTAGATTGTAATGGTATCATTTGGGGAGACGAATGCTTGGATAATATTCATGAAACTTAAGAATAAATTCTTTCGTGAGCACTTGGATAAGTTGCATGATTGTATTTATCGACGACACATTGATATATTTCTGGAGTATATCAGAGTATGTTGAGCAATTGCGGATTATGTATTTGACGCAGTAGGATCAAGTCATTGCATAAACATCAAGTCAGATGAGGAACATGGATATGGAGCAATTTGGAGGAACAATGGATACTACAGTTGCACGTGATTGGGAGATGAATTGAAGAGGAAACTAGGAATTTATTGAGTGCCTACCAGAATTGTTTCTTAGATTAACTATGCAGTATTTTCGTGAAGATGCGCTAGTATGGTGCAAAGGAGTACGATGGAATCACATTGGACATGATAAAGTTACCTTTGCAGATTTTATCCAAGAGTCGACATGAAGTACTTTGCAAAAGAAGCTATGGATAGGAAGAAGAGCGCCATCGAGCATGTAAACCAAAGAACCATGATTATCAAGGAATATGAGATTGGGATCAGTAGACTTTGAAGATTTTCTAGAGGTGGCATTTCAGCAGGAGAACTAATTAGAGAATTTTGGATGAGATGCGAGTAGAGCTTCACACCAGATGTTGTTACGTCAATCACTGCAGATTGAAAGATTTAGTGGAGAATCTACTCATCAGGAGGTAAGTCTAGCAGGGAGACAAGAACTTCTTTTAGCAGATTAGACTAATTCTAGAAGGGCATCATAGTCCCAGAAGTGAGCAGAAAACTAGTATGGGAAACAGAGTTGTCCCCGTTGCCATCACCGTCATAGCGAGAAGTGTACTAAGTTTTATGTTCGCAGTCAGTCATCATATTGTTTGTGGCCAATCATTATATGCACGACTTGGAGTTAGCATCAGTTGCATTTGCGTTGAAAGTTGGAGATTGTAATTGTACGGAAAGGAGTTGAGGTTCATTGGGATCATCAAAATCTGAACTATATGTTCACTCTTTAAAACTTATACTTTGGGCAGTACTTATGATTTGTTTTGAGTTGGTAAGAATCTACAGATTGGATATCACGTGTCATTTGGTAAGGTCAACCAAGTGGAACATGAGCAATGTCTTAAGAAACAAGAAGGTTCAAGAGATCACTGGAACACTTGCAAGTTCGGGGATTATGTTCAGTTCAGTAGAGGAGGATACAACTGGTTTTCGATCACTAGACGTGCAGATTTACTGTGGAGCACATATTAGCGACATGGCTTTAGTTAAGTAGATCAGGTTTGAGATTTGGATATTCTACAGTTTTGAGCCGGATGTACTTGTGCTAAAACCGAGTTTGTGTGTCGGACGATAAGCTATTAAGAAAATAGATCTTACAGCAAGTACACCACTTGCGTTTTCCTATCTGCCCGGAAAATGTTAAGAAATTCAGAGATATGAGGTGTTATTATCTTCGGACTAGTAGGAAAAAAGGGGTTGTAGCTACATTGCATTGCATCACAAGATATGCCAGATGATTATGTATGAGGACGAGTTACCTATCATTATTATGTTGAGCTTGCTTTTATCAGAGTGGAAACGAGGTTTGGTGATTATGGATATTGTTACTGGATTGTCGACCACCACATGCATAGTCTTGGATAGACTCACCGAGTAAGTTTATTTTTTTTAGTAATTAAGGAGACAGACAAAACTGATCAGTTGTGTTACACGGAGTTCTCGCCAGCTTTGTATCAGACCGGGAAGCAAAGTTTATATCTGCATTTTGGAGAGCTTCTCAGAAGACGCTTGAGACAAATATTTATTTGAGTACGATTATCATCCGCAGTTAGTTAGCCAGACAGAGAAGATCATTCAGACTTTAGTGGAATAGTTCGGGGCTTGTATCTTTGAGTGGGAAAGAAGCTCGAGGATATCTACCTCTCGCACATTTCAGTTACAATGAAAGCTATCATTTGAGTATTAGGTGCGCACCATATGAAACTCTTAATGGTAAGCTTTACCCTACACCACTTTTGGACAAAAGTGGGGGGAGCAACAAGTTATAGGACCATCAATAGTTCAAAAGAGAGTAGAGCAATGGAAATGCTCAAGAGTTCAACCTTACGACGCCCATGACCGTCGGCGAAATACAGTTAAGCACCGCAAGAATCTGGAGCTTCAGGTAAGCGATCGAATACACCCGAAAATCAGGAAATTTCAGGGATGATCTAAGATTCAGATGTTAAAAAGATTAAACCGGGGTATTCAAGACCATATACTATTGTGGAGCGGATTGGAACAGTTGATTAAAGATTGGATTTATCAAGAAGAGATATCAGACTTCTAAGAGGTGGTTCATATGTTTGTTTTGAAGAAAAATCGTGATAGAGCCAGAGCTCAATTTACAGCAGCCGATAGATGACTTCCGAGAGATTGTGTGCATCTTATTAGCCGGCGGAGATTAGAGATCGTCAAATGAAAGTATTTAATGGATTGTCGACAATGTATGTTAGAGTTCATTAGAAAAGAGATGAGATTCAGTAGGAGGCTTCAGAGATATGGCAGATGGATTATTCAAAGATTTTTTTTTTTTACGTTGATATTGAGGAGTCAACGGAAGACTCGAATTCGAGGACGAATTCCTTATTAGTGGGGGAGAATTGTAACGATCCAATTCCGGTTACAGAAATTGTTAGCATGCTAAGGATCGAACACTTATACAAGGGTTCAATAATTTGAGTATAAAAGCCTCTTCACCACCTTGTTTTCTCAGAAACATCAAGAAAAGAAGAAAAAGAAATAGAAGTTGGAGATAGAGAGAGAGAGAAAGAGAACGAGAGAGAGAAGAGGTGAAAAGTGCACCACTTGATTTCGCCACCAGAGCCACCGCACGCCAAGACCAAGTCGAGCTCATCGCCACCATTCACCGCAGCCCAGAATTGTCGGAAACCACCTTGCAATCAAGCTAAGTTTCGTCCGTTTAGTAAATCGACCATAACTCTCTACCCGTCGCGAATTTCGTGCATGCAAGACCACCATCGTGTTCCTCTCGTCGAGACGAATCCGTAGCCACCAGAATCGCCGCAATCGGAGCTCGGACGAAGCCGTACGCACCCTCCGAAGTTTCGCCGGAAGTCGCCAACGCCACCACCGGACCACCGCTGCTCCGCCGTCAGTTCGCCGCCGGGAATCAGCCGCCGCGTCGCCACCGCACCGCCGCCGCTGCCGGTGACTTTTCCGGTAAGCCACCGTCCCTCCACCGTCGCCGCCGGTGACTGGTGCCGGTGACTCGCCGGTGACTCGGCCACTCGGCCGAGTCGACTCGGTGAGTCAACTCGGTGACTCGGTCAACCGGTTGGTTTGACTGGTTTAAATTAATTGCGAATCGGTTAGGGTAAACCGGTTGGTTAAAATTAATTAGATTTCGGTTAGGGTAAACCGGTCGATTTAATTAATTAATTAATTTAATTTCGGTTAAGGTTAAACCGGGCGGTCCAATTGAAATCGATTTAGGTTAGACAAAACCGGTCGGTTATGTCAAATTGATTTCTGGTCAAAGTTTGACCGGGTTGACCTTTGACCAGCGGGTTGACTTTTCCGTAGACTTTGACCAGACCGTTTTTCACCCGTTCGAAGGGCGTTCTGACCCGAAATTTCGCCCTGATTTCAGATTTGGAGTCTATTTGAGCATCTGAAGTTCATAGATACCACTTCTCTACATTTTCTAAGGTGAGGGCTATTCCCGAACTTCTCGTATGCGGCTTAGGATTTCGAATAAATATAATTTATTTTTAATATGTTCCGTCTGCGTGAAATCGAGTCTGTCATTGCTTGTTTAGCTTAGGTTGCTTGCTTAGTTAGGTTGCTTGCTTAAACCGGAACTAGGGTGTTAGATGGTTCAACATTGATTGCTTCACTTAATGTAATCTTTAGTTAGATTTGTTTGTAGATGGCTAAAGGAAGGTGTTCCTGTTAGCTTGTTTGGAGGTTACAGCCGCCTTAGTCGACCGGTTAAGCTGTAACCTCGGTGGGTCGATAAATCGTCTACGGGCGGTGATACCGAGCACTATCTCGGGCGGGTGTTGTATTTATTTTGGCCTGTTAGTGGGCAGCGAGTGCGCACCTCGCGTAGGACCATTGTTTGTTGCTTGGGTACTTTAGGTGCCGTGCTTGTACGTATTAGATTTAAATTATCTTTATTCAGAGTGTTATGACCGGGTCCATGGACTTCGGGGTAGCACCCCATACCTCACTGAGCGATTCCCCTATCGCTCACCCCTCTTTCTTCCCTATTTCAGGTGAGACAAGCATCAATGTGATACGGAACGGACTCGGTGCTACTGGACTTTTCCTTCAGATTTTATTTTGGGCTTGGGTTGAGAGTATAGTTAGGTATATGGCCTTTTGTATTATGTGTTATGGTTGGTGGCCCGCCGTTCACTATTTAGTGGAGACTGGTGTCACATTGTTATTTGTTGAAGTGTCGGTTGACACGTGGCCATTTAGTTAGAAAGTGACGGGTGTCACAAACAGGCTCTTCGTTGGGATCATTGTGGTGACTGTGGATTTGCAAGTTGTGATAGTTGAGTTTCTCAAGAGGTTTGCTGATACTGAGAGGCTGAGTTGGGGTCAGTGGGGAGTTTGCGTGGCGATAGGATTCTGAGTCAGATGTCGTAAACACACTGATTTAAGATTATGCAATGTACATAGGCAAGTTAACAATAGTACCTATCTAATTATATAAAGTAGGGTTTTATCCCTCCTCCTTGCGCCACATAGGATGCCAGCGTGGAAACTCGAAGGCTGTGGAGGCGACACGTCAAAACACATCGTTTCATTAACTTGCTGTTCGTGTGGGTTTTTAACCATTTGTTAGATAGTTTGGGCTTTAGTTGATTTCGGCCCAGAATCTCATGATGCTAATCCGTGACGATTCAGTTCGTTGAGGGTTTCGATCACGTCCTTACACCTTCTTCCATCAATCGAAACAAAATTCTTCCAGATACATCACATTCTTAACTCCTTTAGCCACGATCTACACTTCAATTTGTGTTAATCTTCTGAAAGGCGGTGTTTATACAGGTATAAAAGGGTATGCTTTCCTGCTCTCCAAATTATCCTTTGAATCACTTTTTTTTTGCAAAGAATAAAAAATTAATCTTCAGAAAGATCGTCGGAGGATTCTGACATGGTGGAGATCGCTCCTCCTACGTTGCTTCAGGTTCGGCAACTTTAGAAATCAAGAAAAGTTAGAATCTTTTTGTATCCTTTTATGTAGCTTATACACCATTTTTTAGTTGACTCCGTAGGTGTCTTACCTTGAGATTAAAAGTCTTTGAGAGATTTAAGAAACAATTCGAGAGTTCTATGCACATGTACGGATTATGTTTCTTTGTAAAAACCTATGGCGGTGATGGAGGTGGAGGTGGAGGTGGAGGAGAAGGGCGTGATGATGGAGAGGAGAATGAAGCTGATAAAGATGAGGAGAAGGAGTTTGGTCTGATATTAAAGTCCGATGAAGTTATGAAAGAGACAGAGGGATTAGACTACCAGAGGATATGTTGGAGGCTGCGAAGTCTGTCGGGATTCAAAATCTGTTTCTCCTCCGTTATGTCGACCTCCAGGTTTGATTTTTTTTGGAACATTTAAAAAAGATGTTCTGTAAGATTATGATGACTTATGTCTGGGAGTGATGATTTTACAGGGTTCCGTTTGGCCGCTTGGGTTTCTGATGAGGACATGCACGATGCTTCAAAACAGAATGCTTGCAGACCCTGTTTCTCTTCAAAGTTGGAACCGAGGTTTGTCTGTCAAAGATCAAAGCTTTGTTTTTTAGTTTGAATCTTTGGTCTGGTTAATTAGGATTAGTGTCAAGGGTCTGAGTTCTGGAGTTACTGTAAAGATCTTGGTTTTACGGATTTGATGCAGCCAGCCATTGACTCTTGCTGTGCAACTTTTGCGGTTGGTCTGATGTTGCTTTGGTTGGAATTTTGGCTCATTATGTACGTTTTGGGAAGACATCTGTAGCATCATCAACAGGTTTATTTAGCGGCCTGAAGCGATCTTCTGCAGCTCTTCCTAGCATGTAAAGATAACATCATTGCCTCTCTCTCATTTTTCACCTTTGGCTTCATGATAATGGACCTATGGTTTAGGATATACTTATACGGATTGTTATTTTGTGGTTATGAAGTATGTTTGAAGCGAAAGACCGGGTTGTAAATTCTCCGTCAACCAGCGGATTGCAACTTTCTTCTACAAGGTATGAAGAAGAAAATTGTTTTACTGTTCTTTGTGGTTTGTTATTCCTTCCATGCCTTTTGGTTTAACTAAATGGTGTGGTTATCTAAGGTGTCCTGTATGGGTCTGTGATTCGGCTGCGGTCTCATCGGTCAGGGGATTGCAAATCTGATCATGACGGCAAAACGGTATTGCTACTTCTCAGTCATGATAATTTTAATCTGTTCACTAAGATATGGGGGTGCTATGTCAATATAGGAATATACAGAAATCAGAAGAAGACGTCCATGTTCCACCTCTATTTGAAAGTGCTGCTCTCTGGGGTAATGTCTTTTTTTTATCATCCTAACTTAGTTACAGAACTCAAGAGACAAGTGCCAATAATATCATGTGAAATATTGGATCTCATTAACTGACTCTCTTTTATGTTTTGTTCCTTCACCAGGTGTGTTCCTGGGATTATCTTCCAACGCACGTTACCAAATCATCAACGGGCTTGAACGGGCCGTGGAAGGTTCTACAGCAGCTGAACGCATCCATCTGGTTGTGATGGCGTTTACTGTTGGAGTTCGGTTTTCTTCTTATCAAACTTGCATGAACTGAGCAACATGAAAGATGTCTATAAACATGTTTGGGACCACGTGATAAGATTGAACTATAATGAATTTTCTTTTTTGTATATGAAAAAAGGGAAACTAAAATAATTGTGTATAGCTTTGATAAGAAGTCTGATCATTTAAATTTTTTATTCAGCATTTCGTTACGTCTCTTCCATTATTAAATTTTTTATATTTTTATAATAGATTATAATATTTATACATGAAAATAAAACATACAAAATATATATAATTAAATTTAAACTATAAACTTTAAATAATAAAACATAAAAAAACATTATTTCTCTGTTAAATTAGATAATATTAGTTATTGTTTATGATATTATTAAAAATATATATATATATATAGAGAGAGAGAATTTTAAAAATCGAGATTTATTTATTTTATCACTTAAATTATATTTTATATAAATTAGCTTGGAGATATACAAATTTATTATCATGAAAGAAATAATTTGTGTAAAAGTGTTTTAAAACTTAAATATTCTTGAAAAAAATATGTATTATTTATTTAAACTTTTTATTATGTTAAATTGGAATATAAATGATAATAATATAGATAATACTATGTTTTCTGAAATTTTTTTTTCTAATTTGGTGTTCTCCAAAAAAATAGAAAATAATGATAGTAATAAAGGTTACTGTCATTTTAATTCAAACCAAAAATATTTATTAAAAATAACGATATAATCTCAAAATTATTTTTATTATTTATTTGTCTATAGTATCTTTTTCAATTTACAATAAATATTTCATAAAAATACTATAAAATAGTTTTTATTTTAACTTCCCGCCCGTAGGGCGGGCCGAACCTAGTGTACTATACAAAATTATCAAAATCAGGTTTTCTTTCACAGTTTCACAAAACAATTTGCACTCATGAAAAGCATGCAAGTGAAACTGAACAAATGCACGATCAATTACAAACTTCATTGCATTTCGCTTCTAACCATTATGTTTCAAATGTTAAGCCAAAGTTGCATAGAAATAGCAAAAACTGCTTCTTGTTGTTTTCATATAAACACAATCGTTTCATATGGTACAAGTTTTCACCAGAAGGTGATTGGATCAAATATTACAACTTTCGTAAAGGAAACAGTCTTTTATGTATTTTATTTTGAAAAAAAAGGTCCGGCCAGATTTATATATAGGCTTCTCCTATACAACAACGACAGTTGCCTCAAAGGTCCACAACACAAATCAGAGACAGTTTTAAAAACGACGCAGAGACAGTTTCTTTGTCGTTGTCTTAGGCTGGAACCACTTCCGGTAGTTTACCTGCCGGAGACAAGCTGTCATAGTAATCAACAAGAACTTGCCATCCACCTGGGCACATGAATCCATCCGGAGGGTTTTCTTTGTTCTTGGCCAATGTGCGCATCTGAAAACAGAGAATGATTTTTTATCAGTAAACCATGCAGAATGTAACAATGTTGGATTGTCATTGGGAGATAGTGAATTACCTTAGTGCCGGAGATGAACAAGAAATCTTGAGGCCTCGAGGGATCAAAGAAAGCCATTTTGCCTTGTGTCTTGTCATATGCAGCAACCTGACGACATAGAAACCAATAAATCAGTATCTAAACACTCTGCCAAAAACACAAAAGTGTGAAACTTTTGAATTGGGTTTTCATATATACCCTGAAAGGAAGGATATTGAGTCTTTCAAGTCCAGGAGCCATGCTTAGTACTTTCTTTCCATGATCAGCGTCGTACAGATCACGTTTTTCAACTGGGTGACCCATCCCGGCTGGATCACGGCCCACAATGTAGAAGTTAGCACCTGCATTGATTCTAGCCTTTGCGTGCCACTGCACTTCGGTTGGACCTGCGTAATGCATAGGAGACGGGAATATGGAAACCACTGTAGTCTCTGGATCAAGAACACCGTCCTCTAACACCTGTTTAATATTCATATACCCATTTAGCATTTTAAGAAAACAGCAAATGTTGTTTCTCTCACTCAAAGACACACAATCAATAATACCTTCTCGTGCTGCTTCATCCTCCAACTCAGAGGAACATCATCAGCCTTCGTGTACCCTCCCAATGGATGAAGCAAAAGGATAGGGTTCTTGTATCCCATCTCAAGAAGTCTCCTCCGAGTATCAGTCATAAGAAGTGCGTGACCGTTGTGAACCGGGTTCCTAAGCTGGAAAGCAAAGACAGCATCGGCACCACGCTTCTCCAGCTCCTTGCGAAGCTCAGCAGGGGAAAGCCTGAAACGATCAAGCCCATCATTGTACTTGACAGGCTCAAGAACCTCAAGATCACCCCCAATCAGCCAGTTTCCAGCGTTGGTAATGGCTTCTTCTACATAAGGCAAACCTGGAGCTGTCGTACCCCAAGTTCTTGCTATTCTTTCTTCCTTGGGATGTTTGAAAATCTCAATGCTGAATCAAATAAACAAACAAAAAACAATCTTCAGGAACGAATATATAAAATCTTATAGCCTACTTCAATCATTAGAGACATGAGATCCAAAAAGTATCTACAAACAAAAGAACTGTATAACATAAGGTTGATTATCCTGGCCCTACAGAAGTGATCCAGACTAGTCACTTGTTGACTCGTGTCGGTCCTCTATGCCTGGCAATGCCGAAATGTTAATTTCTTAGGGATTCGAACCCAGGTGGCGGAACTCACAGCTGTGAGCCCTTTACCACGTTAATCCTGTGTAACTTTTAACCTTACAGTATTCAGCTTTTTGTGTCTGTATCACATGAGTGACATCAAAAGGCACGTATCAGATCTATAAAGCCTACCTCAATCATTAATCTATAACATTGAATAAACTCAAGAGATCCAAAATGAATCTACTGAAAAAAGTTTGATTCCTCCCTCAAATCATATATAACTTTTGAGCTAAACAGTGATGCAGAGAACAGTTGTCCTATCAAATGAGTGACAGGGACGTAATCACAGATCTATCATATAAATAAGGAAGTGAGGCTTCTTACTCGCTGAGGATAGCGACGGGGTTACCATCGGAACCAACAAGCGCGACGCGCTTAGACTCGCCGATACGGGCCTTCTGCTCGTCGTCGATAGCGAGGACGATAGGCACGGACATGTTGACGACGGATCCGTCGTCAAGACGAAGCGAGTTGAAATGAAGAGTTTGGAGGAACTCGGACTCTCTCATGAAGCCTCCGAGGGGACTCGCCCAGCCTTCGCTCAGCACGTGCATCCACTGCACGTCGATCGACGTGAGCTCCACGCGAGGCAGCTCGGCCGCCTCGTGCTTCTTCTCACGGCGCCGCGGCTCGGCCACGACGAGCTCGGCGAGCTTCCCGCCGTCGGGAGCGATGAGTCCGGCGCGGATTGGTGGTACTCCGCCGCGGCGGTGGGGTTTGGAGGGGAAGGAGAGGGAGGCGGCGGAGAAGGAGGGGAGATCGGAGGAGGATGGAGGTTTGGAGAGAGGCTGAGAGAGGAAAGGGGATTTGCTGAGGACGGCTGACATGGAAGCCATTGAAGGTTCTCTCTCTCTCGCTCTCTCAGGCTTCAATGGATGTTCCAATGAGATGAGATTTGAGATAAAATGTTTGTTACCAATTCAATTGGAAATGAAATTTGGTTCTCGTGGAGCTTTTTATAGACTTGAGAGTAAACAAAGACCGTTTATGTACGTGGACAGTAATTATATTAACTAGTTTTATTAATCAATATTAAAATGCAAAAATGTTGGATAAACGCCCTGTACATGTATAAATTTACTCTTTTTTTCTCTTACGAAAATAAACTAGGTCTATATTCAGATAGTTATATGAAGTGATTAAATCTTGCAGGACTCCGAAAACTTTGGTTTTTGCTCATAAATTAATTGTACCAAACAGAACTTATAAATTTAGTTACATATTCTTCATTAATGTTTTATATCGAAAATTTTTGTGATTCAAATGTCAAAAATAAAACTTATTATCATTTATACATATTAATTGAAAAATATTACTAAATCTTTTAGATATTATGTAAATATAACCTTTGACACAAATTTTATATATCTCCTAGATTATATTTACGAAGTGATTTTGCCACATGTCATCTCCACAATCAATTTCACAAAAAAAATGATGACATGGTTACTAAAATTGATGACATGGCTTATAGTTAAGTATGACATGGACAATAACATTTATTGCTGATATATATTTTTGGTAAACTTTATAAAATATGACAATAATTCATACATTACATTTAATGCCGATTTATATTTTTGGTAAACTTTTTAAAATATGGTAATAACTCATAAATCATCCATAAAATAAATATATTCAAATATGAATTATAAATTTCGAAATTTTATTTAATTTTACTTTTATAATTATAAAATTTTTATTACTAAAATTTTCAAACTTTTCTACATCTTTTAAAAAAGTAAATAAATTTTTGATCGTAATATCATTAGTTTCTTTTAGATATCTAAAATTTTTAAAAATATTGTTTAGTTTTAATCTCTATAATATTATTTATTTATATTATTTGAGAAGTCAGTTTTCTATGTGTCACGTTCACGTAAATTCTTATGATGGTTAATTATAATAGTACCCTTAATCTTAATGAATCAAATATATCTATTTGTCATTATTAAAAAGAAAAAAATTCCTTTTTATTTTGGTTTCCTTCTCTAAATAACCTATATAATGAAAAAAATTTGTAAATTTTAAAAACGAAAAAATATCTTTTATATATAATGCGATTCATTAAAAGGAAACTTAACAAAATAATTTTTATTTTAGAGTAAATAAATAATTATCCCTTTAAAATATAATCTTAAACAACATAATATATATTTTAATATAATTATTTTATTTTAATTAATCTATTTCTCAAATTTATTACAAAAAAATAAATAACACAACACAAGATATTTTAATGAATAAAAATGCATTTTGTATTTAGTTTGAAGGAATATATGTAACACAATATATCCACAAAGTGAGTAATTAGACTAATCTAATTTTTAATACAAAATCAAACACTTAACTAAATATAATGTATTATTGTTCATATTAATATTTTTATAAATATAAACTATAGAACAATGTAACATACTATTAACTAATATGAGATCTCAATTAATATTATGAATGTATATTAACCAACTATTGCAACTAAGTTCTTTTCTATAATTTATATATATATGCATGAGGTTTCATAATACTATCATTGTTATATTAATATCAGTAACTTTGAGTCAATTAAAACTTTAATTTATTTTTACTATTTAATTCTAAAAATAAATTATATTAAATTATACATAATATTTCTAAAATATATTTACAAATCTAAGGCAATATCAAATTAAATGTAAACAACAAAATTAATCAATATTTTAATCTATAGAATAAACAAATTATGGTTGAATCGGAAAATTAGATATTATCTTATATATCCAAAATTATACCTATGATTAAAATAAAATAATATTATTTGAAAAAATAGCATACTGATTACAATATAAATTACATAGTAATTTAAAAATAAAAAAATTATAGTAAACTATTTAATATATTCATTTTATAAATATTTATATCCGTGCATGCGCACGGGGAAATCACCTAGTTTTTAAGTATATGTAGACTTTTTGATGTTACCTTTAGATTTTATTGTTACATAATTTTATGAAAATCACCAAAAAATTGTTCTGGATATTTGATTTTACAAATTACTTATACAGTTCTAGATTATTTCAAAAACTCTAATTTTTAAAAAATTCTTAAAACTTGATTAGTGTAAATTTAGTGTCATAGAAATAAACGAAGCTGTAGACAGTATCTAAAGCAAATAACAATCACACCCTAACAGCTGTTATGATATATAAAAAATGAGTACAGATGAAATTATCTTTATCAACCGTGAATCCAATAAAGACATTCGTTCCGTAAATTCCAATTGTGTTCACAGGGTAGATAATGCGATTCTTTCATATTCCCATTCAAAGGGAAAGTCCAAAAATATATCCACATTGAAACAGTAGTGGTATTTTAAGGCTAATTACAGTATTAATACTTTTTGTTGTTTATGAAATAAATAAAATAGAATTAAAAGTTAGGAAAGGTGAGGTCAGTGTGTGGACCGATGCTACAGTTGAATATATCCAAGAATACGGTCAGGTTCGACCATCAATTTGCTTATGATAAAAACCACTTGCTAATAGAATATTTACACCACTCGGACTGCCACCTCACATCACGAATATTTGTTTCCCTTTGTAAAACTTTTTTTCTTTTCTTTTTTGGACAAAAAAAACTTTTTCATTTTAAAACAACGAATTAATGAAAATCATGAAATAAAATATGTCGACCGCAGAACCTTATACAAAACTTTATTTCTTGATGTTTCATTGTTCATGAATGATTGACGATTCATTGAACCTTATATATGTAGTTTACAAACTCACAATCACGTCACCACTGTAGTGTTCAGGGATTATGAAACTACATCATTCAAGAACTTTAATAATCAGTTACAAAAAAAAAAAAGAACTTTAATAATCTATTCGACATTTCAATAGTTCTTCAGTCAGTGATGACATGATTGTAAGTTGCAACATGCAATAAATGAGAAAACTACTACAGTATAATTTCTTCAAATCCTGATTAGAAGGATTTATTTCTTTGAGAAAATAGTTCAACATTTTTTGAACCTCATCATAAGAAAATATACGGACGTACAGAATAAATTCTTGTCGTAAAAAAGTTGTTTAGGCAACAGATCGAATCAATATTGTATAATTGGAACATAGGAAATATGATAGACGCACGGAGTACATGTTCATTGCGTTCATCTTATAAAAAGATCTTAAATTTGGCTGACTGATTGATTACTAATTATAAAGCTCATCAGTTTTGACCAGACTAATCTTTGAACCGGAGCTGCCACGAAATTATCTAATTTTCTTATCAATTTTTTTTTTCTGATTAAGCGTCAACTTTCTTATAGACAATGATGCGCACGTGGGATGCGTAAAACTAAAGGTAGCTAAAGAATTGGATAATGTAGCGCTTGATCAGTTTCTTGGTGGCTGGGATCCCCACATTCAACATGTGTTAAATAAAAGTATAAAACATTCATGATCGACCTACCTGTTTTTTCTCTAAAATTATTAACCCAGTAACTAAATATTACTCCTTCAACACATTTTTCTTCTAACATAAAATGATCATTTTTTATGAAGTTGACAAAAAAAGATCATTTTTAATTTTCAATAATATTTATAATTAGTTTTTTTCTTAAATTAAAAACATTTCATTAAAACCCATAAAAGGGGATACGGTGGTTACAAATTCCGGTTTTAACTAATATTAATAATTAGTTAAATATATGTACTAGTAAAATTATAAATATATTTCAATTTTTTTCTTAATTTGTTCAGTTTTTTCAATTTTAAAACATAAAAATTCAATTTATTTTAAATAATATTCTAAATTTATTTATAATTTAGACTTTGAAATTTATTTAACGTTCATGATCATGAATGTTAAATTTTGTTAATAATCATGAATGATAAATTTCAATGATTATTATTCCGGATTTTCATTTCAATTGTTTTTTTAATATATTCTAAATGATCATGAATGTTATATTTCAGCTGATCATTAAGTATAAATAAATTTCAATTGTTTTCTTAATATATTTCAATCATTCTTAATTTCTTCAGTCTGTTCAAATTTAATCAGAATTATAATCATTGTAAAATATAGAATAAACTAAGGTTGTATTATAATTTTCTAAATTTATTTTCAGAACATAAAATTATTAATCAGAAGATTTAATATTCCAATGACAATGAAAAGCTAAAGTTTTGCGAAACAGAAACGACAACTTCATATCATCCAACAAAACGGAGTAATAAACTTAATAAGAAGAACGTCCAACATCGCCTATGAATCTATGATCCTACCAACCATAAGCAAACTCTCAGTCGCTCAAGTTAAGTTCACTCCGCTTCACAAGCAGAAGATGAATTTGAAATATTAGCTTGGTGAACGAACGTCACTTGGATCCCAAGTCGAGCTAATGCAGCTTTCAAGACTTCAAGACTAGAAATTTCCTTAACATCATCTCCTGATTCCATGTTTACAATTACTTCTCTGCGAGATTGCTTCAGTGCAACTTGAGCTTGAGACAAAGATGTAGTAGCAATGACTTTATCGTATGGTAGTGCCTCATGTAATATCTCATAATCTCTCACTGCTTCAACTCATTTTTCTAGCTACTGTTTCAGTAAGAAGCTTAGAACAAGTGGAAAAGGGCCAAAAATAAACAAGCTACACTATATAGTTTTTACCTTTCTGTATGACAGAGCACTTTGAACTAGTTCAACGTTCTTCTTGAAAATTTTAATTTCAATGTTATATGGCTCGAGATCTCTAAAGTTTTTCTGCAGTTCAGCTGCATCTTTGTACCTGCAAGAATTCATTCTCATTAGCCAGGTTTAGTAAACCAACATAACAATGAACAAGTAACCAGTATATCAAGAAGTCTAAATAATAAATCTCACCTTTCTAGAGCGAAACTTATTTGTGATTTGACAAAAAAAAAAACTGTAGGCTTTAGAGATCATATCGGCAACCCAAATGTGTGACCGTGAGAAAGAGGCTTGGTATCGGTTCTACTTTGGTGACAGCTGCTAGTTCTGTTTGAGCTGTATCAAGCCGGTTGAGTTTTACTTGTGCTTCAACTGTACACATAGCTAGCTGCAGTTGCGAGATAAAGTAAAATACTTAGAAAATCATCATAAATACCTAGCCGGTTAAGGTGTTCGATTTTGATTCTTCATAAGGTAAAGAGAAATTAATACAAAAATATTTGTTCTTTACCTTAGTAGACTTAGAAGCTATACACTTGCTTCGTCCAAACATTATTCAATTCACCGCGTCTTCTTGCATTAATGCGTTTATATTCAAGTGTTTTTCTACTTGATTAGTCAATATCATGTATGAACCATATGATGATTCTGTCACAAGTTTCCTCCCATCATCGAAGTGACTTAAACTGCAACCCAATCAAAGACTCGAATGATTAGATATAATATCTCTTTTAAATTAAAAAAAGAATGCAGAAACAAATCAGTTATACCTTAAACAGAAAAAAGGCAAAAATCGTCACGAGTCTCTATATAATTTGGATCCAGTTTTATGGCTTCTTCGCACTGGTTCCCAGCTTCACCAGTCCGTCCAAATTTCGGCAATGCAGCTGCTGGTTTGTTGTGATAGTTCGCACTCTTAGGTGAGAGCCCTATTGCTCGTTCATTGTATTTCAAAGCCTCACTGAAACGACCTTCGTAGAACATTCTATCTCCACATGAGTTATTATTTTATTGAATTGAAATATGAGACGAATACGTTGGCTTCTCAGGAGAGAAGATCCTACTTAACCAACCAAAGTGGCTGGAAGGGGCACATCGAGTAATATCGGGAACATTGATCACTGGAATCCAACAGTACCTCTCTGCAAAATTACAAAAAGAAAGATAACGATCTCATGGCCCATAATTTTCCTTAGCGTTTCTATCTCCAGAACAAAATGTAAGACCAAATAATAGTTATGACAATAAAAATCATTCAAAGTCTATGACGATTGTCTCGTTAACACATAAATAATCGAATTGCTTTGTCGGGTATATATGTGAAAGAATGTAACAGAAAGTTTCAACCCATCCCAGATAAAAATCGTTCACTTCATTGTAGTTTCTCCTCCTCACGAATATGAGAGCAGAAATGAGATGAGTTGTTAGTGTGCGTTGCAGACATGTTAAGGTTAAAGTTTTAGAGCACTTCCAATGGGGGTTCTACCCATTGAAATTCTAAAAATACATATATAACACATACATACACGCATATGCATCTTTAGAGCATGTTTATTGATGTAGCTTAAGAAGGGTTCTTAAGAGTAATTGTAATTAAAATAAAAGAAAAAAGGAAAAAAAAAAGAAGGGACATACCTTAGTTAAGCGCAGGAAGGAACGTCCCTTGCTCTTTTACTGCACGTGTAGCTGCTTCTATGTGTTTCGTCTTTTGTTTTCTCTCTCTCTCTCTTTCTTTTTTCTCTGTGGCCCACTTAAGAGACAAATGAAGGGTTTTGGCGTTAAACATGCTCTTAGAACCCTAATGGGTAGAATCCCTATTGGAGGTGCTCTTATAACCAGAAATTAGCTCAAAATTTTTTTTTGCACAATTTGATGACTACTATGCCATAGTTGGGTTCAATTATTAAAGAGAAATCTTGACGCCCAAATATGGTGGGCTGATAAGTCCCGCATTATAATTTTTACAATAACTGCCAACAGCATTCGTTTTTTTTGGTGCAATTCTTTTTCTAATTTGGTTTAATCTCTTTGCAGGAAGTCCAAAAAGTATATATCGTCATTTCCAACAGAAAATAAATTTTAGATAGCAAAGTGCTTACCAGACACTTTTTTTACCATTAGACCAACAGCTTGTTGGTAATACTCAAACTATGCCCCTATTAAACCATTGGCATCAGATTTAGAGTCCAATTTTGACCACTTTTTATGCCATAGTATATATCATATTTAATTTTTATGTTATGTTTGGAGTCTATTCTAGTATATTTACAAGTTTAAGTACGTTCTGGAATATTGTGGATATTATGGAGCTTTATGGAGCTGAAATGGAGCCAAACCATAGCTGAACAAATGACAGAGTCGATACCCAGAGGAAGTGTCAGTCGACACACATCCTTGGTGTCGATCGATACCCGATGCGAGGAGATTCATGGACTGAGATCAACATTTGAACCCAGAAATCCATATATTTATAAGAATGTCCCTAGCGAATTTCAACCTAGAACATATAAGTTGTGTCATTGTTTGGGCAGAAAGAAACACAAAAACACATACTAGATTTTATAGCTTTAAGGTACTTAAGAGAAGATCGAAGAACTCATTCAAAGTATTGTTTTGGAACTCCAGTTTTCTATCTCTATCTAATTATGCAATCATTCAGTTTATCTTTATGTCTGAGTAGTTACCTTGTTAGATTTAGGGTTTATATGGTTATGAACAATTATTGATATTAGAATTGTTAGGGTGATAAATTGACATCCTTTACTGTTTGCATTCTAGAGTAGCTAACTAGGATCATGATTTAGGAGTTGACAACTACGAGAGTAGGCTTATACCTGATAGTAATTCTGTTGAGCTAGGTTGATTAGACACGAGTTATAGCTGGCTGGTCAAACTGATTTATTGAACATATCGATCAAAGCTTAAAGCTTGACCGAAGAGTATCGATCGACACCCTATAGGTGCATCGATTTATACCGGTTCCGAGTAACACACGAGAGTGGACATAGATTTCCTACACATAGACTCGCAGTAGAGCTGGACAGTCTTACATTAGTATTCGAGTTCTAGGATGATTATCACATGCACTTAGCAACTATATCATAAATTGGATTACCTGACCTGAAAATCTAGCTTCCATTTTATCTGTGCAACACATCTCATCTATCCTATTTACTGCTTATTTAATCTTTATTGTTTTATAATCGATTTATTTATCTTGATCTTACTATTCATCTGATCTAGAGTGTCTACGCGCTCGCTCCCTATGGAATTGATCCTTAAATATTGCAATTGATCTCTTATTTGAAAGAGTTTTGATTAAGGTTAATTTAGCATTCATCAGTAACGACTGTTGCTTTAGCTTGTGATTGTGACTTTAGAACTTGGACTGTAAAGATTTTGGTAGTCAGTACTCCAATACTCCCTCAATTTCATATTACTAGCCGTTCTAATCTTATGCACACATATTAAAAAAACATTTAATTTTACATATTTTCAAAATAAAAACACTATTACCAATACACCTAACCATATATCAACCAATAGAATAAAGAATATTGTCAATAAATTTTGCATTGAAAACAGAAAAAAACACTTATTTTGAAACAAAAATTTTCCTCTAGAACGACAAATAATTCGAAACGGAGAGAGTAGTTATATTAAAAGTTTTTGAAAGTCTGACTGGTGCCTAAAACCGTGGATCTGTGAAAACTATTTATATATTAAAATTTTGAAAATTATATTTATTCTTAAATAAATATGTAAAACTATTGTTAACAAAATTTAATAAAAATAATAGTTTTCTGTTTCAAAATGATATATTAAAAGAAATTATTTCAAAAAGATACATTTTTTTATATTTTCAATACACTTTTATTAGATAATAATCGTAAATTATAAAAAAAAATTTAAAAATAATAGTATCTATTAACTTTTGATTTGTTATAAATATTGTGGGAGACAGTTAATTAAAAAATAATACATCTTATCATAAAATAGTTGTATTAATTTTTTTTTGTTTACTTTAATTGTATTAATTTTTTTGTTTACTTTAGTTGTTTATTTTTTATTAGAAAGAATAATGTTTGGGAATAAAAGAAATAAATAAAAAGTTCCACAGCCATCTAAAAGTCTATATACAAGGTTTAAGAACAAAGTAATTCTTAAAGCGTTAAAATTTAACAATAGGCGGTTAAAAACCGCAAAGATATTAGAAAAATATAGGAAGAAAATTCCTGATTGGCATTAAAAAAAAAACTTTAAGGACTCTAATATCTCCACAGTCCACACTAAAAGTCAGAACTCAAAACCTCCAGAAGTGCTCTAACCAACTCAGCTACGAGAGCTTCTCAACTTTTCTTTTCTTTTTGGTTCAAAAGCGATTTTGTTTTTAGTATCTTAAGTTAATTTTTCAAAGAAAACTAAATTTTGATATGCATTTTTAAGATATTAGATTACTTTTGATTGATAAAGATATGAACTAATTTTTAGTTTGTAATAAGAAATTAAAAAAAAAAAATATTTTTTCAACCTCCTGCTAAGCCAGCAGTATAAGCAATACACGTTCCATCATATTTTTTGAACTGACTATAAACTAATTTGTCAGAGAAATCATAGCTATGTAAGGCTTTTTGAATGCAAATGAACTATTTGAACTAGAACACTCACCAGAATATCAGCCACATTTAGTTTTGGCAACAAACAAAGAATGTATATGGATGAGCTAGCAAAGAATGAAAGACGCGAAGACGAAACATATATAATATCTAGGTTATGTAATTAGTTGATATCTGTAAGACTTTATGTGCCGTAATGAATAATAACAAAGAGTTAACAAAAAATGTTCAACATGTTTCGTGTTTCGTATTGAACAATAGTTAGGTGCATCCGACACCTCCTATGGTAAATGATTAAATACATCTCATTCTTTATAACCAACTAAAATACCATGTAGAAATAATTTAAAAAGGTAATAAAATTTAAAAACATAAATAGCTAAAAAACAACACCAACCATAAGTTTAGAGTTTTGTAGACTGCGTTTAATGTTGGTGTTGTTTCTTTTTTTTTTTTTTTTTTAAGTTACAAAAAAAAACAACACCAACATTAAACGCAGTCTACAAAACTCTAAACTCTAAAAACCTAACATATATATAACCATAAGCCATAAATCCTAAAATCTTAAACCTAACACTCTAAACTATAAACCCTAATCGTAAAATCTAAATCTTAAATCTTAAACCCTAAACCCAAAATTCTAAACAATAAACCCTAAATCCCAAAATCTAAACCCTGAATCTTAGACCTTAAACCAAAAACTCTAAACCATAAATCCTATATCCTAAACTCTAAACACTAAATCCTAAATCATAAACCCTAAACTCTAAATCCTAAATCTTAACACCAAAACTATAAATCTTAAACCCTAATCTCTAAATCCTAAACCCTAAACTAAAGACTCTAAACAATATACCCGAATCCTAAACAAGTGATGAGTCTACGTTTTAGAGTTTAAGGTTTTTGGTTTATAGTTTAAAGTTCAGAATTTAGCGTTTATGATTTATGGTTTAGAGTTTAGAGTTTAGGATTTCGAAATTAGAGTTTAAGATTTAAAGTTTTGGGATTAAGGTTGAGGATTTAAAGTTTTTGGTTTAAGATTGATGGTTAGGTTTATTGTTTTAGATTTAGGGTTTAGATTTTAGGTTTTTAGAGCTTAGAGTTTTGTAGACGGTGTTAGTGTTAGTGTTATTTAATTTTCCAGCTATTTATTTTTTTTAAAAAAATTATTCCCTTTTTACCTAATAGTACGTGGCATTTTAATTGGTTATAAAACATATAGTGAATTTAGCCAATCACCATAGAAAGTGAACCTAAATATTGTTCTTTTGTAATTGAAAAATTATTATATTTAATGGAATAATCAGTAAAAACTGTAACTGTTTACTCATTAATAGTAGTTACTCATTAATACTAGGCTGGTTTTGGAAAGTCAAATATTTGAATACTTATTTAAACAAAACAATTAAGTTTATTAATTATACTTTACTTAAAGTTGTAGTTTCATAAGGTATATATTTAGAGGATTTATGTCATATCGATCTAGAAAATAATTATTTATATGATTTGAAAATATTTAAAATATTATTAGTGGCTGTAATATTTGTTAAATAGTTTTTTTGAACATTACAAATTTGTATCATTTTTTACTTTTTTTTATTTTAAATTGAGAATTAACTTTTATGTGGTCATTTTACATGATATATGTTAACACGCTCATATATATATATATATATATATATATATGAATAATTTTAAATTTAACTATAAATTTATTTCAGATGTAAAAATATATTAAAGTACTTATAAAGAGAAATTTTATAACTTACTGGTTGTGTTCAAGTATTAAAGAGAAAAGTTGAGGCCTAAATGTGGAGGGATGGTAACCTATGATGCATGGAATATGAAGCGAGTACGCGGTAGCGAAAACGTAAAGAAGCGTGGAAGCGCATTTTTAAAAATATTTAGGAAACGGGTACGTACTGGAGAACAGTAATATGAACATAAAAATTGACAAGAAAAAAACTAAACATAACAGAAAAATAGAGGTCAACCTTGTAAGAATGGTAATATATATTTTGGTTTAAATATGAACAGTAATATCTTATGCTACTAAATATGATACAAATAAGCAATTTATTTAACACATCGCAACTCACGATCAAACAATGCAATATACAAACCACATGCATAAAAAACAAACAAACAAATGACAATACATCAAACAAAATATAATCATTGATTATTTATCAAATCAAGTGTTACGTACCTTTGCTCTCTTCTCTCACAATTCTGGATAAAGGTCGAAGAAGTATCAAAAACATCTTATAGTTAGTGAATTCAACTTAATCTTTTCATTTATTTGTTAAGTAGGATTTTGTTAGTACAATGGGATAGTTGGGTCACGAACAAATTAAAATTAAAAATCCCAAAACACTTCCGTTCATATATCCATAAGCTTCCAATTATGAATCACATGCTTCCATAGCGGTTCCAAACGTTTCATAAACTGAATCGCGATTCCATGTCGATTCCGAACGATTCCATTTCTGGTTCCGCCTCGGATGCACGCAACGCATGACAACAGACTATTACATACTACTTAAACGGTAACTCCTTCATTATATGTTCTGCCAAACAGTATAATAGCTTCAACTGGTAGAATATTTGAAAAAAAAAAATTAAGAGAAAAAGTATTCTTCCTCATAATTTTCTCTATTTATATTTAGAAGAAAATAAATTAATTTTTTTTATTCGGAAATAGTTTTTGCTCTTCATTCATCCAAATTAGTTTCTCATATAACCAATTTTTTTTTTAAAATATTGAAGAAGAACAACGAGAAAACAATTCTTATGAAATAGTTTTAAATAATTGTTTAATGATATTTGTTTTAAGAAAGTGATATTTTTATTAAAACAATTGTTTCATTTTTATTTAATTTATTATTTTCTATTTATCCATTTCATTCTAATTTTTTTGATATAATTTATATTATTTAAACAATGAATGATTATACATTTCCCTTCAAGATGTTATAGAATATGCAAAACTTTAAATAGCCATAACAGCTACAAGTGGGATCCTTTCAATATAATCGATATCTACGTACCAACTAATCTATTAAAGTAGAGTCTTATTTGAAAATTACCATGGCATAAGTATACTTTTTTAGACCTATTGAATATGTTGTGACTTATCTATTAATTAGCCTTCCTATTATTTCTATATATCATATTAACTAACCTTCCTATTATTTCTACATATTTTTAAATTAGCTTTTATTAAATATATACTTTATCTCAAGACATTATTTAGTTAATCAGTTTAAACCATGTAAATAAATATTATTTGGCAAATCAGTAGATACAATCATTGAAGTTTATACTCAACAATAGACCAAAATATATGATTTTTTTTTATTTAGAGTTCATCGTATCTTCACCTAACATTATGTGAGTTATAAAACATGTTATATTAGAGTTCGATTCAAATATATATTATGATATTATCTTATACTTTGTACAATGTAATGACTTATAAAACATGTTTTATTACAGAATGATTCACATATGCATTCTGTTACTTTCGTACTGGAAATTCAATGACATTGTATATGGTATAGTGTATATACAGATTTCTATTGTTTAACAAAATCAAGCTTTAAGATGTAGTGATTCAAAGAACTCACACATGTTCATAACCAACTTTAAGACATACTGATTCAAATAAATCATAAATGAATCAATGTTTACTAATCAAAATTAGGTTTTCATGGTTATTATCTATTATATCTTAAACATGTTTTATAAGAAGTATAGATAAGAGGAAAAAAATATATTTTTATGAAATTGTGTAGCTACAATTGTAAATTAATTTTTGTAACAATATATACAAGATATATGGGAACCAAAAGCTGTACGCAAACAAGATAGTTATCATGGTTATAAATAAAAAAATTAAACAGTCTTATTGGTTGATAAATAGAACCAAGAAATATTGGTTTTTTTTTAATTTCCAAATTCAGATATTTTTGCTTCCTGAACAGTAAAATCTCAGATTATTTTGTTGTTCATTTTATCGTTTGTGTAAATAATATTGTAACTACCCCACACTTTAATTATATATAGAATAAAATTTTATTAATTTTCACCTAAAATTTATTCCAGAGTTTGAAAACGCGATTAAAAATCTAATTATATAAAATAAAAAATTAGCAAATATTTTTTCATTTAAAATATAACCTTGAGGTATAGGAATTTCAACATATTTAAAATATAACGACATTTAGTAACTCAAAATATAAATCAGAAAGTGTAACAAAAAATATAGCTACTTAAATCAGAATCAACATCCAAAATATCATATTCCTATTTAGATTCATTCTCTCAACTGAATTTGAAATTTTATCGGGTTCGTAACATTGTTATTTGAAACAAAACAAGAACCAAAATAACTAAATCCAAACCAAAATAAAATTCATAAATAACCTAATGATTACTATTACTATATTCTTGTACTGAAAACCAAAAACCACACAAAACGAAAACAAAACTGAAAACCAGAAAATACAATTTGGAAGCGAAGCAAAACCAAATACTCATGCCTAAAAATGGGAGAATTGCCAAGTGTGACTCAAAACTTGGAGTCAAACCCAAAAGAATACCCCAACTTGGGTCAAAGGCAAAAGTAACCTAAAAGGCTATTGAAATTACAACTATCTCCTTGTGAACAAACAAAAAAACGGATTTTTTTTTTACGTTTCTACCCCTCGCAAGTCGTCTGTTTAGACGACTTGAAAATAAGTCGTCCAGACGACTTAACTTAAAGTCGTCTGGACAGTTATTCTTAAACATAATTTAAAAATTTTGTAAAAAATATTTTGATAAGTGAAAAATTGGAATTATGTAATTAACATATGTCTTAAGAGATATAAATTAATATATAACAAATTTCAATTGTTTTCAGCCCAGATGAGTGAAAGTAGTGAGTCATGATATTCTTTAGTTTATGTTTCATCAACATATGTTGTAGTATTGTATGTGTTCTTAGGGTTAGATTTTGGAAAGCATTAAAACCGTTTTTGAAAATTTTTAAAATTACCTAAGCGTGTTCATTTCTGTGTATAGTAAACACTATTGAAGAATAATTTGATTTTATAACGTGGTTAGTAAGTTAATTTAGTCATTTTAGTTTAGGGGTTCATTTTAGGGTCTGAGACGACTTAATATTTAGTCTTCTGTGCACAGACGACTAAATATTAGGTCGTCTGGTGTACATTATCAGCCAGAATAAGTCGTCTAAACCGGACCAAACCTTAAAGTTTACCAATGTACTTTTAAAGCTAACCGGATTATTTACCCAATATATAAGGTGATTTTTTTTTTTGTTTCATTTTCCGCGAAATTCAGAAACCCTAACAGTTCTCTCTCACCGGCGATATCAAAGGCGATTCGAATTCCCACTATTTCCGAACAAACCATCGTTCTCAACGTCGGCTATCTATCTCACTTCATTCTCACCGTTGTCGCCGCAGCTTCTTCTAACCCTAGCGCCGCCGATTCCTCTAAACCCTAGCGCCCCCGCTTCCACTGTTTCCGAACAAACCGTCGCCCTCGCCACCGTGCTCACCAACGTTCTCACCGCCGCTTCCTCTAAACACTAGCTAGCACCGCCGCTTCTTCTAAACCCTAGCGCCGCCGCTTCTTCTCTGTAAACCGTAGCGCCGTTTCTCTGTAAACCCTAACGCCGGTAAGTCATCAATCTCGAGGAAAAGATGAACATAAAACGTTGTCTCTATCAATTTACTCATTCTCACCGTTTCACATTTATTTTTTCAGATCTATAACCACAATGACGAGTACTCCAACTCCTTCTGCGACTAATCAGGTCCGCTTGAAATTTTTCTACTGGAAGACTTGTAAGTAAGTCGTCTGGAAAGTCTTCCAACTGGACGACTTAGTAGACGACTTAAATATAAGTCGTCCATTTGGAAGACTTTTCAGACGACTTAAATATAAGTCGTCAACTAAGTCGTCCAGTTGGACGACTTTCCAGACGACTTATATTAAAGTCGTCTACTAAGTCGTCTGGAGTAACAATTAAGGCGTGATTGATTTAGCTTGTGTTCTGACTTCTATTGTTGTCTTTGATTATTTTGCAGACAAAAAGGATGGATATTCCAGAACTCCCCCGTAGGTTATACACATTAGGGGAAGAGCCAGAACCCCAGCATAGCATTTCGTATCATTCGGATAACAACAGGTTGCATGCTGCTCTTAAGGGAGCTCTCACTGAGAAAGAATTTGAAGAGCTCAAGGAGTCGAGATTGGGAGTTTTCATCAAGTTCAAGGAGCAGGGATTTGGTTGGGCTTCAAGGCTGGTTCACCACATGCTCTGTTTAAAGATGGACATTAAGAAGAAGTACGAGATGTGGTGTCTCGTTGGTCCAGAACCTTTGAGGTTTTCACTGTTAGAGTTTGAAATGATCACTGGTCTAAACTGCGAGTACATCGAGGACCTTGACACACCAAAATGTGATGTTACCCCAGAGATGGTTTCTTTCTGGGGGAAGATGGGAGTTTATCTGGAAGCTGGGCCAACTACTGATCAGATAATAGATGCACTGAAGAGATGCGGGGATTGGTCCACGGAAGATCGCAAGCGGCTCGCGTACCTTTCCATCTTCACTGGATTTATTGAAGGGAGAAAGTTTTCAACCGCTACACGAGCTACTCTGGCAAGGCTAGTGATGGATTTAGAACGGTTTGAGAATTATCCATGGGGGAGAGTCTCGTTTAAGGTGCTGATGGACTCTTTGTGGAACAAAGAGATTACTGGCTGTTACACCGTGGATGGGTTTATACAAGTTCTTCAGGTCTGGGCGTACACAGCTCTGCCGGGAATGGGTGCTAGTATTGGTAGTCCCAGATTAAACAGTTCGCTTCCACCGCTTCCACCGATTCTGGCTTACGATGGCAGCAGAGGCCGCAGATTCATGAAAGCTGCTATCTTGAGTCAGGTACCTTTCCATCTTCACTTAATTAAGTCGTCTGGAAGGTCTTCCAGCTGGACGACTTAGTAGACGACTTATTATAAGTCGTCTGGAAGGTCTTCCAGCTGGACGACTTAGTAGACGACTTATAATAAGTCGTCTGGAATGTCTTCCAGCTGGACGACTTAGTAGACGACTTATAATAAGTCGTCTGGAAGGTCGTCCAGCTGGACGACTTAGTAGATGACTTATAATTAAGTCGTCTATTTAGTATTTTGTTTCACATATCTAACTCGATTCTTCTTCTATTTACTGCAGACCCGCGTGATCAACTTTGTTGAGAAGGACATTAGTGAAATGTGGCCAAAATGGGACTCTGAGGTTGCGGACGTGCCCGCGGAGAACATCATTAAAGTCATGTATGATCGGAGACCGTGGAAGTGGACCATGGATTGCTGGGAAGTCACTGGTACAAAACGTAAGGTTGTGACTCCATCGAAAAGAGCCAAAGAGATGGTTGTGGTGGAGGTGGAGGAGGAAGACAATCAGAGACCTCGGAAGAAAGCTCGTAAAGAGGCTCCTAAAGAGGCTCGTAAAGAGGCTCCTAAAGAGGCTCCTAAAGAGGCTAGAGAAGAGGCTAGAGAAGAGGCTAGAGAAGAGGCTAGAGAAGAGGCTAGTTGGGTGACCAGAGAGGAGTTGGAAAATATGTTCAACTCCTACACCTCTAACGTAGTTGAAATGATGAAAGATGGGTTTAAGAAGTGCATCAGGGAGATTAGGAAGATGTCCGATAGATTGGAAGCTGTGGAGAAGAAGGTTGGTGTCACCAATCAGGCTACCCCTCAAGCCAAAGAAACCGGGGTTAGTAACAAACAGCCTATCCCTCAAACCAAAGAAACCGGGGTTAGTAACAAACAGCCTACCCCTCAAGCCAAAGAAACCGGGGTTAGTAACAAACAGCCTACCCCTCAAGCCAAAGAAACCGGGGTTAGTAACAAACAGCCTACTCCTCAAAAGGATCAGCCTACACTTCAAACCAATCATCCTACTCCTCAAACCAGACAGCATATTCCTCAAAAGGCAAAGCCTACTCCTCAAAAGAAACAGCCTACTCCTCAAAAGAAACAGCCTTCTCCTCAAACGAAACAGCCTACTCCTCAAAAGAAACAGCCTTCTCCTCTGCCCAAAGAGGTTAGTATCAAATCCTCTCCCAACAAGAATTAAGTCGTCCAGGGTCTTCTAGTTGTCCAGACGACTTAAATAAAAGTTGTCTGGACGACTAGTTGACTGGTCAACTAGTCGTCCAGACAACTTTTATTTAAGTCGTCCAGGGTTAACTTGTGTGCAACTTTTATTGCAGAGATTGTTGCCGGAGGATACAGCAGATGAGGCGATCTCGGTATATAAGATCTTGCCGGAGGATAAAGCAGATGGTGTCACCTCCAAAGAGATTGTTCCTCTCACTTCCACTGACCAACCGAGCTTCGCTTCCAACGATCAACAACCGAGCTTCGCTTCCAACGATCAACAACCGAGCGTTCCAGTTTCAGAACCGAGCCTGGTTGTATTGGACAAAACAGCTCCCACTGCTTCTGTGCGTGCAAGGAGTGAACGAACGAAGAAACCTGCTCCCACGCAGATATCTCCTTATACGGCAGAGAGAAAGAAACTCCTTAGAGTGGCAAAGTATAATCCATTTCCCACACTAAACAGACCTAAGTTGAAGGAGCTCGCTGAGTGGTTGAAAACTGATCCGTAAGTGATTGCTTTACCCATAATAGCTTGATTTAGTCTACCAAAACTGATTGCTTTTTTGTTTGCAGTCATTATTTCACTAAGCATGAGGACAAACCACGTACATCACCAACTTGGTGGTATCACATCCTCCGGACACCCAAAGGATGGCTGGAAGACGTAGTAAGTCTTCTGCTTATCTTTAAGTCGTCTGGTAACTTGTCTTTGTATAGATTTGTAAATATATAAGTCGTCTGGAAGGTTTTCCAGCTGGACGACTTACCAATAAGTCGTCTGGAAGGTTTTCCAGCGGGACGACTTACAAATAAGTCGTCTGGAAGGTTTTCCAGCTGGACGACTTACAAATAAGTCGTCTGGTAGGTTTGGACGACTTAAATAAAAGTCGTCTGGAAGGTTCTAACTTGTATTATTTTATATGCAGCATATGGATGCTTGGATTAATGTGCTGAGGCAGAGGTATCAGGAGAACCCACAAGCTTTCCGGAGCGAGCGAATGTGCTTCCTGGATCACAACTTTGACCAGTCTTGGAGAGGCCAGTATCTGTTCTTCAAGACATCACAACCTGATCATAAAGGTTTAGGAAGAATGCTACCTGGTGGGGCGTCGAGTTTTTATGACGGATCAATGCCTTTATTTTGCCAATCAAACAAGAAGTGGGGGGAGGACATTGATGATATCTATGCGCCAGTGAACTTGAACAACAAACATTGGGTTGCTATTTGGATATCGATCCCTAACAGGCACATAGTCGTCTGGGACAGCATACCTTCATGTACCATACCAGAAGCATGGGATGAGATAATGGAGCCTTTTCTCGAGATGGTCCCTTATCTGCTTGTTGTCAACGCAAACACCGACGAATGAAGGGCCAAATACGGGTTGGAGCGATACACATATGAGAGACGGCTGAAAGATTTACCCACGGCCAACAATGGTGATTGTGGCCTGTACACTCTAAAGTACATTGAATGTCATGCTCTTGGGGTCCCCTTTAGCCCTAAAGACTTTGCTAGGTCCAATGTGAAGAGTATGAGGGATAATATGGCGGTGGTTATATGGACGGAGCTTGTTGATCAGCATTTGAAAGAGAATGAGGATGGTGATAAGTTCGTGGGCATGTATGATTAGATTTGTGTATGGCTTTGAACTTGTCTTTGTATAGATTTATGTATGGCTTTGAACTTGTCTTTGTATAGAGAATGAGGATGGTGATAACTTGTGTATGATTTTCTAACTTGTGTATGATTTGTGTATTTGTATTTGAACTTGTCGTTGTATAGATTTTCTAACTTGTGTATGATTTATTTGAACTTGTCGTTGTATAGATTTTCTAACTTGTGTAAATATATAAGTCGTCTGGATCCAGCTGGACGACTTACAAATAAGTCGTCTGGAAGGTTTTCCAGCTGGACGACTTACAAATAAGTCTTCTGGATCCAGCTGGACGACTTACAAATAAGTCGTCTGGAAGGTTTTCCAGCTGGACGACTTACAAATAAGTCGTCTGGTAGGTTTGGACGACTTACAAATAAGGTAGTCTAAAAATAGTAGAAGGTAGTCTAAAAATAAAATACACTGGACGACTTAGTAAAAGGTCGTCTAAAAAAAATACACTTGAAGGGATAGTAGAAGGTAGTCTAAAAATAAAATACACTGGACGACTTAGTAAAAGGTCGTCTAAAAAAAATACACTTGAAGGGATAGTAGAAGGTCTTCTGGACGACTTAAGATTTAGTCGTCTTGAAGGTTATCTGGTAGACGAAACACTGGACGACTTAAGAATTAGTCGTCTGGACGGGTAAGACGACTTAAATTTAGGTCGTCTGGACAACTAGTCAACTGGTTGTGTACATTGTGGTTTCGTATGGCCAGTTTCCTTGCAGTTTGAGCATCTCCGTGCCCTGTGTTTCTTCCTGGGTTTGTGTCTTCTCATCCTAGATAGCTCCAACCAAGATTGCCATCTTGATTTCTTCTGTCTCCCCGGACCACGCTTTACGTTTGGAGGAAAGCATTCTCGTTCCTCAATATGTTGTGACACGATAGGATATATATTCTCTGAGTATCCTGCATACAGATGATTCTTTGAGTAAAGTGGACATACAAGTGTGGAGATATGCAAACCAGCATGTGTTCCAGTAGCTATAGCATGAGAGCAAGGTATTTTCTCCACTCCATAGACACCACAATCACACTTTACATGTTCCAAATCAACCACACAGTCCATTTTGCCACCTTTGACAAAGAAACGCCATCCATCAATTGGTTCGACCATCATCGTATCCGCTATCTCTGATCGAACAGCAAGCAAGTATTCAACACCCCGGCTATGTTCAGTTGGGAGACTCAAAGCATCTTGTCTTCTTTTCCAATACCATTTTCCTAACTTCTGCCTTATGAACTCCAGCAGGAACGGAATCGGAAATCCTCTTGCTCGCTTCAGTGCGGAATTAATAGATTCAGCGATGTTGCTTGTTTTTATGTTGAACATGTTCCCCTTACAATAAACCCTTGACAATAGCCTGGCGTCGGCCTTCTCCAAATACGTTGCAAGTTCCGGGTTTGCACTCCGTATCTCAGCCATGTACCGGTCAAAATCGTAAACCGTGTGCGCATAAGCAGCCCCTTTCACCAAGTACATGAGATGTTTCCCTTTAAACTTTTTGACAACGTTATCTTGAATGTGATAATAACATATTCCTCGGGTTGCCCAAGGAAACACCTTCTCACACGCACTTTTAATGGCCCGCGTGCCGGTCGGAGACTATCACCAGAGGCTTGTCATGAGATATACAACTAGCCAATTTTGTGAAAAACCCATTCCCAAGAAGGTTCATCTTCAGCATCCACGATCCCAAAAGCCAATGGGAATATCTGAAAATTGCCATCTTGTGCGGCTGCAACTAACATAACACCTCCATACTTTCCACTTAGGTGAGTTCCATCCACCACAATGACCCTTCTCTGATACTTAAAACCTTTGATAGAAGCTCCAAAAGAGAGAAATAGATACTTAAATCTTTTCATAGAATCAAGTTCTATAGCCGTGATAGAATCAGGATTTGCAATGGAGATTTGCTCGAGATATGAAGGCAGACGCGAATACCCTTCTTCTGCTGATCCTCTCACCAATTTTTGTGCATATAACAGTGCTCTGTATGAAGTGGTGTAATCAAGCTTCATGCCAAACATGTTCCTCATTGCATCAGTGATATGCTGTGGAGTTATCCCATCAATGATTCCAACACGATCAATGAAAAGACTACCAACATACTTTGGAGTACAGTGTCTCCGCTGAGCGATTCGGTCTCCAATTGAGCATAAATGGTTTTCCACATACTTTGTTACCCAAAACGTGTTTGGCCCATGTTTCACACTCGCTCTGATCTTCCATCCACAACCGCTAACCCGACATGTTGCCACAAGGAGAGTTTTTGATGATTTGTATATTCTGAAAGAAAACCTACCCCTCACTGCTGTCAACCGCAGCTCTGAAAGCAGTGCATCCTTGCTAACAAAACTCTGGTTGACATAGATGCTGGTACAATCCGATTTTCCTCCTTCAATAGCATTTGTCTTAGCATATGTCTTTTCAATTTCTTCAAAACAAATATTATCATCATCTTCCTCGTCCTCATCTTGAACCTTTCCATAAAGACTGTAATCCCCACCATTCTGATCCGTTTCACCAACAATAGTGTTATCAGCATCCTCCTCCCCATTTTCCTCCTCCCCATCTTGATTTTCATCTTCAACAGACTCATTATCACCAACATCTTCAAAACATTCATCAGCTTCATCATTATCACCAACATCTTCTTCCCATTCACCAGCTTCATCATTATCACCAACATCTTCTTCCCATTCACCAGCTTCTTCTCTTTTCTCTGAAACCGTTTCCACCTTGCTGCGGCTTGATACACAAAGACATATTCTATGCGTTTTGAGTATCTCGAGCAAGTTTCGAACTTGTCTATCACTTGTAACATGAATGGGAGGACTGCCTGGAGTCATCATCATTTCTGCTGGTAATGAGTAGCTAATCTCCACAGTCACTGATCTCATGTCCAGGTTATAATCTTCTTGAGCCATTGCAACAAGTTCAGCATGTGTTGAATCTTCATTCAATAAAAACAATCTTGCTCCTTTGAGATCATCAACCACAAAATCCCAATGGAAATCTCTCAACAACCATTCTCCATACACTGCATGTAACTTAAAAATCATCTGCAAATATTCAAAATAAAACACATTAGTAAACATAGAGAAAATGAAGAAGTTCAATAAACATTATCGCAGACGACTTAGAATTAAGTCGTCCAGAAGACTTAAAGGTAAGTCGTCTAAAGAGGTCACTTTTGCAATTGAAAATTAAAAGGGACGACTTAATTCTAAGTCGTCCGGCTTTGTTTGTTAAAAAAAAAATTCAGACGACTTATATATAAGTCGTCTACGAGAAACGGGCTAGTTTTGCATTTGACCGAATCGTGTCAGATCTTTGACTATATCTGGACGACTTATAATTCAGTCGTCTCTGGAAAGTAAAAATTTCAATATTTTATTCAAACTAGACGACTTACATGTAAGTCGTCCTCGGTTAGTTTTGTAATTGAAAAATAAAACTTGAAATTTAACTTTCTCCAGACGACTTAACTAAAAGTCGTCCAGCTAGACGACTTAATTTAAGGTCGTCCGGGATAAGCAAGGTTTGACCAGAAAATTGGGAAAAATTCTGGACGACTTTGCTTTCCCCGGACGACTTTAAATTAAGTCTTCTGACGGGACGACTTTATATTATGTCGTCTGGTAAAAGTTAAATTATGAAGTTTTATTTTTCAATTACAAAACTAACCTAAGACGACTTACACGTAAGTCGTCTAGTTTAATAAAATATTGAAATTTTAACTTTTCCAGAGACGACTGAATTATAAGTCGTCCAGAAATAGTCAAAGATCTGACACGATTCGGTCAAATGCAAAACTAGCATGTTTCTCGTAGACGACTTATATATAAGTCGTCTGGAGTGTTTTTTTTCAACAAACAAAGCTGGACGACTTAGTTTAAGTCGTCCGTTTGACCAGAAGACTCATCAGTAAAGTCTTCTACATACAGATGACTTACTTGTAAGTCTTCTACGCGAACAGATTTTGAAAAAAATTCAAATTTGTACCTTAAACTAGGTGAGATGACTTCGTTTGCACACAAGGTCTTCTCCAACCACCAAGAAACTCAAACGAAAGCAACCGTAAGTAAAAACGAAAGAAATATGGCTCTGTCAACCATCGCCCATATTTTGAATCAAAAGCTTGAGTTTTTTGGATGAATATGGAGAGAAAGTGAAAGAAATGTTGTTTTTAGTTCATAACAATTGAAACAGAGAGAGTGTAAAGAGATTTACGTGCATTAAAGGGCATTAAAAGCTCCAAACAGTTCGTACAAGGTTGTTCCCACTATTCATGGCAAGTGACAATATTGTAAATACTTGAAGAATATGAGGTTGAGACAGTAAAGAAGCCATTTTCGAAAAACAAAAAAAAATAAAAAGTTAATGGCATTTTCGTAGATTAAATGGAGGTGTGGGTTAAAAACTCAAAAAAAAAAATGAGTCAAAAGAAAAGGTTAGTTTTCTATTTGACTTCAAGTTTTGAGTCACTTTTTGCAAAAGCCCCCTAAAAATATTAGTAAATAAATATAAATGTTAATAAATTTTGTAATAAAAAAAACAATTCCGCGATTTCAAGCGCTGATACTATCCTAGTTGTAAGTTGTAACTGAATATTCCTTTATTTTAAGTTACAAAAAAATAAACTAGACGGCTAGATTAAAGAAATGCTATTTAGAATTTAACTCCATGAAACTCTGGAAAAAAGTAAAAGAGACCAATCAATTGAACCTGTGTTTTCCACCTAATATTTTTGCACAATCATAAGGAAACAGTGACCCAAAATTAGAGAGACTAGTAAAATATTATACTATTTACTAAGTGTCTTCCATACTTTGAATGCAGATGGAGTCTCGTCGAATGAGAACGCTGAGAGAGAAAAAACTTGATGTTCTGGGAGAAATTGTTTTTTTTCAATGATTTTGACAATAAATCAAGTGAAATTCCATTGTATAATCTTTAAACAAATTATAATTTAATGCCTAACCAAAAACTCTACATCACTTATATACAACATGTCTCTTACACATAATATTATTATATTGTTTCCACATGCAACTAGTTGAAACCTGCAAAAAAAAAAAAATACTTAAAATTAGTTTGTCTTCCTTTGAAAATCACACACCATCTCATATGTAATTTATTTTGGTAACTCAGAAAGTAAAATTCTTCTTCCAAGATTTGTTCTTGAATTGATTTCTTCTTGTGGTAAAGAAAAGACAACAATGAATTTCTATACTATTCCTTAAAAATAGTATATATTCTTTAATATATTTATTTATGTAAGGATATCATACTATTTGAGACGAATTTCTATACTATTCCTTAAAAATGTAATAATTTTTCATGTCTTAAAAATTGATTGTTATCTTCGTAGTCATTTTGTGTGATTGATTGTAATATAAAATTCATTTTCCAGTGTTAAACAAATTTGATTATTTGGAATATTCATTATTACCAATTCTAGCTTATAAATCTAAATTCTATTATTTATAGAAATGGGAGTGAAAGTTGAGGTCAGCAATAGATTTTGAGAATTGGGTTTAAAGTTTAGGTTTAGCGGTTAGGATCTAGGGTTAGTATCTGTAAGGTGGGGGTTGAGGTTGAAATAAGCATTAACTTATCCCATGCAATTATATACACTTCACATTTCCACCAATAATATACTATGCTATTTATTTTTTCCGTTCTATTTGGGTTTAAGATTTATATTTGGATTTTGAATTTATATTTGATTTAGAGTTTTGTGATTATAGTTTAGGGTTTAAGATTTAGGGATTGGAAGTGAGGTTGATATACAGTTTATTATTTAGAGGTTGAAAAGGGGTTAGTGTACTATACTATTTTGGTGATATAAATAGAAAAAAACCTCGGTAAATAAAAGTGGTTCTAATTTTGGCCACACACTTCTTCTTCTTTCTTATTGAAATAGAGTGACTGAACTTACTGAATGGAATACACAATATACTGGTGGAGGTTGTATATTTAATATTTAAGAATTGTGGGTGTCGTTTTCGTCTTCCTATACTACTTAGGTGATATGGAATTGAACACTCAGTGTATTTGTATGTGATCAATAAATGTGTAATGTAGATGTCTCTTTCTTCTTTCACTCCTAACCATATATTATTTGTGATACGTCATGTTTACCGGGTAACTGCAAATGGGAAGGGTTTAATATTACATAATATTATATACTATTTTCAGATTTTGATAATTGGGTTTAGGGTTCAATAATTAGGGTTTAGTATTTAGATGGAATGGTGAGGTTTTAGGTTTATGGTTTAGTATTTATGGGTTGGGTTTGGAGTAAAGTTTAGTATTTACGAGATGAGAGTAGATTTGAAATTGTGTTCTATTTTCCGTGATATGGTATAGAAAAATCGAATGCATATTTATATGGTAAACAAGTGTGTGGTGGTGCTGGAATTATGTGGTGTGATAATTAATTGTGGAGTGTTAAATCATCAGCGTCATCAATCTTCTCTCTCTCTGGTACTGGCAACTTGAACAATAAGAGTGTAATACCGGATAAATTTGATAAAATTGTTATGGATTGAATTATGTCAAAATCAATTTTCTGCACTTAATTTCCTTCTCAAACTTGGTCATTTGGTAAATCCTCCCATAAATGAATTGATATATGTTTAAATGCTTAATCAACAGTGCCAAATTGATTAAACATTTAGGCACATACTAGTTAATCTATTGTTCAAACAATACAAGTCACAATTATGTCATTGTAGCACCTTATAATTTAATCCACATAGAATTAGTGATTACGACATCAATAATACACAAACTTCTTCAATCGAAACAAACAAGAAGAAGGTATTCAAGCCAATTTTAAGAAAAATGAAAGGCAATAAAAAGTTAATATAAAAACCAAGTAGAATCCCAACCAACAAAAAGCAAGCTTTTATATCAAGGCTAGTGATAAAGATGATCAAATGCTAACCCACGATGCCTAAAAGTCAACCATTGATAATCATTAGGTCTAGAATCACAAATTTAAGCTAACATCATCTATGCCAATAACTTGTATGCAAATAAATTTTATAATATCAACTTCCGTTTGTTAATTACCATCAATCACGCATGAATCACAAGTCATAATAACCACTAAAACCCTAACATAAAATCCTGTTGGCTAAGAAAGTAAATATTTCATTAAATACATTCTGATCTAAACAACTTTATGATCTAGATTGTGATTTTCCAACCTTATTTACCAGTAAGAATATCAACCAACTAAGATATATGCAAGTTAAGCAACAAGCATCATAAATCAAACATAAGTCATTTTAATCTACCTGATCCAAACATTCCGAGTTAACATATCGGTTGAGCTTTGCCGCTAGATGCATGACGCTATGCCCCCAGTTTTTTGACAATGATTTTATATTCCGTAGCGATTTGTGTATATGTCGCGTGCTACATCCCTCATCTGTAGCGGTCTGTGTATACACCGCTAGTTTTGACCTTATGAGTTTTCTCGACTCCAACATTTTCATTTTGCTTGCTTCTTTCTTGAAATGTCTCCATCCATCTAAATGCATGTTCTAAAGGTTTCACAATGCAATTTTTCATGTAAAGACACTAATTGCACATACATATATGGTAAATGAATGGAAAACATGTGAAATAAGGAAGCTAAAACATGAAAATATAAATATGTCAGTTACATAGTCGCACACTCTATAGAGTAATTGCATATCCTTTATATATTATTTGAGAAACATTATAACCTTTAAATTATGACACATGTCATTACGAAAATTATTTTAGTTACATTAGGAAAATAATTTGATCCATCTAAACATATCTTATAATTTTCATTAAACTAATCATAGAATAACTTATTATTTTTTGAATTTATCTACCCGTAAAATCATTGTAAATAAATAGCAGTGATTGTTTTGATTTATATATCTGCATGAATTTAATTACTCCCTCCGTTTCATATTACTTTTCGTTATAGTTTTATGCACACAAATTAAGAAAACATTTAATTTTACATATTTTCAAAATAAAAACACTATTACCAATACACCTAACTATATATCAACCAATAGAAAAATCGAGTAGAGAATATTGTTAATAAATTTTGCATTGAAAACTGAAAACGACACTTATTTTGAAACGAAAATTCTACTCTAAAATGACAAGTAATTCGAAATGGATGAAGTATATGTGTAATAGTTAATGATCTCTCAGTTATTTAATATATTTATTATTTTATAATATGTAAAAGAACATAAATAAACAATAATAAGTAAAACTATTTGTATATACAATATTTACAAGGCGCAGTTCTCATTCTACTAGTGAATTTTATGCCAGACAAAGTAAATTTCTGACCAATTCATATCAGTCTAGTTTAAGAATACTGAATGCAGATTTTACAAATTTTTGAATGAAATTTCAGTTTAAAAAGCTTGTATCCCTATTAATAATTTTTTATTTTAATATTATCGTGTTTAAAATTTTAAAAGCTGTTGACATAAAAAAAATTAAAAGCTTCTAAGAAAATAAAAATAATTTTAATTACTTAATTACATACGCTTCAGTGGCCTTTTCTTGGAGAAGGAAAAGTAACTGTTGGAGAAAATTAAATGTGATACGGAATACATTGATTCGTTTTGGGGTATATATATCCACAAATGTAATTATTTACAAAGGACAGAACTGTTTGTAACTGACGAACTAAAACCATTAAAGGAAAGCCTGAAAGAGACAAAAGCAAATTGGAATCTCATTTATAAATTAGACAAAAGGAAAAAAAGAAAGATGTACATTCGGTGGAGCTTTCCCATACAAATAGTAAAGCCAAAGTTTCGAAAGCCCATGGACTGAATCATATCAACCCTATAATGGATGTACCTATATATGATGACTATGGATGATGAATATGATGTCTTTTGATTCTTACATTTTTCAAAGCATGTGGCCAAGACATTGTTTCGATCATTCAATAAAAAAGCATAGAGTATGCAGATCAATCTTAATTTACAAGTGAAATTTAGGCTATTTAGCCATTCGAAACTTGAGAAAAATTAACTAGCATATGGGTATGTTTAATACATGGTGGACCATTTGCCACCCATTTCCAGCAAGGAAACAGTAAAATTAACATACGTTTCTTTAGTGTATAATTTATTGTCCAACGTTTTTTTTTTTTTGACTAAATTTATTGTCTAATGTTTCCTTTGAAGTTCTAATCTGAACCGCTCGTTAATCTCTCATTAGTCACCATGTTTCCAGTTATCTAACCACAAATGTTTGATCCATGGATGCATTTAAATCCCAGAAAACATATCCATTCTTTTAGTCCAAAGCTAAAGACTAAAGCATAAACTTAGTTTTGCTCAGCAAAAATGTATACATTAGACACCACTTCTGTTATAGCATAAACCGCTGTAAATTCATTGATCAGTTGGTTGCTATTTTCTTACATTTAATTTTCCATATTTTTGGTAATCTAAAACTTAGAAGCCAAAAGTAATTTGAGTTTCAGGAAGCTAGCTACTAAGCCCACATATCATTACTTATATAGAGTCTCGAAGAGATAAAATATCAACTTTCAAGAAACCCTAAACAAATATAATAAACTAAATAAGCCAGAAAGTCTTTCTTATAACAATTATAGTGATGTCGATAAGAAAGTATTATAGTGAAAGAAGAACTTGGAAGTCTCTCTTGAGATCCCCAAAAAGTAACTACAGATTTCCATCTCAATTTGCTATGAGTTGGACGAATTAGAGCTCATATAGTCATGTAAATATAGAATTATATAATCCAATGAAAATAAAATAAAATCTTCGGATCCATATGCACAAACACACACACACACATAAGAGAAGAAATAAAAATTCAGATGAACAGAAATATTGCCACAGAAAGAGAATTAATCTCACACATCAGATCAAATATGTAGTAACAGATATTTTGAAAATCAAACACTGAAGAAGAGAAAGCCTACTGTAAAATTTGAGATAGAATTACAGATTAAAAAAATAGGGTTTAAGAGCGCGACAGTCAACGGGTGAAACTGCGAACATGATCTAGTTGATACTTATCCCTTTTCCATCGTCAAGAAAACAACTGAGAAAGAAAGTTAATTAGATCATGCTGGCAGCTCATCAGATGCCGGTGCGCCATACATTTCACCATCTCTGAGAGAGAGAGAGAGAGAGAGAGAGAGAGAGAGAGAGAGAGAGAGAGAGAGAGAGAGAGAGAGAGAGAGAGAGAGAGAGAGAGAGAGGAGAGAGAGAGAGAGAGAGAGAGAGAGAGAGAGAGAGAGAGAGAGAGAGAGAGAGAGAGAGAGAGAGAGAGAGATTTGCTGTAGCTAGGTTTTTCTTGTGTAACTGGTCTCATCAATGAAGAAGAAGGCGGTCTTTATATAGAAGAGAGAGGAGGTCATGAACGAGGGTTGGAGGTGGAAAGAGATGAATATGTTTTAGAGGTGTCGCTATTACAATTAAGCGAAAGTATGTGGGTCGAAAATGAAAACGAGAAAGGGAAAAAATGAAACGAGTGACAAACAAAAGGCGTTAAAGAAAAGTGGTCCAAAGTAGAACCGTGAATAAGATTGAATAATGTCACGCCGATTCTCCGAGCCTCATGCTTCTTCTCTCTTACAGAGACAAATTAGTGTTGTGTGTTGTGTTTGCTTCCTTCTGAAACTCTATTAATTACTTCCACATTTTGATGGGGACCCTTCTCTCATTTCTATTTTTTTCAGCTTAAAGTTAAATAATCGATAATTCCAATAAGTGATAATAGTATCATAATTACCGAGATTAATATTCTAGAAGATGTTCGCTAATTGGATGTTCCATGAAATTTCTATCAATTTGACTGACTAGTAGATGTTTTTTAATGTTATTACTAGATGATAATCCGCGCCTTGTGCGGGGTGAATTTTTTTTTAAATATGTTGTATCTAAATAAATAATACATTTTTTGTTATCAATAATTTTTTTTACATTGATTAGGGATGACATATGGGTAGGTATCATTTGGTTTGGTTAGGTTCGGTTTGGATCTTTGCAATTTGGTTCGAATCTTTATATATTCGGTTTGGTTTTAGATTCAGATAACCCATTTAATTTTTTTAAAACTTAAAGTTCATATATACTTTAATTTCTCAAAACATAAAATAAAAATAATATGTTACATATAAATTTGAATAATGTATACCAAAATACTTAAATTTAACATAAAATTTGGTTTAACTTAAATATTTGGATAGAAAATGAATAGATATTTTCAGTATTTTGGTATTTTGAGTCATGTTTAGTTATTTTAAATATCTAATTTTTACTATTTTATATATTTCTTAATATTTTGGACAATTTAAAAACATCTTAAGTATTTTGTTATTTCTTTGAGATATTAATTTTTTTAAATAATATATTTAAGTATATAAATTTGATTCGAATATACTCGGATACCCAAAATATTTTGGTCCGAATCGGGTTCGGTTCTGGTTTTTAGATACCAAAATTTTAAACATGTTCAGATATCTAACGAAATTGATTAAAATTCTATACTATTTTGTAGATTGGATTTGGTTCGGTTATTTGGATTCGGATTTTTTTCCCAACCATATATTTTTTATTGTAACCAAATTTTAAATGAAAGTGACGATGGTTCATACGATTTTGGGTATGCAACAATTTTTAAACCAAAACACTTTCTTTTATGTACGTGATTTATTTAGTTAATCATTAAAAAAAATATTCAAGACCCATTAAAAACGATAGGCTGAACTGAAAAAAAGTTACTATTGATCACAAAATTTTCAATGTGAGGCTTGTACCATTTTTAGTAATTTATAATCGTTTTAAAAAAATTCGAAATACAACATAGAAGAAAAAATATAAATTTTTTTTATTATATGCTTAATGTGATTTTTTAATTTATTTTAACAAATAAAATTAAACGAAAAGTATAGAGGATAAAAAATTGTTATCAAATTTTTATTATTCATAATCATTAATGGTGATATATATGTCAATCATATTTGGAAGTTCCGTAGCTTTTATTTAAAGAAACAACAGAGAATATTCTTTTGTATATTAATAATTGATTTAATAGTTATTTAATAAAAACTATAATATATGTGTAGATGGACCAACTTGTTTTTCTAACAATCTCAGAATAATTCTCATGATGACACGTGGCTACCAAACAATGTTGCAATGTTCCAGGATTAATATATATGGGATACTTTATAAGAAACCACTATA